>RYFJ01001607.1:0-512558 GCA_003991445.1 Oryza meyeriana var. granulata
AATCTCCAATTGTGAGGTCAAGAACTGGTTGTGACCCGGATTTCTGTCCAACATGAGCCATTCGACTTGCGTGTGGTTCCCGCAACTTAGTCGTGGCCGCGTCATCGGTGCCCTTCCGTTTTCTGTCAAGGTGCTTCTTGTAAATCAGGGCTCAGTCACAGCGTCGGTTGAGTCGGCGTAACTTGTTTCGCCACGAAATCAGGAGCCTTGACAAGTTGGAGGCTCCGCGTGAATTTAGCGATAAACCGGGGTGGCCCTTTGACTCCTTTCAAAAGGCGACGATGACGACCTCGTCCTTGATCATTGGGATTGAATTTTCTTTTCAGAAAACTCTTGATGAAGTCACGAAGAGACTCGTTCTTCCTTTGATGCAACTGAATACAGGTCCGTATTCCGCGAAGATTGGCCTTTCGTAATTGTTCCCTGGAAGTTGGTGATGAAGCTTTCCCGGAGTTCTCCCCAGGAGCCGATTGACCTTTGGGGCAGTCCTGTTAGCATGTCCTCGCTGAAGTCCGGCTAGAGCAACTGGGAGGTAATTAGCCATGGCCTTGTGATCTCCTCCAGCTGCTCGGATTTCTAGAGTGTATACTGTGAGCTAGGACTCGTGGTGGTCTTCCCGGTCGTATTTTTAATTCCTAGTCGGCTTGAAGCCTGTTGGCCAGTCGACCTGGAAGCTCATGGTGTGAAGGCCAGTACATCTTCATCTTCATGAGGACTTCCAACTCCACCTACGGCGGCTAAAACCGCTGTCATGATGGAGGCCGAAGTGCTCGTTCTCGTCTTTCAATTGGCGTTGCTTGTCTTCCTCTCGTTCGCGGCGCCGAGCGTTGATGTCTAGTCGAAGGTCACGCCGTAGTCGGCCTCGGAGATCCTGGTTGTCCCAACAGTTGCTATGACGCCACTGGTGGTTGTTGGGGTTGCTGAGTGACGTCTGACGTCTGACGTGTGTGGCTGACTGGAGCCGGCCACTCGGCATCGCTTTGAGGTGGATGAGACTACCGTTGGAGATGCCGACCGGTTGGTCTATATGAGGTTATCGCCCGACTGTTGGTGCTGCTGACATGCAGCAGCGGTGATTTTTTTTTTTCATTGGGCTTGTTTGGGGGGGGTGATTCTTCGATAAAAAGGGGTCGGGTGGGGGGGGGGGGCCCCCCTGGTGATCAGACCCGAACTTGAGTGTATCCAGTAGAGTTACAACGGCCACGATGTTCTGTTGAGGTGTAACGAAGACGTTGTGGTTGCCGACTCGGGTTTGGAGGATTTGTTGCTAAGCAGTCCGCCCAGCCCTGCGCAGGTCGTCGTTGTGGGCGTGCAGGCATCTTGCTTCTTCCTCTTGTTGTTCTCGTAGTCGGCAGGCCTCCTCCTCTTGCTGCTCATGTAGTTGTCGTGATTCCTGAGTAGGAGTAGAGCCTTTGGATGCTATGAAGATTTCTCGCAGCGGGGGGAAGCTTGCCGAACTGTTGTCCGACTTAGAGTCAGAGTCCGACTGAGAGTCGAACTCGAAAAAGTTGATAGGGGTGATTACAACTCCGACCTCCCTATATCTAATCTCGAACGGCTCTAGGCCATGTCCGAACTGAACTGCAGGGGATCGGGTCTGCCGCATGGGATGTAGATTGTAGATGCCCGCGGCGCTGCTGAGTCTACATGGAAGATTGACGACCTCCCCCCTTCCTAGCCCGACCCCGGCCGGCTCAAGGCCGAATCCGAGTCGGATGCCGGAGGGGAGAGTTGTCCCGAGACCCGAACAAGTAGAAGATTGCCGCAGCAAGTCGGCGACGGTTACTGCAGCGTCGTGTGGGCCGACTGGCACGGAGTCGGCCGGTTCCCTGGCAGATCGGATCGAGTCCGAGTCGGCCAAGGTGAGGTTGCCAAATTCGTCGGCGATGAAGTCGAGGCTGCCGAACATGATCGTTTCTCTAGGGGAGAACTTGCTGCCGTCGACTCCGGTGTTGTTGATCCATCGGAGCTTGTTGATGTTGATCTCGCCGAAGCCCTACCTGGCGCGCCAACTGTCGATGTTTTACAGCGGTAATATTATTATAGGGCTACTCGTCGGATCGAAACTCGGTGGATTGCAAAGGAGCACGGGGAGTTTATATGGTTCAGCCCTCGATGTGAGGTAATACCCTACGTCCAGTTGTGATGTATTCCTTTGAGGAAATACGGTGGCGATTCTGATGAACCATGTGTTGCCTTGCCCTCGGGGGGCGCCTTGTCTCCCCTTATATACTGGGGGACAGGGTTACAAAGTAGGAGTCCCAGCCGGATTACGACCAAGGAATCTCCTCTTAGAGATATAACACACCCAAACTAGACTGTACTTCCTATTGTATAAGGCTAAGTCTGCCGAGTCTAGTCAGTATCCCTAATTACAAGGCTAATCCATCATCTTTCGAATGCCCATATGCTTGTCATGAGGTACCCGGGCCCATGCCTCCACATCTTCTCCCTTCAATCGGCATTCTAAGACTAATCAATTATCTTTAGAGATGCTTCTACTAGTGTCGTTCTCGCTACTAGATCTATCAAGGTAAGTGACAAGTTTGTTTTAAATGAGGTGGCTTTGGTAGAAAAGTTGAAGTACAATTTGCTTTCAGTTTCTCAAATTATTGATGAAAATTTTGAGGTTAGATTTAAGAAAACTGGGAGTAAAATTCTTGACTCTTCTGGAGATTTTGTTTTGGGAATTTCTCGTTATAGAAGAGTTTTTAAAGCTGATTTTGAAAGTGGAGTTTCATCTGAGATCACATGTCTAGTTGCTAAATTTTCAAAGGACTTAATGTTTTGGCATCGTAAACTTGGGCATGTTGGTTTTAATCATCTTACTAGAATTAGTGGTTCGGATCTTGTTCGTAGTTTGCCTAAACTTAAAAAGGAGGAGATGTTGAATTGAAATTTCTTGATACTAAATTGCAATTGGCAGATATTTTCACTAAGCCTTTGGATTCTTCTCTTTTGCGTTTCTTCGGGGAGAAGTATTATTCATCCTTTTGGCATGTTTTAAGGGGGAGTTTTTATGCTTTTTATTGCTTTAAATTTTCATAAAATAAAAGAAAACAAAGAAAGTTAAAAAGATGAGAAAAGAAGAGCTTTGGCTTTACCTCTAGTATATTCTTGTATTTGCTAGCAATATGAGTGAGGTCTTTTGGTCGCTAATTTAGCTGTGTGCATTTAATCTTTATGTGAGCCTTGATGTTTGCTTTTAAGGGAGATGATACATGACACTTAAATTCTTTTACTTGAATTAAGTAAATACGTAATATTGACACTAGTGCTGGTTTGGAGAAATTATGCTCATATATATGCTTGCTAAAATTTTCACTCCTCAAGTGCTCTAGAGATTCCTCAACTAAAAAATATATGCTTATATGAGAGAAAAAAATAGATACCGAATCCTTGGAAACAGTGTTCACGACAAATACGTATCCGAAGTGAGGAAAATAATGGGTGCCGAATCCTTGGAAACAGTATTCACGACAAAGACGTACCCAAAATAATTGAGAGATTTTCTTTTGTGCTATTAAAAGGTAAATTGAGAAAAAGCTCAGAAATAAAACTTGATGAAAATTCTCTTGTAAAAGGCAAGATAATTTGATAAAGAATGTTTAGTTCAGCTTGTCTATGTGAGGGGGTTTTTTCTTTCAATCTATGTGCTAGTGATTATGTTGCATTATAAATTGTTAAAATCATGAATTTTTAATATTGATTTGATCTTGATTATAATATCATTGATTCATGTTTGGACTATAACTCATACTTGTTTGCTAGTTGGTCAATTTATCTTCCTTGTCTTGCAACACATGTCTCTAAGTTGCTTTAGATATATTTCAAAGCTCCTAGAAAAGAAAAATTCAGAAGAAGAAAAATTGATAAATATTTTATATTCATTGCATTTGTGCTTTCATGGTTTATATTTTTTTCTTTTGAAATTCTTGATGGAATCATTGTCAAAGGGGGAGAAATATACAAAATACATGCTTAAAGAAAGGGAAAGCTATTTTAGAAAATGGGAGGATTTGAAATTTTTGACAAGTTGATCGATTCTTAAAAACATTTGATTTTGTGCTTTTATTGCAAATATAGTAGAGAAATTCTTTCTTTTAAAAAGGAGAAGAGTTTTGACACTTCTTGGTTTTTATTTTTCAAAAACATCAATTTGCATTTTGAAGATGTTGCCAATGTATTTATTAAGGGGAAGATTGTAAAATTATTGTCATGATTAATATTTTATGATGAACGATTAGCTTTCCAAATTATTTATTTAACGAAAAGTTGTTAAAAAATATAAGTAAATGTTAGTGTGAGTGTGTGTGGCTAATGCGAGTCAAGTTAGGAAAGAACTTATGTTTGGATATGATTTCTTTGTTTTTGCATGTGTAGGTGAGTCTTGAAGCTCGAGAGTATTGCCGGTGATGGATAGGGAGTCGACTTGGGAGAAATTGATGTCCGGATGATCGGGAGATCACGCGGGATACTAAAGGTTAGAGATCAATACACGTGGAATTAAAGATTCCATATGACATACAAGAGAAATTGTGTGTGTATGGAAAGAGCAGTCGAGTCCTATTCGGATTAGGAGTAGAGTCCTACTTGGACTAGAAGTTGAGTCCAAGTTGATTATGGAAAGGAGAATTTGATTTGGTAAATTGTAAATAGATTTGGTAATTGAAGATTTGAGTCCTAGTGGGACTAAAAGTCCTACTCCTACTTTGTGTAGAAGGTTTTAGATATAAATAGATGAGGGGTTGAGACTTTAGAGCATAACTTTTGGAAGAGAGAAAAGCTAGAGTTTAGTTTTAAGAGAGAGGAGTGCTTTGTGTGCACTTTGTAAACACATCTTGATGCAATAAAGTTGATCTACTTTGAAGAGCATCTTCGGTGTGTATCCTTCTGAATTTCGACGGTTCATTCGACAAGAGCGCGGCGGCGAGGCGGTGGTCAGACCGGCACAACAGAGATAGGTTTGACCGGTGCACTCCATCCAGGTTTAAGGGTTTCTTTTATTCCGTAAAACATTTTGGTTTTTTGGAGTTCCTACCATTCACCTCCTTTGATAGGTTTGGTTCTTGTGTTCGATCCTACAAGCTTGACTCGGAGTATCAGTTAATTAGAGGCTTGTACAATCGTAGCGCAGCTATTACGTGAATCTAAAAAAGTAAACGTATGACCTATAGCAAATTCTATCACAAGGAGCTGCATGCCAAGGCATATACCCAGGTAAGGGACATTGTTTTCACGGGCGTACTTAGCGGCCAATATTTTCCCCTCAACACCTGTCTCCAAAGCCACCAGGTACTAAAACGCCATCTGCACCCTGAAATGTAATATCTTCAGATAAGTATAATTAAAATTGTACATCTAGCAAATATTTAAGGAGTAAACTCCTCACTCTCAGTAAACACCTTGCTGTGTTGTAAGCATTAGGTGCCTATAAAATTTAATCAGAAACATGTAAGGACTATATATGTACACACACTATAGACCAAAGTATGAAGCATACATAGTGTGAGTAGTTGTTCAGACCACAGCTGCAGTTGAATCCTCAAGGTTGGTGGAAGGAACCCAATCGATTAGAAGTTTTTGTCCACAAGCGATGCAAACATGCAAAAGAGCCTACAAGAATTGCAAATCAAGAAATATGTTAAACAAAACAGATGAGGTTTTACGTCCTGAATGAAATTAACAACGATCACTGAGAGATTCATCTCACCTTCAGTACAGAAAGGTATGTATCAGATACACCGGTGTATTTTCCAACCATGGCAATCGTGACCTGAAAAAGAGCACACAAGCCGGCCGTTAGTTCATCTAAAGCAGGAATGTTCTTTTTTTTTATGTAATGTCAAATATCCTATTTGTTTCCATGATGAAGATGAAAAAGAGACTGACTGTTTCATGTAGAGTGTCATATAGATCAGCCCTTCCCGCCCATTCCTCCAAGTTAGGCTCTCTAGCAACGCTGCAAATGTGAGAAAGGAGCATTTAGGATTGCATATAGCAGCATTGCATCTTTTAACTTACTTATATGTCACATGAAAATATACCATTCAAGATTCAAAACTTTAAGAATAGCTTCATGTGCCTTTTGGTCCTAAAATGACAGAGGAAGATTTTCAACACAGTGCAAGGGTACAAAATGTTCTGGTGTATAACAAAAGGATATGCTCTATATATTTACCCGCAATAACAAAGGAACACGCTAGATGTTTGAAACATCATATAGAGTAAAAATGTTAGCTACCTGCGATGGCCACAAGAGTTCATTAGCAACTAGAGCAATCAGTTGCGAACATTAATCGTTAAATGAAAAAAAAGAAAAATTCATTACCGGCACATGGCAGAAGAGAGAGAGCTTTTCTTTCGCTTTTTTCTCCAATTCCTATTAATAATAAAAACATGCTCTTAGTTAATAAATAAGAAAATTATGGTCCTTAAGAAGGTACAACAAGGCACCACAACTTTTAATGTTAATTTGTAGGATCTCTTGTTACCTTAACAAGATTTTGTGATACTTGAACTATTAGGAGTATCAAAATTTGTACTAGAAAATATGATACCTTTTGATTTCTCCTCAATAACCATAAAAATATCTACTTCCAAAGCTGTTGGCCTTTCCAAAATATTATAAAAATGAACCACAAGATGAAGATTACTGGATTCATATACAAACCTTAGTAGAGCGCCAGGCTATAATATTTGGCATGAGACCATGTCCCCTTAATTCGCGTATACTGTTTTGTGGGCTTAGTTTTCTACAAGAACATAAACCAAAAGATCTAGGATATTATTTTCAAGACAGACACGATAGTTGGCAAATAGCAAAGCCACAGGTTAATAGACACATAAATTTTCTGACCTGCTCACCCACTACGTTCAAAACTGGAACAAGGCCGACGTGCACCACACAGAAATTACCAGCACCTGTCCAAAAATAACATGCAAATAAGGTTATCAATATCATCATGGAGAAAATTAAAATATCTATTCATGCAATAATTCAATTTCTTTAATTACCAAGACGATAGGAGAATTGACTGAAGGCCTCAACAGATTGCATGGATTGAAAATCACCTGCAGCATAGTTTTAAATACTGTTAAACTGCAAAGATACTAAAGCTTCGAAAATGACTTATAAGTAATTTGTTAAGAGTAAAGCAGCTGGTTATCTGTTGTCACCTATAGTGCCAACGAGTTCTATTATACAAACATCGGCAGGATCCACATCGCCGTCAACCGGAACCATCGCTGTCGCTGATCACGCCTCCGATCACTAGCACGTACGTCATGATCCCCTACTACTCCTACCTTGTGTTCAGTCGTCAAGCGCAGGAGAGCGAGTCGAGGGGCTAGCTAGGCTCCGCTTAACCTAAAGGCAGCCACCAACCGAAGGTAAATTAATTTACCTAATCGGCTAGCTATTTCGGCGATAGCGTCAGGCTATCAGCCCCTTTTATTAGCCGTAGCAACACACGGGCAGAGCTTGACTCGGAGTAGAATTTGGTTCCATGTAGTTCACGTCAACATACAACGATTATCGTTCAGTTAATTAGGGGCTTGAACAATAGTAGCGTAGTCGTTACGTGAATCTAAAAAATTAAACGTTTGACCAATAGCAAATCTAATACCATATCGATTACGAAGGATTATGGTAGCTAGGCCGTCACGCGCAAAATCAGAGGCAAGAGTCCCACAAAACCTCCACGCGCTCTCCTCTCCGTCGGGTTCCCCGCGCCAGTGCGTGTGTCGGTCTCGCTCGCGGACTCCACGGACCACGGGTGCCACCGCGCTTCCTGCCGAGTAAACCAACGCGAACAGGCTGCGCTCGGCGTACTACTCTGCCGCGACGACGCGCATGGAGTCCGAGTCGAACATGCTCGTGCGGTCCATGCAGCGATGCGTACCGCATAGCCACGCACACGGCACACGGTGCACGCACGTACACAAATCCAACCCACAGCCTGTGTCCATGCAGCGCACGGGCGTGGCTGACTCGCAGTGTCGAAACACGCTTCCATATCGGCGCAGTGTGCAGTTTCCCAACACGTTTTACATCCCACGATCCCCCCGTTTCAAGGCCCACAATTCCCTTTATTTGTGGGTGGGTGGGTGGAGGGTTGTTTAAATATCTATCTCTACTATTATAGAAAACAAATAGTGTTTCTGTTAAATTTTTGTCAGATCCAACCGTAGGGCACAAGCGTCTCATCAGGCGAGGGCACGGGTGAGCCGAGGAAGAGAGGACGAGGAGGGAGAGGATTGGAGGAGCCTACCGCCATTGGTCACCACCGCCGGGAGCCTATCGGCCCGCCGTTCGGATCCGCGCCGTCGCCAGGAGCTCGTCGACCGCGTTGCCGATGGAGAGCAGCCCCTGCCGCTTGTAAGTTTCATCGCGTCGGTGGGAAGAAAGGGAAAAAGTAGCGGCCGACTATCTTCCATTGGTGGAGCAAAAGAAGAAAGAAAAGTTAAGTGGGAAAAATAATATAATGTGGAGAGGCTGAGAATTGGGACAAGAGGGTGTATATGTGATTAATTTTTTTATTTGTGGTTCCTACAACAAAATATTTTGAGAAAACTGGTAATTAAGAAAATAGAAGGGCTAAACTAGAAGAAGTGCTGTTAGGAATGCTCCAGTCTGTCGCTTGCCTCCATTGAATTTAGTGGATTATTATTCTTTTAGAAAAAACAATGTGTACGGTTTTGGCCCAAAATTTAGATCATACCATGAGGTTGTTTTCTTCAATAAACAACGTTTACAAAGGTGATGGTTGGATCCTATAGCGTCTCTTAGAAATTCTATACATAAATAAATTGTCTTAAACAACTACATACTTTATTATAATTTTATTTCTTTTGTAGCAACGTACAGGTATTTTTCTAGTAGGGATAATAAATTAATAAATTGGCGGAGATAATTAAGTTAAAAGTTTTAAAATTTGAGTTGAAAGATTCAAAACATGAGCCAAAACTTCAAAGTTTTAAAATTTGGGTAGAGTTTTTTAATTTCTCAATGAAATGTTTTATATTTTAAGTTGAAAACTAAAAAACATAAGTTGAAAGTTTCAAAGTTTAGTTGAAAGTTCCAAATTTTCTATAAATAGTTTCCCGATTTTGAATTGGACCCTGAGCACAAGCGTCAGCAGGGCGCGCACGTGAATTAGCAAAACCGGGGATTGAATGTTCCCGAGGTTGATGGTCAGGCCACAGAGTGCAGTAGAAAATTGCTCCTTGTCTTTGGGCTGATAGATTCCTACTACTTTAGCATTAGTTTTTTTATTTTAAAACAGAGGGAATACTATTTAGGCTTACTCTCAAATAAAATGGTTTCTATATTTTAAAAGAGAAAAGAGTGCTGGTTTACTGTTATTTTAGGGAAAAGGGAGAGAAGGGGGCACGGGCTGGTTAGTACCGCCTGTCTTTTAAAACTACTTCATCCATCCGTTATTATCGTGGATTATTTGCTCTATGTATTTAAAAATATGTTTTTCTAAAAAATTCTTCTATTGTATTATTTAGGCCACTAAGCTACTTGTTAAGTTTATTTTAAGAAATGTTTAATTTATCTCTACAGTAAAGTATAACTCCATCAATAATATGTTTTAAACAGGGCCAGAAAGCAAATGCACCATCTACTATTCTAGCCGCTTTCATTCAGTTTCAGCCTTTCAGGCATAGTGAGCGCCGTGTGATTGCCTGCACGGCCGCGCCGCACAGCACAGCAACACATGCAATCGGTGCTCATCTCATATGCGTGCTAGTTCGCGTCGCGCGGGCGAGCAGCGTTCGCGCACGGCACAATGAGATTCTTTCCTCCTTCGCAGTACAGTACGTAATGCTACGCCTTTTCTTTTTCGTTTTACTTGTGTCTGGTGTATGAGACAGGCACTGCAACACTGCGTACATGGTCAGCGTATCAGCCGCTGCCCTCTACGGCCAACCTCGGCTTTTCCTTACCACAAAAACGAACTCTACATGATCTTCCTTTGAACATCCACAGCGTTCGTTTGTATTTCCTTTTATTATAATGCATACAAGTTCTTATATGTAAGCACGGATTTTGAATCCATACAAGTTCCTTTCAAATGTTCGGGGTCTAGAAATGTGCAGGATACACAGAGTCACGCATGAAATCCTGCCATAGACAAATTTCTGAAAAATTGATGTACGAAATTCGAAAGCTCTCGTTGCTGCATCGACGAAAGCTGTGGGCCCGTACTCGGCTGTGAACGGCCCAGATTTATCCCCGCCCACCTGCAACGATTGATAAAATGCGCTTCCTCTGCAGCATCTTACAACGAACGCACTCGGACCCACGGCTTCCAGAAACAAAAGGGAATCGACCTCTCGTCGTCTTCCTCCTCGCCACAACTCCCCTCTTCCTCCTCTCCTCTCCTGGCTCCATGGCCATGGATTGCACACTGCCGAGTCGCTGGGAGGAACTCCCCGCCGACATCCTCCGGCACGTGTTCTCCCTGATCGCGTGCCGTGCCGACCGCAAGGCGATGGCCGGGGTCTGCCATGCTTGGCGCGTGACGGTGAAGGGAGGAGACCGGCCGCCACACCCGCGCCAGCTTCCCTGGCTCCTTCGCCTCAATGGTGGTGATGCCTCCGCCTGCTGCCTTGTCTGCTGCCGCGGCATCGGCGTCGTCCACGCCGCCCACCTCCCGCAGCAGCCCGTGGACGCACGCCACGCCCGCTTCTTCGGGTCGCACGACGGCGGCTGGGCCTTCCTCGCCTCCGCCCAAACAAGCGGGCACGTCCTTCAGAATTTCCGCACAAACGTCGCCATCCCACTCCCCGACTTCATGGCAGAGCAGGGAGGAGAGAGCTCCCCCATCGTTCACCTCGCTGCAACGCTCTTTCACCATCGGACCACGAATGTTGCCTCCTCGCCTCAGCCGTCAAGACATGCCCCATCGAAGCTACGTCTCTCAGAGATGTCGTGTACTGGCGCATGCATCATGGCACCGTGGCCTCCGAGCTCTACAGAACAGAGATCGAGGCTATGGAGCCGGAGGACATTATCTTCCACAAGGGCGCCCTTCTCCCCCTAACCCGGCAGGAGAATCTACTGGTGTGGATACCAGAGTTCGTCGACGAGGAGCGCGGCGTAACGATGCACGGACCAGAGCACCGCGCCTGCGGCAAGTCCAGGATCTACAACGAGCTCGCCGTGCAGTCGCGCTACCTCGTCGAGTCCCACAACAACTTGCTGATGCTGGTAAGATATCGGAAGGATCACAACGCTTCAACTGAAGAGGTGAAGATATTTCAGATGTTCGAGGTTCAGATGCCGGGCGAGAACGGCATGCCGGTGACCCGTTACAATTGGGTAGAGATGCGTTCCCTGTACGGAGATATGATCTTCGTCGGGCGAGGCTGCTCCAGATCCTACGAGGCGGCCAACTACCCGGGGTTCGAGGAAGGCGTCTACTTCCTGGACGATGGGAGTTACTACCGGGAAGACATTCTGTTCCTCGAAGACGCCGCACGGCAGTACACCTCCAGTGACAACGGGAGGTGGATGAACAGCCGTGTTGACCGCTGCTTCTTGCCGGAGCATGGCCCCTCGAACTACTCCCCTCCGTTTTGGGTTCTCCCTTAAGATGATTGGTTCTGCCGATTTGCTCCACCGATGAAGTTTGCTCTTTCATCCTCTACTTAAGTCAAGCTTCATCTGCATTGAGTTGTCTGTTTCTGCTGGCTGAGTTCGATGGTGCTGTTCATGTTGAGAGAGAGCTGCTGATTAGTCTCATATAGTAGTCTGCATTTTGTTTCTGCTGTAAGCTAAAGCAGGATTCCTTTTGGTGCATAAATGACTTGCAGCTAAGAACATTGCTTGTCAGCATCGCTTCTACTCTTTTTGGTGACATTTCAGACAATTCATGTGCTTAGTAGCTCTCTGTGTTTCAGTGGATGATTGCAGTATGGACATTCCCATGTTTGTGCTTGAATTTTCTGTGACCAGTGCACATCATTTTTCTTGAAAAATGGAGCTATAAATTTACTTAAGTTGCAAAATCTTAATTAGTATTGGTGCTTGTAGACCTTGCAAGAACATTATCGCTGCATTGACTTTGTTTGCTACATGCAGAACTTGCGAGATGTCTGAAAAATAACTAAAGTAGAATGAAATATTGAGTCCTCCATGGCTGAACAGATGATTTGGCTGGGGCTATTCTTTGCCTTGCATTCGTACATTTCTTGCCATGATTGGTTGTGCCTTTCTGACATCTCACCTGTGTGTAATGCAGATTATTTCATCTATGGTTCCTGCAGATTGTAGTCTCAGAAGAAATAACTTGAAGTCTTCAACTAAAATGTGTGAGATGCTAAGTTCAGGCTTCAGAAAGCAGAAATGGTTATAGCATTACTACGGTACTCTCTCACAGTGTGAGCACTGAGCTACTGCTCTATTGAAATAGATAGACTAAAATGAAGGTCAAAGCAGAAATGAATCAAATTAACTGACTTAACGTAAACTCATTTCTGATTATATGGTTAATAAAATTGCTTATCAAGCTTGTTTTACATCCCTGAATTTGAAAAGCACCCAACTATGAGCACATATAATTGTACCTTTTGATACCTGCAGATCGTATCTGTTTCTTTATGGTTGCTAGTCCCTAACTTACTACTCTATTCACAAATGCCAGTGTTCATAATATAGTAATTTGCATGCAATATATAAGCCCCAGACAATTCAGAGACATTCAGAGCCTAGTACGGCGTAGATGATCGCAAAAGACAAGTGCAAGTTTGTGCTTGGACTTTTTCAGATTGTCATGTTATTTTGATGAATGCTAGTTGCTCACATGGCGCTCATATTACATGTTAATGATTGCATTGCTAAATTTAGCTTGTATGTGATATGTAGTCCTAGATCATGTGCACAATGAAGTAAGTGGAATAGGCCAGTGGCTGACAGAAAATTAATATGTACCAGCCTTTATCTTGTTACACTTCCATAGTTCCATAGGTGCTGAGCTTGATGGTATTGCACAGCTGACATAGTTACTGATTAGTCTTGAATCGTTAGCTGAAACAGGACTCCTTCAACTGTTGTACAGCTTTTGCTACCTCTAAGTTTCTGTTACCCATTTGGATAATTCAAGATGATAGCTATCCTTCTGTTGCAATTGATAATTTCAGTGTGGACATGTGTATGGTTATGCGAATTTCTCTGACCAGAACACACCCTTTTTCTCTCTCTCTTTTTGGATATAGGTGTTCTTTGCTTTGCTTGAAGTGGATTTGCATGCAGTCAATTTTAGTTCTGTACTTTGTCGTCTACTCTCCTTTGCTTTAATTCATTCACTAGTAGAGTTAACTTCGAAGGTTAGAAAATTGAGATTCTTAGCTCAAATGCCAAATCCACAAGGTCTGCATGTTAGTTGGTGGCCTGGTGCTTCCTATGTCTCTGTTTTGCAAACCTGTCTGCATGCATAAAAGCAAACGGTTCTTCCAACTTGTCCATGCAATATTCCATTTTTGTTCTTCCGATAAAGTAATAGCTTCTGGGTACATTTATCTTCAGTGTTAGTTTGCTACATGAGGTTGGCCTTCTAATTTGGTCGTTATAACTGAATATTTTCTTAGCCTTTTATTTTGGGTGTTATAGCTCAATGTTTTAGCATTTCATGTGTTCTGTTGATGTTGTACTGAACATTGTCTTTGCACTCCTCGCTTTCTTCTGATGTAAAATGTTAAGAAAAAACGATTCCCATAGAGTTCAGAGATCATATAGCTTGTTTTGTGCTTGTGTTGTTATCCTGCAGAGCTGTAACATTACATATCCGGCGGCAGGCTGAGGCCGGCTCTTTCTCTGTCAAAAGTTCTGTAAGCATCATCACGACTGCCAAAAAAAAAAACCAAACAGGAAATTCGTGAACTTCTAATTCTGAAACTGGACGGGCAATCAGTTGCTTTTCCTTTGATTTGTCTCAGTATTCAGTATTTTTGACGGTTCACACACTCACAGTTACAACTTACAAACTCAGACAAAGATGAGAGAATGAAATCGTTTGTACCACAACCCTAGTGTATTGTTACGAATCCTTATTTCTTTAGAAGATAAAATTTTTTTTTGGACCAATCCGAATTAGTTAGAGATAAATTTATATTTCTTATCTTCAGCCTCCTCTACCTATAAATAGAGGAGCAGGGGTGCCTTCATTGTATACATTGATTATTGATTAATAAAGAGAGAGCAACACCCTTATATCTGTCTCCTTGAAGAATTTATTGTCTTTTTCTGTTGTGTGATTGTGCGGAAAGGGATACGGTTTTCTACATCTTCTTGACGCCTCATCTGCTCCGGGAGGGAAGGGAGCGGATCTGGGCGATCCGTCGACGTAGCCGTTCTACAACACGTTATCAGTAGCTTTACCGGCTGGGCTGACGTCGAATCCTCTCGCGCCAATCAATCTACGGTAACAAAATTAGTTATTTATCAATTTGTAGATTGATTTTAGACTTGTGGATGCTTGTTCTTTTGTTTTTTTAGATGCAAGTTTTGTAGATAGATCTGTTATTAGTAGTACATTATTTCTGCTTTTACTCTACAATTGCATCTGTTTGATAACCGGAGAAAACCAGAAGTAAAAACCGTGTGCAATAAATTGTAATTAATCGGTTTTTCCCTGTTCTGGAAGCGAACCCGGTTGTCTTCCTCGCGTTCCCTCCGCATTTTCTTTCCCCTCTTTGTTTTCTTTTTTTTTTTTTTCTTTTATATATAATACTCTCTTTTTTCTCATAGATGCCACGCCGGGAGCCGGCCGCCGCTGCGCATGGAAATCGCCTGCCGCTGCTGGGTTTGATCTACGCGCGTGGCTGCCGCTCGCCGTCGCTGCTGGAAGCACCACCTGGCCCTTGCCGCCGTGCCGCTGCAAAGAGACCGCATCATTGAAGGAGCCCAAACCACGTTGCCGCCGCTGGGTTTTTTCAATGCCGAGGTAGGGCAGCGCCGCCATTGAACTCTCACCGATGCCGCCGTTGAGCTGTGGTGGTTGAGGACGATGGACGATCGGCCGCCGCCAGAGGATTTAAGACTCCGTGGGACGCCGTGGCCGGAATACTCCATGACGCCGCTGCCGCATGGACCTGATACAAGGACGGCACCGCCGCCGTCAATTTCTCACCGACATGCCTTGGAGCCGTGGTGGGAGGTCGATGGGACGAACAGCCGCTGACCTTGGATTGGGATCCGCCAAGACGCTATGGTTGGATGCGAATTGGTCGCCGTCACTGGAGCTTCGATTGTCGACGTTGAGCTCTGCCTCGCCGCCGTCTTGAGGATGTGTGCGGTCATGGCGGAGGCTCCGCCCGCACAACGCCAAGCCACCACCGCACTGATTGCTGCATGGGAGCGAAGCCGCTGCCGCCGTCTTGCCACCGGGCAGTCGATGGGGGTCGCCAAGCCAGCCTCCTCTCCGTGCGCCGCCTCTATCTCCACTGCCACTGACAGTCAACATCCTCCATCGCCGCTGTCGTGCCTGTCCGGCCAGCGCGCTAGGCGAATGGGCGCCGCCCGCTAGTGCCGGTGGGGAGAGGGAAAACTATTTCCCCCTTTTCCCTCTCTCGGTCATTTAGGGGGCGGCTTGCCCACCGCCTGACCGCTTTTGGCCCAACAGCACCCGACCGCCCACACACAATATTAATAAAAAATCAGAAACCATAGATGGGCCTTGATAGAAATTTGAAATTTGGCCCATTTGGTATTGGACCGTTCTATGCACGTGGCCCCCAATAAGATCGCGGCCCGACGCGGGTTTTCAGCCCGATTAAATTTGGTTTTATTGATAATTTGTGTTTAAGTCCCTGGAAAGGTTGATTTTTACACCGATAGTTCACTATTCATGTAATATTTACAGTTTTGAACCCTTAATTTTACCAAAAATTACATTAATTGTGTTTAGTGGCTGTAAACTTGCTGTGTAGACCTTTCTTTAGTTGGTTTCTTGCATGTGAGTCCCAGGACTCATTAATAACCATTGTTGATGGTGTTTTTAAGCATTTATTTGCTTTTAAATTTGATGCAACTCCAACTATATAATCTGGATATGATTCTAGGTTAATATGCTTCCAAAAAATGTATAATCACCTAGTCTAGTGACCCTTCCCTTGGAAGCATTATTTGGGTTTATTTTTTCTTGCATGTGTGATATTTTCTATAGGCATAAAATTATCAATTTAATGCCATAATGCCAATAAAAATCACAGAAAATCGGTAAATGCAAGATAAATTCCGGAAAAATACCAGTAATTATATACAACTACGTTACATTGTTCTGTGACTTTGTTTTCATGCAAGTTAACCCGGCATTGGTTTTGCATGACAACACACCATGTCTGACATAGATTTCAACAAGAGAAAGTTCCCCGTTCTCCCCATTAATGGGGCGAACTACCAGACCTAGACCATGGACTGTGAAATCCACCTTTCCGCGATAGAGCTATCTAAGGCCATCCGTCGGCAAGGGGCTGGTGTAGCATCGCTTCTGGTAGCGAAGTGGATAAGGGCACTTGCACACGCAACCAGGCCACACTTCATTAGGAATGCGCATTCATGAGGATCTCAAGGCTGAATACCTTGAGCTACGTGAACCTCTCATGTTGTGGGAGGCCTTGAGGGACTGCTACACCACCGAGAAAACTGCCATTCTCCCGAAGGCTAGAGTAGACTGGGCTCAACTTCGGTTCTGTGATTTCAAGACCATGGAGAGCTATAACAGTGCCGTGCACCGCATCGTCAGTCGTCTTCGCTTCTGTAACCAGGTGGTGACAGACGCGGATATGATTGAGAAGACTCTTGACACTTTCCACCCTAAAAACTCGATGATGCAAGAGTAGTACCGCGAGGCTAAGTACGTCAAGTACTCAAAGCTTATCTAGTTGTTGTTGAACACTGAAGTCCACAACAAACTTCTGATGCCAACTACAACCTCGTCCTATTGGTTCGCAGCCGTATCTCCAGAGGCTCACGTTGTCCATCAGAAGGGTCAGAGTTTCTAGACAGGGTTCTTCCATGGGGAAGGGTCCAGGAATCGCCACTACGAAAATAGGGCGAGTTCAAGAAGGCCGCCAACCGGGGCAAGAAACCCCGTAGCCACAAGCGGCGCAAAGCCAATGCTGGTGCTGTTGAAGGATCTCAGCAGGGTAGTGAGGGTTGTTTCAAATGCGGCTCAACGAAGCATTGGGCGCGCAACTGCACTACAGAATCTCATCTTGTTGAGATGCACCAGGACTGAAAGAAGAGGCAGGGCCCAGAATTCTCACTTTGTCCAGTGCCAAATGACCCTAGGTGAGAAGCCTAGTCCTAAGGGAACCTACTGCAGTTCCTAAGGAGTCTACTACTGCTGCTGCTGCTGATGGTGCTGCCATGGATGTTGATCCCAAGGCTGCTGCAGATGCTGATGCTGGTCTTGGGATGACTATGGAGACCTCGGGGACTTCGACATGGAGGACGACGACCTCTTGGGTGATGACTAGGAGAACGTACATGGGGACATGCAGTAGTTCCCAAGTTATCAATCATGAGTCTTAAGTCTAGGTTATCATTTGGTTAATGTAATCTTTTCTTTTTAGCAGAACAATGAGTCATTTATGCAATAAAGATGCTATGCATCCTGGTCAATGTGTTTATGATGGTCCTTTACATTAATAAAGTTTCCTGTTGAGTTATATTGGTCTTGTCTTATTCTATGTTCTTGCTTTTCACTTTATTGATAATGAACTGAATTAATATAATCTCTCATATAGAACAAGCGTAGTACGATTCAATAGAGCCCGAGACATGCTTGGTTGACAGTGTGGCAACACACTCGATACTACGGGAGACTAAATACTTCACGACATGCGTAAGCGGGATGAGAGCATCCTCACCATTGCTGGGAGTAATGTCGCATAGTTGGCTCAGGGCGAACCATTGTCGTCCTCCGTAGGGACAAGATCTTCATTGAAGAAACATTCCCGTATACCTAAGTGTGAACACACGCTCCTTACTTTTATGGATATCGACGTTGCGGCTACCACCTCACCACAACATGTGAAGGAGGAGATAAATTTCTCTTCATGACATTGTCTAAGAACGATGAGACCACAGTGGTTGAGAAGATGCCAGGGAGCTCCGATGGACTGTACTATACTAAAATAAAACCTCCAAATGAATATGTTGCAATGCAGACAATCTATAGGAACCCAGAGTCTTTTAAGATCTGGCATGAGGATTAGGTCATCCTGGATTGACTATGATGCGGAAAATAGTCACTAGCTCGCTAGGTCATAGCATGAACACTAAAAACTTCCCCAAGGAGTTTGTGTGTCCCGTTTGTGCAACGGAAAAACTGATCATTCAACCATCCTTTGAAAAGTTGAGGGTCGAACCCCTACGGTTCTTAGAGAGAATCCAAGGTGATATATGTGGACCCATATTACCCTTGGTTTGGCCATTCAGATATTTCATGGTGTTGATTGACGCCTCTACAAGGTAGAGCCACGTATGCTTGCTGTCTACGAGGAACCACACTTTTGCCAGATTTATCGCACAGATCATCCGTTTGCATGTGGAGTTTCCCGAGAACCACATCAAAATGATTCGGATGGATAATGTGGGTGAATTCACATCAAAGGCATTCAATGACTATTGTATGGCCTTAGGCATTAAGTGTAGAGCATTCTGTTTCTTATGTTCACACTCAAAACGGCCTTGCTGAGTCATTGATAAAAGGATAAGTTAATTGCCAGATCATTGCATACTAGGGTGAAGGCAATTTGCCCACTACATGTTGGGCCATGCGTTATTGCACCGCTACAAAGCGTAATCCCAAAGTATAAGACCGTCTACATATCCACTCTGCGTTCACTCCATTCAACTGGCACATGGTCAAGAACAGGGTTTCCCATCGGTTGATTAAAGTTTGGTGTGCTATTATGTTACCGATCTTCACCACCCCAGCGTACGACTATGGACCACACCGTAACCGTGGGGGTCTATGAGGGTTATGGAGTTCCCCATCCATAATTTACTACTTGGAGCCCTAAAAACTGGGGATCTGGTTTATGGCTCGGTACGCTGATTGCAATCTTCGATGAAGAGCAGTTTCTGCATTAGGAGAGGAAGAAGTACCGCAACTTCTACCATGGAATGCCGGGTGACAATAGAAGGGAACGTTGAGTAGTATCTATACTCTGACCCGATGTTCGCCAGAGCATGAAATGGCAAAGTTCAACCGTATCATACACCTTTCAAAACTAACTTAATTGATCTGCCAGAGCTTTCACTGATATAAGAGGAGGTCGAAGTTGCATATCACATGTGGAAAGGCACTGACGAGAGGTGGGAGATACCCATGAAGGGAGACTCTACTCCAACCTATAAGCCTAGAAGAGGGAGAAATCCGTGTCCACTCAGGCTAAGGGGAGATGTCCGCAAGAGCTGAATACGAAGCGCCTTCTGATCTACACTCCCAGTTAGGAGTCTCTAAGTTAACCCGTTCCATGGAACGGACGCCAGAAGGTAGAGGCCCGAATAACTAGCGGTACCTGAGTCCGACTGGTGAATCAGAACCCTCTCCTGTTGTGGGAAAACCTAGGGTGAGGAAGATGGCACAAACTATGCTGTTTTAGAAATTGTATATCGTAAGACTACACATGTCGAGACATAATTCGTTTCTAAAATCGCGACTGCATGGATCATGTCGATGAACATAAGTCACATGCAGAGTGTCGTAGAAGCGCTCGGATTGGGTCAAATGAGAAAGAATCAGCGATAGAGACGGAATTACGCTCGGCCTGTGCTAAAGAGCGCGAATCTTTGGGCCGGGTTAAGCCTGAGCACCCCCCATTGTGCCCCCTGTTTGAGGTACAAATGATGGTTTCTGGTAAGCGGAACAAAATAATGAAGTGGTGAGATAAAAGTGATATTGCACAAGAGTTCACGCAGAGATCGGCAGTTGATACAATGAAACCTATTCTCTTGTAATGAGTGCCATAACGTTCCGTTACGTGATGTCGTATGGCCACTGGCATGGAATTGAAAATGCAGTTCATGATGTGAGTGACCAATATCTTACGGATATGGATTCAGAGATTTACAATGGCGTGTCCCTGACGTTCAGTGTCCCGGACAAGTAAATGTAACATGTATAGTGTTGAAATTGGAAGAGATCGCTGTATGGGTTAAAACAGTCTGGTCGTATGTGGTACAACCGACTGAGTGACTTTCTTTTGGGGAAAGAATACGTCAATAGTGAGGACTGTCTTTGCGTGTTTTATCAGAAAGTTCCAGAGGGGTTTCTGTATCATCTTAGTCTATGTCGATGATTTGAACAACATTGGCCATGCAGAGGACATTAAGGAGGCGGCTGCTTATCTCAAGACGGAGTTTGAGATGAAAGACTTGGGTCAGACCAAGTTTTGCTTGGGCCTACAAGTCGAGCATCTCCCTAACGGGATCTTATGTTGCCAACCAGTCAATCTATACTAGAAAGGTCCTTGAGAGATTTAACATGTCAAAGGCTCATCCTTTGAAGACGCCCATGGTTGTGAGATCTCTTGATCGGGACAAAGACCTATTCCGTCCTAGGAGTGAGATTGAGAAAGTGTTGGGACCGAAAATCCCATACTTAAGCCCCATAGGAGCACTGATGTACCTTGCAGACTGCACCAGGCCTGATATTTCGTTCGCGGTAAATCTGCTTGCAAGATATAGTGTGTCTCTTACTAGGAGACATTGGGTTGGCGTTAAGACAGTACTCAGATACCTCCAGGGTACGCAAGATCTCGGCTTCTTCTTTTGAAGACAATGAGACTTAACCATGGTGGGCTATACAGATGCAGGATATCTGTCTGATCCCCATAATGCCCGTTCTCAAACTGGTTTTGTGTTTTTTTTGGTGGCACAGCCATTTCATGGCAGTCTAGTAAGCAAACTTTGGTAGCGACGTCTACAAACCACTCAGAGATATTGCACTATATGAAGCCACATGAGAGTGTGCATGGCTTAGGAGGATGACTCACCATATTGAGCGATCATGTGGTTTGAGTATCCCCGATACCCCCACCATTATCTATGAGGATAATGCAGCGTGTGCTGCACAAATGCAGCTAGGCTATATCAAGAACAATATGACGAAACATATTGCTCCAAAATTCTTCTGTCCTCATAAGTTTCAGAAGCAAGGGAAAGTGAAGATCCTGTAGTCTAAGTCGTGTGACAACTTGGCAGATTTGTTCACTAAGTCTCTCCCAGCTTGTACTTTCCGAAAATTTGTTCGTGAAATTGGGATGAGAAGACTTAGAGACTTGCAGGGTTCAGGGGGAGTAGAACCCTTGAACACAGCCTAGTTAGTGGATCGGCAAGTCCACAACGTTGTACTCTTTTTCCCTTAGTTGAGTAGAGCTTGTGATCCTCACAAAGGTTTTTAACGAGGCAACGGTGTGTGACGCATGGCGGCAACTATGTACTCTTTCTCCTACATTTTTTTCCACTGGGTTTTGATAGGAGTTTTGATGAGACATGAGTTAGTCGCGGATAGGTCCAAGGGAGAGTGTTACGAATCCTTATCTCTTTAGGAGATAAAATTTTTTTCTTGTGAACCAATCTGAATTAGTTATAGATAAATTTATGGTTCTTATCTCTAGCCTCCTCTACCTATAAATAGAGGGACATGGGTGTCTTTATTGTCCACATTGATCATTGATTAATAAAGAGAGAGCAACACATCTATATATGTGTCTTCTGTGTTCATTGTCTTCTTCTGTGGTGTGATTGTACTGAATAGGATACGGTTTTCTACATCTTCTCGACGCCTCATCTGTTGCGGGAGGAAAGAGAGAAGATCTGGGCGATCCGTCGACGTAGCTGTTCTACAACATCATGCATATCCAGCTCTGAGGAACAAAAATAATTCACTCAAAATAGTCCCTGCAAAGGCAACGCTTTTTTTAAAAAAAAAAAATCGACCAGGGCAACTAACTCCTTGAAACAACACCATGGGCTTCTTTAATGCTTTTCAGGCCCAAATATTGAGCCCAAGTAGTTGAGATCCCAACGGCCCAAACAGAGTCCAAGTACTTGAGATCGCAGCGGCCCAAACTAGAGAGGCACAAGTAATTGAAATCCTAAAGGCCCAACGTGATCCATGTGCCAAATGGGTCCACTTCTTGCTGCTCACGCTTGGTACAGTAGTTGCAAGTTGCAATTCAACGGTCCTATTGGCCTTCCAGAAGGATAAGAAACATATAAAAATCGGGACTACCTATATATGACAAATTTTCTTCTAAAAATTTATCAAATGTAAATATAGTATAATTATAGTGTATTTACATAGTAACGTGTATGTAACTACAATAGAACTTGTATGTACTTTTCAAAAACCCTACGTTAGCGCTGCGAAGTGGAGGTTGCGAGATCGAATCCGCTCACCCATGTGCATGGCGTGATTTTTTTTCCTTCCCCACTTATATGAATCTCGAAGTAAATCCAACAGTCCAAAATTATATGAAAGTTACATACAAGTTATATTGTAGTTACATGCAAATTACAATGTAATTACACTATAATTATACTGTAGTTATATTTGACAAATTTTTGGAAGAAAATTTGTCGACATATGTATAGCGAAATCGATAAAAATCAACCAGCGTCTCTTCCTCTTCCTTGTAACCGTCTCTTCCGCCACCAAATACAAAATTCCCCTTCCCAGCGGCCTAACCATCTCTCCCCTCCTGGCTTCAATGGCACTAGCTCGCTTTTGGGATGGTCTCAGTGGCGACATCCTACACAGGATCTGAATTTTTTTATTATTTAAACCATTTTAATAAATAATTTTAAAAACAGACAATACCAAAACTTATTTTCAAAACTGAACCATTTGGCCACGCCAGTCCACCTGGCATGGCCAAACAGTGCTGCCACGCCAGTGCATGTGCTGTGGCAGTAGGTGCCACGTAGTCGCCGGCGGGCGACTTTGCCAAGCTAGCGGTCTAACATGGACACGCTTGCCACACCAGTTTCGCTAGCATGGTGTGACATTGCCATGCTAGGCCGCCTGGCATGGTAGGGAGAAATATCCCCCTCCTTCTGCTTCTTACTCCTTCTTCCTTCCCTTCCTTCTCTCTCCTCTTGCTCGAACTGGCGAAGGTAGAACCGGTGACCACGGCGAATCCTCCACGAAATCGTATCATCTGATGCCCGATTTGAAATGCATTTGAGTTGTGCTTCATCCCATAAGGTACCTCCCCTATTTTTGAAGTCTTTTTACCTTGGATTTGCAACTCGTTTTATTTGTTTAGGGTTAAAGGTTGATATTGATAGGAATAGTAATGGTGATTCATGGGAGTGGATCGGGGTAGATCAGAGTATATTATTGGTTAGTAGTAGTTTGTGGCAATGTTATTTACATTGGGAATATATTTTTTCTACAAAATATGTTAGTGTGATGTATGTGATATATGTGAGGGCATGCATTTAGTATATATAGGGTATTTTGATTATGTTAGAACGACCAGATCGTGTATGGGATGTCTCTTTATATGCAAAAGTCCTTGCATTGCAAGGAAGAATCATTTGACGAGGTGTATTTGCTTTGCATGTTGGTATTATGTGGTTGTAGATGGACCATGTTGTGCGTATACATTCAAGTGGAACAATTAGTTCAAATGGTCAGTTCGAGGAGATAAAACTTGATGTGTTAGTGTTTGGAGCCACTCCTACATGGTTAGAACTAGCCGATCGGATTCAGTCTAAATTAGAACATTTGGAAACCCTTGGTGCAATAAGAATGGAAGGAGGTACGATGCAGACATAGGTTCAAGGGAACACTTTGTGATGATGCCTATATCATACGAGTTGGAGTGGTCGACATATGTTGCATATGTGCAAAGTTCACAAGTTCGCTCTTTGGATGTTGTTGTAACAAGGTTCACAAGATTAGATAAATGCATCATTATTACGAGTAATATTGCAACTAATAACATTACCCTTCCTAGAAAGCCATTTCTTGAAGCCTTCACACATCTTCTGCACATGCCCAGGCTTGTGGCAGAATTAGCAGATAACTGTGGCACTTGACTTAGGCATGGATGTAGCGTGTGCTTTTCCCTTCCCCTCAGACCTGATAGAGGAAGTCTCAGGCTACTTATTAGGCTTATTAGTGTGGTTCTCATTAGCCTTTTCAGATTTAGCAAGGTGAGCTTGCTTATTCTGCTTTTCAGCCTTCTGACAATCTTCCTCCTCAACAGAGTGGCTTCTGAGATCAGCAATTGACCACTTATCCTTATGAGCATTGTAGTTTACCTTGAAGGAATCATAATTAGGTGGCAATGAATTCATAATGAGATGGGCAAGAAAGCCATCAGAAATGGCCATGTCCATACCCCTTAGTTGCTTAGCCATGTTGGTCAATGACATTATGTGTGCTCTACACCGCTCTTACCATTATAGCGGGATGTGAGCAACCTCATGACGAGAACACTTGCATGAATGTTAGAGAAGCCCTTAAAGCTTTGCTCTACATTAGTCATATGTCCCCTAGTAGTTGTAGCATGAGGAATGCCACCTCTGATGCTAGGGAAAATAGAGTTCTCAATTATTATCAAGCCCATGCGATTTGCCTTTTCTCATATTTCTGCCCTTTCCTTATAAGCCCTCTTAACATCAGGGCTGCATCAATAGGGGGAGTAACAGGAGCATTCTCATGCATGATAACATCACAATCGAGTAGCCCAAGAATTATATGCACCTTCTCCTTCCATTCCTGGAAGTTAGCACCATTAAGTTGCTCAATGTTACTTATTTGAGCAACAACATCATTCAGAGCTGAAATTAATGACAAATGACATTAATAACCAATAATAAATATGTACAACTAACCCTACTTGGTCTGGTTAATTATGCACATAAAAGTTTTTACTCCATAAAGAAATTAAATGAAGTAAAACAACATCATTATCATTAAGCGAAGCACATTAATTGTACACATAAAATAAATAAGACTTTCGCTCCATAACACCACTTAGGAAAAAATGAAGCAAAATGTCGAGAAACTAATGTGTATAAATGTAATGCCTATATTTTTAGTTTGCTTAAAAATTATTTTAAATAAAAATATAATTTCCAAAGATTTGGCTCTTAATTAAATTGGAGATTTAATGTTGCCATGTGTGATCTCAATTTCTCTCACAAAATTGGTCCCTGGAACCTCTCCAAAAATTCCCTGATTTTTCCTGATTCCAAAAATCCCCTCCAAATTCAAATCCCAATTCAAAAACCTCAAAAACAATTCCAAAATCCATCTCTAGAAAATATTAAGCGTCACTGTGTAGCTTTGGGCCACCCCCGTCCCTTCTCGGCCTGCTCTCCCTGCCGGCGCGCTCAACCTAGCCGCGCGCGCGGGGGTTAAAATCCTTGCAGGCCCTACCTAGCAGCGGCACCGCCCCAGCTCTCCTCCCAGCCGCATGATGCACGTGCGTGAACGGTTCCGATCAACCCTACCGTGCGGACCCCACATGTCAGCGGACTATAGTGTCGTCTTCCTCCTCCCGCCGTGCGCTTCGCTTTCTCTCTCTTCTCCCGATCTCTCTTGAGCGCTCCCTGTCCTCTCTCTGTGTATGCCCATACTGCCCGGTCCTTGCCATAAAATCGCGCGGAGCTCCCTATCAACCTCCGCTATTCCGTCCTCGGCGAGAAAACCGCTCCGCCATCCCGTCCCATACGCCCTATGTCACCCACGCCATGGCCGTCACAGATTTTTGCTTCGGCAAGCCCCCGAAGTCAAACCGCGTGCGCGAGCTTTTTGTTCTATCGCATCGCCATCCTCTCCGTGCCCCGTTTTTCTCCTCTGCAGCTCATGACACGAGCCACAGTGAGCCGCGCCATTGCTACATCGGCCGAGCTCGAGCTTATCCTTTCATCCACCGCCATTGTTCGTTGTCGGTTAGCTCTCGATGCTCCTCCATAAATAGGGCAACACCCCTCTCCTCCGGCCATCGAGAAGCAAGCCCATGCCATCTTAACCACTGAGCTCCTCTCTCCGCCGTCGCCATTGCGCACTGACCCAAGCCCCGCCGCCGTTCCAGAGCCTCTCCGGACGAACCACCGCCACCGCTAAGTTCCCCAAGTCACCGCAAACCTCCTCCGCCACTCCCCGCCACCGATTAGCCTCGGAATCAAAAACCCCCAAATCCTCCCTCCGCCGTCCGCCATCGCCGCCGCTCTGATTCCCGCCGTCGACGAAGGTAGAGTCCAAATTCCTCTCTCCTTTTCCCTCCTCGTGCATAACCGCACCCAAACAGCCCTACCCCGAGCCCTTCCGCCGTCTGAATGGTCACCGGCGGCGACCAAACGACCATCACCGCCGCCGCCAGCCCTCCTCCACCACCTAGCCATCTAATCCAAACCGTTCACTAAGTTCCCTGTCTTCCCCGCATTCCGCCATTGTCGGCTGCTCGTCGGGATTCACCGCCGGCGGCGAGATCGACTCCGGTCATCATCGGTCATTGATCTCCGCCGGGGTCAACTGCCGATCCACGCCAACGTGGCGTGCCACACGGCGTGCCACGTCAACCGGCGCAGCCTACCCCCAGTGCACCTCGGTCCCTCTCTCCTAGATGCCAACAATCCGGTCCCACACGCTAGTGACCCGATCTCTCTCCCCTAGCACTGACACATCGGGCCAACACATCAACGGCTCCATCCCATCTCCCTTCCGCGGAAAACCCGACCCCACTTGTCAGCCACCACCTCCTCTCCTATCCCACTGACAGCCTAGCCCCACATGTCAGTCCCTAGTCTCTCTCTCTCTCTCCGGACAACCCGACCCCACCAGTCAGCCTCTGGACTTTTTTTATTTTTTTCTTTTATTCCTTTTCTTTCCTTAAATAATTTTAATTCTTTTATTCACAAGAAATTGCTTTAAACTTTGAAAAATCATAACTTTTAAATCGTAACTCCGTTTGAGCCCATTCAACTCTTAAAATTTTTCTAAAAATGAGATCTACACACTAGCACCATTAGTTGTACATGATAGGTTCTAATTCTTGGTGTTTTTGCTTGTTTTCTTTTTGCAACGCGTAGAAGCCGGTACCGGGGAGCCGCAGAACGAGGATTTTGTTGAGGACTCGCAGGACCAGGAACAAGGCAAGTCACCCTTGACCACATTGAACCCATGATTTAAAAATTTATTTGGATTTACAAAATATGCATATTTAGGAACACGATCGATATCGGCCGCGGTTCGTAATCGAATCCGACAGGCCCAACCTACTTGCTGCATATTAACCGCCTTGAGTAAATTGTTTCCCTATCCTTTGTAGCCCCGTCGTCCTGGTATTCGTACTTGAGTGCGAGTATCGACGACCCCATTATATTCAAACCCAAAAACATGATGATGGGAAAACTAGGGTTCATAAAGTGATTTTAAAACTTGACATCCTTGGTCTAGCGTTTGCAACATAAAAATAGTTTTATAACCCTTGGTCATGGGACGTCGCTGCCTGTGTGGCTTCGACATCACGTGGCACATAAGGACAATTTCCTTGGGGAATTGCACTAGGCATAATACAGTGCGACCACACGGGTGGAATAGGACGCCCCTAGCCAAGTAATTAGTGTTCTCAGGATCGTTCGGTTGCTAAGAAATGTGGGAGCGGCTAGGTGACATGAGGGCGATATACCTCCGTCCCTGAGTAACGGAAACGAGTTCTGGGTACTTGGTTGAGTGAACCCATTTATAGGGCAACGTGCTATCCTGAGAGGGCTTCGGAAAGGCCTTGTCGCGAACCTCCCCGCTTGGCCAATGTGGAAGTAAGCTCTCATCGTGTGAGTAAAGCGTGCACCCTTTGCAAAGGTTTATAAACTGTTCGAACAGCCATGCCCGTGGTTACGGATGGATGTGAAGTGATTCCTCTAGCGTAGATTTTATTTTACAAATATCTGTGCAATTGTTTTGCGGGTTGGGATTCATTACCAGAATTGGTCTGTGTGGCCGGTGGATGGCCTATGTGGCCTGAAATGGGCCTATGTAACCTGGGGTGTTGAATGTCACCATAGTAGAGATGTTTGAGTTGAGTAACATATTTAAATGAGAATACACCTAAATGGAGGTACTAGTGGAGAGTACGCTCCAAATCGGAATCTATGACAAGACTCAGACTTGTGGAATGAGTTGAGACGCGAGTTTCTTCCCGACTAACTTAATGGTGAGTTATTGCAAAGCAACTCACGGAATGGATTGAAGCGTGAGCTTCTTTCCGACAACTCAAAGAGCACACCTAGATATTTCTAAAAACACAAAATCTTTGAAAAACCACAATTGCAAAATAGCCCTAGACTTCTTTTCTAACCCCTTACATGCCACATATTTTCCGTGACTCGCTGAGTACCTCGCTACTCACTCTTGCTTACTTTTCCTCTCAGAAGTCTATGAAGATGAAGACCCCACCCTCATCGAGTATTATCAGGAACAAGCTGAGTACGACGAGTTTTAGGGTTTCGGTCTAGGTCCCAAGTTTTTGCTTGTGGGTATTAGGTCTATTCGTGTTTTCCGTTGCCTACTTTTGTAATGTATCATTGTATGCCTCGAGTTCTGTCCGGACTACAACCTATGTAAAGACTATGTGAAATAAATAAAGAAGATTTGGCAATGATCCACCGATGTCCTGTATGTACCACCTGGCCTCCTAGGACTGGTACAAGTATTACAGGTAATGGCGTTCCTCTTCTGTTGGCCTGTACGGGTTAACAGGAGAGCGGCATTACAATAAATATAAGGTTTCACTCTATAATACCGTTGGGCCAAAATAGAGTAAACAACATGATTAAGGTAATATACATTAATTATGCACATAAATGAAATTCCATTCCACAAAATCATAAGACAAGGCGAATGAAACATCACACATTATTAAGTGACAATTAATGCGTATAAACACGTAAAATCTCATTTAATCCCACCATAGGCAAGAAAATTAAGCTAAATGTCAAGATTTCATCAAAAATTATATAATTATAAAATTCTACTTCATTATACCGTTGGACCAAAATGAATAAAAATAACATTATTATCAGAATAATGATAATCCTAAATCATAAAATTCTACTTCATTATTATCAGAAGGAAAGGAAGAGACTGACGTGTGGGTTTCACTATTAGAATGGACAGTGTGCATGGAGAGACCGTTGGAGTATGATACAGAGAGAAATCTTTTTGGCTGGCTAGCCAAATGGGCAATTGGAGAGCAAGATTTGAAGATGCTTTTGAAGTTCTTCCAAGCCTCTTTCTTTTGTTCTTTCCTTGACCTCTTTGCCTTGTATTTGTATGTTAGCAACCTACTAAAGGAAATTGCATTTATGCAGTTTGCATGACTTATTCAGTTGTTAAAGGCTCTTGTATAAGTGAGAGAGGATCTATCCCTAATAGTTACATCAGCCTACCTTGTTACCATATTACCATGCTAGCGACTAGGGGTGGAAACAAGCCGAGCCGAGCCGAGCCTGGCTCGGCTCGTGAAAGCTTGGTAGAAGGGAGGCTTGGCTCGGCTCATTGATGGGCTCAAGCTGGCTTGCGAGCCTGACAACAAATAAACTTTGCAGTAAGCAAGCAACATTTTAACATATAGAAATAAGCTATGGGTCATATTTTTCTTCAATAGTTAATCACGACACACGAATAAACAACATAGCTATCAAGGTTACCATTTTCAACAAATAAACAAACCAACAAAGGTTCAAAAGTACTCAATATACTAAAATGAGGTCTAACACCCTGGTCTTCGTGCATCCGTTAAAACCTATTTTAATAAAACTGTATGTTCAAAATTTTGGTTCTTTGTGTGTATCTTGGAAAAAGTGCCAAAGATCTCGATTAAATCAATTCGTGTAACTCTAAAATCACGCTCGCATTGACCTCAGAATTTGAAACCCTAAAATCTCTCCTTTGAAAACCCCCATGCTTGTCCATTCCACCACCCAAATAGCTTCTCTAAAAAGCCATTTCAAACATCCGAACCCAAATCAAAGTTTCATCCTCTCCAACCATGCTTCCTTGGAAATTCTCTAAAAATTCTAATCCTACCATCTCCCTAAAATTTTTCAAATTTGATTCATTATTTAGACCACATATTACATATACAAATTCCTCAAGAAAATCATTTCCCCCAATTCCTATGACCTCTGCAAAATTCAAACATCGAGTTTGAATCCAAATCTCATAGGTAGATATTCAAAATTTTCCCTAATTAAATCTCTGAAAATTTCCAAAGGATAATATTCACACGGGCCGCCCTTTCATCCTTCTCCCTCAGCCGACCCAAGCCACCTTTTCTTTCCCTTTTTCCTCCCCTCTTGGGCCTCAGCCTAACCGGCCCACCAATCCCCTCCCCTCTCTCTCACTCTCTCCTGCCTGGGCCGAGGCCGATGCGCCGGCCCAGCCGTAGCCTCCTTGCCTCCCTGCTAGCACGCACGCTTGCCGCAAGCCCAGCGCACACGCCCACCGGATAACCCCCTCTGCTGAGCCCTACCCATCAGCCGGCCACTACAAAGCGCGCGTCCGTCCGCGAGGCAACGGACGGCCATCACCTTCCCTTGCACCAGCCTAACGTGCCCACCACGTGTTCAACATAATGCCGAGCCGAGCGTCGCGCCATCGCCATCCAAGCCACGCCATCTACACTGGCCTGCGATTCCCATGCTGCGCCGAGACACTCGTGCTGCAGCAAACTCCGGGCCACAGGCTGTAATGCCCCTCTCCCGTTAACCCATGCAGGTTAACAAAGGAGGAACGCCATTACCTGAAATACATGTACCAGTCCCAGGAGACCAGCTGGTACATACTGGACATCAGTGGATCATTGCCAAACCTGCTTTATTTGATATACATAGTCCTTACATAAGGTGTAGCCTCGGACAGAACCCGAGACATACAACGATACATTACAAAAGTAGGCAATGGAAAAACACGGGTAGACCTAATACCCACAAGCAAAGCTTGGGAGCTAGATCGAAACCCTAAAACTCTTCGTACTTGACTTGATCCTAATAATACTGGCTGAGGGTGGGGTCTTCATCTTCATAGACTTCTGAGAGAAAATAAGCAAGGGTGAGTACACGAGGTACTCAGCAAGTCACAGGAATTAGGTGGCATGCAAGGGTTAGCAAGGAAGGTTAGGGTTATTTTGCCAAAGTGGTCTTTAAAGATATTTTTTAAAAAAATCTAAGTGTGCTCTTTGAGTTGTCGGAAAGAAGCTCACGCTTCAATCCATTCCGCGAGTTGCTTTGCAACAACTCACCACAATTAAGTTAGCCGGGAAGAGACTGTGTCTCGACCCATTCCATAAGTCTGAGACTTGTCACAAATTCTGATTCAGAGTGTACCATCCTCTAGTACCTTCATTTAGGTGGATCCTTTATTTTAAAACTTGTCACTTAACTCAACTACGGTGTCATCCAACACCTCGGGTCACACAGGCCCGCTTCAGGCCACACAAGCCATCCATCAGTCACACAGACCAATTCTGGTAACTGTTCCCAACCCGCAAAATAATTGCACAGATATTTATAAAATAAAATCTACGCTAGAGGAATCACTTTACATTCGCCCGTAACCATGGGCACGGCAGTTCGAACAGTTTATAGACCTTTGCAAAGGGTGCACGCTTTTCCCACACGACGCGAGCTTATTCCCTTACTGGCCAAGCGGGGAGGTTCGCGACAAGGCCTTTCCTGAGCCTTCCTAGGATAGCACGTTGCCCTATAAATGGGTTCTCTCAACCAAGTACCTGGAACTCATTTCTTGTACTCAGGGACGGGGGTATATCACCCTCTTGGCACCCAACCACTCCCACATTTATTAGCAACCGAAAACGATCCTGGGAACACTAGTTACTCGGCCAGGGGCGTCCCATTCCACCCGTATGGTCGCACTATAATATGCTCAGTGTAATTCCTCAAGGAAACAGTCCTTAAATGTCACGTAAAGTCAGAGCCACACAGGCAGCGATGACTCATGACCAAGTTTTGTAAAGCTATTTTATTTTGCAAATACTCGACCAAGGGTGCCGAGGTTTAAAATCATTTTATTCAAACCCTGGTTTTCCCATCATCATGTTTTTAGTTTAGATAAAATAGGATCATCGATATTCGTACTCAAGTATGAATACCAGGATGACAAGGTTACAAAGGACAGGGAAACAATTTATTCAAGGAGGGTAATATGCAGCAAATAGGTTAGGCCTGTTAGATTCGATTACGAATCGCGGTCAATATCGATCGTGTCCCTAAATATGCATGTTTCATAAATCAAATAATTTTTAAATCATGGGTTCAATATGGTCAAGGGTGACTTGCCTTGCTCTTGGTCCTACGAGTCTTCAACAAAATCTTCCTTCGGTGACTCCTCGGGAACGGTTTCTACGCATCGCAAAAAGAAAACAGGCCAAAACACCAAGAATCAGAACCTATCCCATACAACTAATAGTGCCAGTGTGTAGATCTCATTTTTAGAAAAATTTTGAGAGTTGAATGGGCTCAAACGGAGTTACGGTTTAAAAGTTATGAATTTTCAAAGTTTGAGTCAATATCTTGGAAATAAAAAGGATTAAAATTGTTTAAGGAAAGAAAAGGAATAAAAAGGAACATAAAAAAATTGCTTAGAGATTGACAGGTGGGGACCTCAGGTCAGAGAGAGAAAGGTGTTGAGGCTGACATGTGGGGCCGGTAAAATAGTGAGGAGAGAGGAGATAGAGAGACTGACAGGTGGGACCAATTCAACAGTGAGGAAGAGAGAGAATGGGGAACTAACGAGTGGAGCCGACGTGTTAGTGCTAGGGGTAGAGATGGGGATGCTGACAGGTGGGGTCGGCTTGTTAGTGTCTGGGGAAGGGGGGCCGAGGGCCCTGGAGGTGGGCCGCGCCAGCTGACGCGGCACGCCGCGTGGCATTTTTTATGTAGGGGCAAATCGGTGGCGGCGATGGGCGGAGGAGCTTAGTGGTGGCTCAAGGAACTCAGCTGCGGCGGTGGCTTGGTCTGCTGTGGTCTGGAACGGCGGCGGCACTTGGATCAGAGAGTGGTGGAGAGAGGTTCTCGGCGGCGAGCTAGCTCAGCTGGGCTTCTCTATCATCGGAGGAGGGAGGGGTGCTGCTCTACTTATAGCCGAGCTCGGGCGCTAGCGGACGGCGGTCAAAGGCGGTGGCAACAAGGCAGAGGAGCTTGAGCTCGTCGACGTGACACAACAATGGTGCGGTGCATTGTGGTGTGCGTCATGGGCTACAGAGGGGAAAAATGGGGAAGGGAGGCGATGGCGAAGCGACAGGACGAGGTGCTTGCGCGTGCGAAACGACTTTGGGGCTCGATGTCGAGGAAAAAGCTGCGGCAACCATGTCTTCTTTGACTTCGGCGCTTGGGATGAGATGATGGCATGGATTTCTCGCCGAGCGATAGGACGGCGGAGGTTGACGAAGGCGTTCCGCGTGTTTTATGATGTCGACCGGACGGTATGGGCACGCACACTGGGAGATCGAGAGAGATCGAGAGAAGAGAGAGAAAGCAAGCGGCAGTGGGAGGAAGACGACGACACTGTGTCATCGTCGGCTGACAAGTAGGGCCGAGCGGCAGAGATGATCACGACCGTCCACGCACGTGCATCGGGCGACCGTGGGGAGAGCTAGGGCGGGGACGCCGACATACGGGGCCCGCGGGGATTTATAATCCCGCCCGCGCGCGCCGCGGCTGCTGGGCTAAACGGGCCGCGGGGAAGAGAGAGAGAGCAGGCCGAGAATGAGGGAAGGCGGCCTAGCTTGCACAGTGACATTTAACTTTTTTCCAGGGATTGTTTTAATTGGTTTTTGAGGATTTAAATTTTGGGAATTTGATTTTGAATAGGGTTTTAATTTCAGGAAAAATTAGGGGATTTTTGTAGGGGTTCTAGGGGCTGATTTTTGGAGAAATTTATTGAGACCACACATGGTTCATAATTCCAAACTCAAGTAAAGAGCCATTTTTAAATTTAGATTTTTATTTAAAATAGTTTAGCACAAAATAAAATTACAACCATTACAGAGGCCCACCTCCATGTCGAAGCCACCACGCCCTCGGTGGCCATCATGGGGCCGACGCCCATGCCCTGCAGGCCCATGCACGCCACTGTCCCATCATCACCCCCACGTTACCGTGAATCCCGGCCAACCACCGCCTGCACTGCACCGTCTCCATCACTGCCGACGCGACTACTCCCTGCACTGGCCATGCTCTGCACGCCGCCTGAGCCACCCACGCCGAAGACACTAGTCGTCGTCCTCGCCTCGTCCTCGCTCTACCGTCTCCATCATCCTCAAACCCCACTGGCTGCTACCACCGCTGCTCTTGTCAGGACCCGACGTGCCCATGCCCCTCGCCATGCCACCGCCCAGTGCCCCGTCACATCTGTCCTCGCCGCAGCCCTGACATGAGCCACGTCACCTGCCACCGCCCTGCTACTCGTGTCAGCTTTGTCAGCCTCGCCTCGTCTCATCCCCAACTGATCCTAGCTTTCGCCGCACGCCGTGCTGTCCTTTGAAGCGGGGGACCAAGGAATGCGGCAAGACAGGGAGCGCTTTAGACCGCCGGGCAGAAGAGCGACCCGACGCCGCCGCCCTCCTTTTGACTGCGGGTGGACGACTCCCCCTCTATCCTCACAGCCTGTCGCGGCTATAAAATACCGCGCACCTCCTCACGAGCTTGCCACCACCATAACTCCACCCCTGCCGCCCTTCCAGAGCCCCTCCGCCGGCAGTCATCGATCTGGAGACCTCCCAGCCGAGCTCAGCCCTTCAGCGTCGCCGGTGCCTGCCGACTGCCAGAGCTTCGCTGCAGAATTCCTTCACGGCCACCGCCCCATCAGCACGCCGCCCTCTCCACTACCCAGCTCCATCATTGCCGCCGAAGCTCCACTGCCACCATCGCCACCCAAGCCAGGCCATCGCCCACGTCGTTCCCGCCGCTACCCAGAGTTGCCCTTCCCTGCCTCCGGTCACTGTTGCCCTGGTAGCCTCGCCAATGGCCTCTGCCTCCGGCTCCAGCCGCCGTCGCGTCGTCTCTACCGTGCCCCTCCTTCCCTCGGCCTGAGCGAGAGGAAGAAACAAAGAAGGGGAAAAGAAAAGAGGCGAAAAAGAAAAAGAGGAAGAAAGGAGAAAAAGAAAGCGAGAAAAAAAAGAAAAGAAAAGAGGGAATGACAATGGGCCCCATGTCGGCCCCACAAATAACATGTCACCCCCCAGCACCCTTCTGTCCATAGTCCCTCAGTCTTTGCTAGACTGCTCCACTGACCGGTGGGCCTAGGCTCCAATCCACCATCCTTTACTCATGTGAGCTCAGTCCATCTATCTCCTCTCTCCCTCTCTTCATAAACCAAGCCCACCGTGAACCTTACACTCACTCTCCTCTACCTCTCACTGATAGCGGGCCCGCATGTCAGTTTCCCGAGGGGAATATTTCGAGATAATATTCCCTGCCATTTTCAATAAATATTTTTCTCTTATCCAGAAAATAGTTTAACACTCAAAAATTCATAACTCCTCAACCGTAAATCCAATCGACTCCGTTCAACTTCCAAAATTTTTCTAAAAAGAGATCTACCCAATGACACTATTAGTTTATAATGCTATTATTATATTTGTAGAGTTCTGTGTGGTTTTTCTTTGTTAATCGTGTACCGGACGTTCCAAATTTTCGCCCACGCGAGGACTTCGACGATTTGACGACTAAGATCCAGGCAAGCCACTCTTCGATTATTTTGCTCCTAATTTTATGAACCGTGTTGATTGCAAAGCTGCATAATTAGCGTACACTTTAATATGATCGGCCTCGGTTTGCGTGCAACTGACGGATCTACCTATTAGCTGCATTACTTTCCTTAGGATGTTGTAAACTCTTAAACTTCTTGTCGCTCCACTAAAATGGTACTTTGGTATTCATGCTTTTTGAGTACGGGTATTGATCAAACCCTAGCATGCACTGATGAATGACGACTTTGGGGAAAATGGGATCAGAACTATTTTAGAAAACCTGACACTTGTGTTGGTAGGTTTGAAAGAAAAAGGATGGTTTTGCGAAAGCTCGCGATGTGGTATGCTCGCCTACGTGGCTTGGTTTCGTATTCGCATATAAGGACCGATTTCTTAGAGAATTTCATCTAAGCATCTTATAGTACGACCACATGGGTATTGTGAGATACCCCTAGAAAGGTAAATTATTGATTCATGTTTATCTTGTATGCCAGTGGTTATGGAACGCCAGGGATGAGGAGACGAAGTTGTGTGTTCTGATGTTCTAATAATAGCCCTTCGTGGCACTTCCTTCTATACGTGGCGATCACGTTACCGATAGGTGTAGGAGTATCCCCGATATATCCTGAGTAGACGGTGGCTGTTCTTGTCTAATGCTTGTTGTGGACTTGATCAACTATGTGGCATGGGATATTCATGGGTTAGCTTTGAAAAGGCCTTGTCACAAACTTTCGGTACCAGCCAGTACTCGGTGTAAGTTTCGTGTCGTGTGGGTTAAGCTCGCACCTCTGTAGAGTTTAACTAAACTGTTCGAACAACCGTACCCACAGTCAAGGGCGAATGTGAGATGATTCTCTTAGCGTAGTTTTGTTTTGCATGTGCTATGTGAAACTAGTTCGTGGGAATAGGAATCGTTGCCAGAGTTGGTCTGTGTGACTGACGGATGACATGAGTGGTTTGAAACGGGCCTGTGCGACCCGAGATGCTGGACGACATCATACAGTAGGCTTCCTAAAGGGAAGTAGATGACTATAGGATATGGACTGCTCGAGAAGGCCAAGAAGGCCAAGGTATAAGATGTGATGAGCATATCTAAGTAAAGATGAGACTACTTACGGATGTGCTTGAGAAGATGGAGATAAACAAATAGAGGAAAAGAGGAGAAAATAACTAAGACTAAAATTTTGCTTTCCGTTTGAGTTGTTGCAAAGCAATTCACGGTCGGATCGAGACGGTGAGTCTCCTTCCCAATGAATTTATAAAAACTCCATACTTAGAGTTTGGAAAAGGTTTTAAAAGAAAAGACTTGCAGAATAAACCCAACCTCCTTTTGAAGCTTGCATATTCACATTTTTCCGTGACTTACTGAGTATAAAAGTACTCACCCTTCTATTCTTGTTGTTTTTCTCCCCATTTCTTAGTACAGGTTGATGATGGCGAAAGTTAGGGTTTCGTCCCTAGACCCAAGCCGCTGCTCGTGAATTGGTGTTCTAGCTACGCTAAGTTCCGTTGCTGCTGTTTCTCTGATGACATGAGGCCATGTGTACGAGCTAAACGAGCCAAACGAGTAGCTTGCAAGCCAGCTTGGGCTCGGCTCATTTCAGAAACGAGCTGGAAAGGAAGGTCGGGTTGGCTCGTTTGGCTTTCGAGCCGAGCTAGAACCAAACTCGCAAGCCCAATCTTTTTATCCACCCCTACTAACGACTCTAAGACTCTAGACTTAATATACTTCCCTAAAATTGCTAATGAAAAAAAAAGTAGTGGGTGATATGTTAATATTTGTAGACCGAAAAGATGCTAAGGGAGCACGGAGCAGAGTCGTTCTATTTTTAGATGGACGTTGGACATCTTTGTCAATGGAAGAAAATCCATCCGACCATCCCTCCAGTAGCTGTTGCCTGTTGCTACTTGGAACTCATCTGGCTCCAAGTCACTCTACCGCCTCTTTGTTAAAAAAAAAGAATAACAAAAACAAAAACTCCACCGCCTCTTCGTTCAAAAAAAATAAATATAAAACTCCACCACCTCATTTTGAGTGGTGGGGTCACGTATTCCTGTGAGCCGGCGCGCCGCCGCGGCCGCTGCCCTCCCGTTGCCATGGTCAATTGGGAACCGGCGAACACATTCTGGCCGCCGGCGAGCTCACCCTCCCTCCCTCGGCGTCTCCGGTCCTGAGGGAGTCCTCCGTCCCCGTCCTCTCCAAGGTCATCCGCGATTTCCCTCCCTTCCCCGCTTCCTCCATTCATTGCTTCCTCGCTTTGCACTGGAGTGAACTCGCTCGCCATCTTCCCACAGCCAACAAGGCAATCTGGACTACGAGAATGGCGCCGCCGTTGGCGAGGATCGGTCCAAGGTTAGCGAGATCCCCCCACTCTCTCTCATTATTCCATTTTGCGCCGTCAGGAGATGTGATGCGTCCATGTCTTGTGTGGTGTGTGCGTGCGTGCTTTGGGGAAATTATCACTGTTTTTATGTGTTGTTTAGCGATTATTTTTATCCATGGATTCAGCCGTGAGCTTCTGCTTCGTACTATCTACTAGTAGATCACTAGATTGATTGATGATGTCTTCCGCTTTTGTTATCGCTGATGGATTGACCATAATGTGAACCCTTGGTCATTAATCCGGCTATGCTTGTGCTCGGTTGCTCGCGACCCAAACACCTGGGGTGCAGCTTATAGATAACCGTCTTGGTGGTCATAACAAGCATATGGAATTGATGCCGTAGCATGCAGAAAGTGAGACATACTTTGTTCAAAATTGTGCAAGTCAAATCCAAGGATTTGGAATGCAATGTGCTTGTAACATGTAAACCAAGTATTGTGTTGTATTCGATGGTTTGTTGAATATGTCCCCATTCTTCATAAATAATTTCTATTTTGGTGATTGTTGATTCTTATTATCCGTTCAGTAAATTCAAAGAAGAAATCTTGCAACTTTCTGCGCTTACATGTCATGGCGAGGTATAAATGTTGTAGTCATCTGGGAACAGCTTGGTGGTACAAATTTCAGTGCGTGATATCTGTTCTATTCTCATACTGCAGCTTGTTTGATACTATATGTGCTGTTTATATAACTGTATAACAGGAAAATTCGCGGACAGAGCTACTGGAGAAGTTCAACAAATGTAACAAAGATACGTTAGTCGAACTGATCCGTTCATTTGGCATGACTGGTTCAAAAGCTAATAGGAAGGTAGGTCAGGTTAATATTTGAAATTTCTTTTACCTTCTTCAATCCTGTGGACATGGAAAACCGTTTCTGTTTCTTTCCGAGGAGGAACTTGTGATAAAATTGATGGAATTCTTGAAAGTACACTGTTCTGGTAATGATGGCGCATACCCTGATAAGGTTCAATTTCTGAACTGCAAGTTAATTTGGTCATGCCAATTTGCTCAAGACACCTTTTCTAGTGCGAATACTCTTGTAGTCTTGTTGTGTCTCAGCGATAATTGATAGCCTATTTGCACCTGCACATGTCTGATTGAACTGTAGGAACGAACGCAAGAACCAAACCTACTAAAGGGGATGAATGGTAGAAATATCAAAATCTAAAATCTTTTATGGAATAAAAGAAACCCTCAAATCTGGACAGAGTGCACCAGTCAGACCGTCTCTATTGCGCCTGTCTAATAGCTATATATTTGCCGGTAGAACCATCGTCTCGCTCTTGTCGGATGAACCGTCGGAATTTAGAAAGATATATACCGAAGATGCTCTTCAAAATAGATTAACTTTATTGTATTAAAATATATTTACAAAGCGTATACAAAGCACTCCTTTCTCTTAAAACTAAACTATTTTCTCTCTTTCAAAAATTAATACACCTAGAGTCTCAACCCCTTATCTATTTATACCTAAAATCTTTTACACAAAGTAGGAGTAGAACTCCTAATCCTACTGAAACTAAATCCCTCATATTCCAAATCTAATTCAATTTACCAAAATTGAATTTTTCTTCTTCTTCAAAATCACAGCCACCGATGCCATAGAAAATCTAGTTGGATCCCCTCATGTGCCAACATGATGTCGACGCATGTCCCTGCCTTACCTTGCACGAGGGCTCGATGCCGCTCCTGCCGCTGAAACCCACGTGGGCCTGCAGCCTCCAACCCATCAATCAAGCAGCCCACGTGATCGATCTGCACTGCATGCTACAGTACTAACACTACTGTAGTAACGAATACTTGCTCCATCCCTTCTTTCAATTTTTTCTGGTCGATTTTACTCCGAATTTCTCCGTGATTTTTTGGTGCTTATACATTCAATTTGCGAAGTTCGTTGTGAAGAACTTCCACACGGTGTCTATCCACCATATGCCACCTTATATCCAACCTTGTCACTCGGCACCCTTGATCATTCTAGATCTCAACTCCTTCCTGAGTTTTGTTCTGATCCTGTCGTTGACCGATATTGATCGTAAGATAAACTGACTTTAGTCTAACCTTATCATAAGGCATCCTGATCGTGCTAGACCTCAGCTCCTCCCTAACTATAGTCTCGGTCCTCACCATTGACCAAGGTTAGACCTCAAGTCACCTGCACACAAATAGACCAAACAACCATTTCGGGGCACAGATATCGTAACCTGACCCATATTAGTCACACATACTCACATCAATATCGACTTATATTTTTAACAAATGTTCATTAAATAAATCATTCGCAAAGCCAATTGTTTATCACAAAATATTAATCATGATAATGATTTTACAATCTCTCCCTTGATGAACATATTGGCAAACACTTCAAAATGTAATTTAGTATTTGAAAATAAAAACCAAAAGAATTAGTAAAAATGATAAAAAAAACACTCAAGACTCAAAAGATTTGCTCAAAAGATTTGAAAAAGAAGCAAACTAGAAGTAAACTTCTTCCCTTTTTAAAAGAAAGAAATTCCCTTTTCATAAAAAATTTACATCATTTTGTATTGTTTTCCCCCTTTTGACAATGATTTCATCAAGAAGTTCATTTTTTTTGCGAGCTTTGAAATATACCTAGAGCAATTCAAGGATATGTATTGCAAGACAAGAGAGATAAAGTGATCAACTAGCTAACAAGTATGAATTAGAATATAAACATGAACCAAGAACATTACAAATAAGTTCGAATCAGCACTAAAAATTCATGTATTCGAACAATTTATAATGCAACATAATCACTAGAACATAGAGTGAAAGAAAAACCCCCAGACATAGATAAACTGAACAAAACACTCTTTCTCAAATTAACTTGCTCTCTACAAGAGAATTTTCATCAAGTTTTATTTCTGAGCTTCTGCTCAATTTACCTTTTAATAGCACAAAAGAAAATCTCTCAATTATTTCGGGTACGCCCTTGTCGTGAATACTGTTTCCAAGGATTCAGTATCCATTTTTTTCTCTCATATAAGCATATATTTTTTACGGAAATCTCTAGAGCATTTGAGGAGTAAAAATTTCAGCAAGTATATATATGAGCATAATTCCGCCAAACCAGCACTAGTGTCAATATTGCATATTTACTTAATTTAAGTAAAAGAATTTAAGTGTCATGCATCATCTCTCTTGAAAGCAACATCAAAGGCTCACATAAAGATTAAAATGCACACAAGCTAAACTAGCGACCAAAAAACCTCACTCATATTGCTAGCAAGTACAAGAATATATTAGAGGTAAAATCAAAGCTCTTCTTTTCTCATCTTTTTAACTTTCTTTGTTTTATTTTATTTTATGAAAATTTAAAGCAATAAAAAGCACAAAAACTCCCCCTTGAAACATGCCAAAAGGATGAATAATACCCAATTCTTCCCGAAGAAACGCAAAACGAGAAGAATCCAAAGGCTTAGTGAAAATGTCTGCCAATTGCAATTTAATATCAAGAAATTTTAATTCAATATCTCCTTTCTCAATATGATCCCTCAAAAAGTGAAAACGAATATTAATGTGCTTAGTGCGTAAATGTTATACCGGATTCTCAGCAATATTAATATCACTTGTATTATCACAAAAGAGAGGAACTTTCTCAAAAATAAGACCATAATCTTTCAAAGTTAAAATAAGCCAAAGAATCTAAGAACAACAACTAGCAGCAGCAACATATTTAGATTCAGCAGTTGATTGAGCAACATTTAATTGTTTCCTAGAAGACCATGCAATCAAAGAAGTTCCCAGAAAATGACATGTTCCACTAGTACTTTTTCTATCAATTCTATAACCATCAAAATCAGCATTCGAATAACCACTTAAGCATATAGATGATGATGTAGAATACCAAATGCCAAATTCAAAAGTGTGTTATAAATACTTCAAAATCCGCTTGACGGCTTGACGATGCGAAACACGTGGAGAAGCTTGAAATCGAGCGCACAAACACATAGCAAATTATATATCTGGCCTTGAAGCAGTAAGATAAAGTAAAGAACCAATCATACTTCGGTATTCTTTTTGATTAACAGCTTCACCATTTTCATCCGCATCCAAAACAGTAGTAGATCTCATAGGTGTAGAGATAGGCTTGCAATTCTCCATCTCAAATCGTCGTAAAAGATCTTTGGTACACTTTGTTTGATGTATAAACATACCTTGTGGTGTCTGTTTAATTTATAGTCCCAAAAAGTATGTCAACTCACCCATTATACTCATCTCAAATTCTCTGCGCATTGTCTCAGAAAACTCTACAATCAAAGCGTGAGATGAACAACCACAGATGATATCATCCACATAGATTTGAACAAAAAGTTGATTATCACCATGCTTAAGAACAAAGAGAGTTTTATCCACTTTTTCCATTTGAAAACCTTTCGCAAGCAAAAAGTTTTTAAGCCTATCATATCATGCTCTAGGAGCTTGTTTCAAATCATACAAAGCTTTTGACAATCTAAAAACATGGTTAGGAAAATTAGGATTTTCAAAACCCTGTGGTTGTTTTACATAAACTTCCTCCTATATAAAACCATTAAGAAAAGCACTTTTAACATACATTTGATATAATTTAAAACCTTTTGAAGCAGCAAAAGCCAACAAAAGTCTAATTGCTTCAATTCTAGCAACAGAAGCAAAAGTTTCATCAAAATCCAGCCCTTCCACCTAAGAAAAACCTTGAGCAACAAGCCTAGCTTTGTTTCTCACAATTAAACCATCCTCATTTTGTTTATTTTTGAAAACTCATTTAGTTCCGATAATATTATGACCAAGAGGAGGTTCAACTAAAGTCCAAACTTTATTTCTTTCAAAATTCTCAAGTTCTTTATGCATAGCATTAATCCACGATTCATCAGTTAATGCATGAGTAACATCTTTGGGTTCAAAAGAAGCAACAAAAGCAGAATTCACATGATCATGAGTTACCTTAGATCTTGTAGTACGCTCACTGATGTTACCTATTATTTGTTTCGGTGGATGCTGTCGTTGAATATGCAAAGGAGCAGAGACTTCAGAAGTTGTTTCACATTCTGAACCTTGAACAGTAGAAGTTGTAGTTTTTGGAGGACCAACAAAATCAGCACGTGCCGAACCAGAGCTAGTCTCCCTGCCAGATCTGACTGTGGCTCCTTAGGCGGTCTGACCAGCCACTTCAGTTTCTTCCTCATCGTCGCTTTCCTCCACAAAAATGTTATTCTCCCCCTGAATCTGCGATAATGTACCTGAAATTTCTGGTCTATTACCTAGACTAGCCTCATCAAAAGTGAGTTCATAAGTCTCAACAATTTTGTTAGTTTCTAAAACAAATACATGATATCCTTGAGAATGAGCAGGATAACCAAGAAATAATCCATCTGTAGAACGTGCTTCAAATTTATCCAAATTTCCAGATTTAAAAATAAAACAGTTGCACCAAAAAACATGCAAATGAGAAACTTTTGGCCGATGTCCAAACCGAAGCTCATAAGAAATTTTTTCAAGTTTAGATCTCAAGAAAACACGATTAGAAATATATAAAGCAGTGTTAATAGCTTCCACCCAAAATTTTCTAGGTGTATTATATTCATCAAGCATAGTCCTAGCCATTTCAACCAAAGAACGGTTCGTTCTTTCAACAACACCATTTTGTTGAGAAACCCAAGGAGACGAAAACTGATGTTCAAGACCGGCGGTCGCCGGGAATTGGATTAGGGCGTGGCGGCGTGCGAGGTGATAGGAACAGAAGCGTTGGGTTCTTCCCCCACAAGGAGACGTCACAATGCGTAGGCCTGGATTTTCTCCCGAATTTTTTATTTTTAAAAAAATATTTACAAAAGTATATATTTGTTTTGAAATTTTACGAATCTATAAAGAAACACCCTCCGAGAGGGCGTTTTAGATGACATGGCAGACGGCTGTCAGCCATAACTTTTAGGCGACCGTCGAGGCGTCTGTCATTTTGCAGGCGGTAGGCCACCTGCAAAATGGCCTACCCGCGGGGCTGCCGTTTTTGCAGGTGGCCCCCTTGCCGGCCCCCTAGAGAGCCATTTTTTCCCGGCAAGAGGACCGTATGCAAAATGGCCGGCTAGGGGGTTGCCTGCATAAATGGTGGCTGCCTGGCCGCTGAGGCAGGGTGCCGCCTGCAAAAGGAAAAAAACGCCCCTCACCAAGGCGATTTTTTGTGACTCGGTATAAAACCCCCTCCAACCTCCGAAAAATTCATAAAATTCTCAAAAATACTAGAAAAAAGAAGAGAGAGCTGAGAGGGGAGACGAAGGAAAGTGGCAAAACCCTACTGGTTTGTGGATTTGTGTATAGGTAAAATTGTCTATTTGCAATTTACATTTGTATTCATGAAGTGATATAGTAAGTGTAGTATTGTACTAATTATTTCACAGGCAAGCGAATATTAGATATGGTCCACAGGGTGTAGATCTATCGTAGTTCAACTTGACGGCTAAGGGCATTGATAGGCCAGATGAGAGAAGTTAGGTTTATTTTTGTTAGATGAGTAACCCTAGTTCGAGAAATGCTAGGGGGATGGAAATGTGGACGATGACATTTTATTTTTTTAGTCATGTGTAGTATACTCTAGGTATGTAGTTGTATAGGTATATTTGTAATGTGTGATTATGGTAATTATCGGAGTATGCACCCCTTATTCAATGGTAAATTTTTGAAATATAATTCCGTTTTGACATTTTACGAGTGCGTGTAGTTGGCCTAGCGAGGTATAACTTGTGTTTATTTGGTTATAATGTAGGTTGCTATGGATGCGTTCGGTATGTCCACTCGTCAACGACCTTCGATTAGCATGCCTCCACCGATGTGTTGGTGCGGAGATGATTACAAATTTGCAATAAGTGAGAAGGATCACATATACCGGCAAAGGTATTGGATGTGTGCTAATTACGCGTACTCCCTAGAGAAGCCTAAGCCGCAAGGAAAGAAAGAGAAGTCGAAAAAGCCGGTGGAGGTAATACGAATTCTCTTGTAGTACGAAATATTTTAACCTTTGTGCTTACAAATTTACATATGTCATGGCACCGAAGCCTCCTTCACCTCTGTGCAACTTTGTGCAGTGGATAGATATGGAGATTCGTCCAAAGGATACAGAGTTTCTTCGCAAGTCACAGGAATGGCTCAAGGAGCGCCTCGAATGTCTTTGGGCGGTGGAAGCAGAGTGGGAGGCTGAGCATAAGAGGAAGGAGAAGAAGGAACGGTAGGAGAAGGAAGCCCGTGAGTCAGATAGGGAGAGGAAGCGGCAGAGGGCACTACGTGTGAAGGAAGCTGGGTCGGAGGCGGCGAGAGAGGTGAAGTACCCACGCTGCACACAGTAGTTGCATATCTAGTCGGATGCCTGTTTGAAATACCCTAAGGCATGTAATAACGATAACTAGAAACATTTCATATGCCATTTGTACTAGTTGGATGGATAATTCCATTACGTTCTAAGCAAGAAACGTGCGATGTTGAAGTTCGTCCTGTGTGTTCTGTCGAAATCTATTTATGTATCCCTTCATTATGAATGCACTGATTGGTTTTCATTGCTCAGAATCTACTTTCGTCATGAAGTTGAAACTTGAAAATTCACGGTTTTTAATCAGTTTCGTCAAAAACGTATACCCTAAGGAGTACATCATTGCACTGACGAGCATAAATGAAGGAAAGAAATTTCTGCAGTAAGCGTAGGATGAATAAAACATGACGTACAAAATATATAACATATGTACAACAGGCTAACTACTACTGGTACAACGTACTACGGACCCTGACCATGACCTCTAGCCCTCTTCGTCTTCCTACCCTTCGCTCGCACGTGGCCCTAGGAATAGGTTAGCCGGTCTGGTGGTGTGGCACGGCCAGCGCGGCTCGCGTGCACAGGTGTGGCAACTGGCGGCTCCTGTGTCTGCGGTGGCGGAGCTCCTCCGAGCTGTGAGGAATCTAATACCTCCTGGATCTCTGCGTCCTCCAAGTCGTTGCCCACGAAAGGATCTCATGCCCAATGCACCCTGCGTGGAGAAGCCAGCGCTAGCAAACATCTCCGACAGTGTAGAGTGGAACTCTATGGAAAAAATTGTTGATAATTGCAAACCAGAATTTTGTAAGGCAAAAGAAAACTTTGCACTTACATCTAACCTAAGGACGTCCTGTAGTGGCCCTGAGGGCAGTGCTCATGCCCTCCCATCACACTTGGACCCTCATCATCTTGCACGGCTATTATAACGGTGTTATCCATCTCATACACTGACACAAGTATGCCAAGTGGCCAACCACGTTGGAATGCATTTTTCACGTACCATCTCCAAATGGTAGTACAATCTGCCGGCATCAATTCCAAAAAAAACTTTCGACTGTAGACTGATTACAATATACACGGTTATTGCGTTGATCTGGGGGTTTACTCAAAAGCCTCATATCAACCAGTTGTACACTAACCTGAAACTTCTCTTAGCTGGCCTATCAATGCCCTTAGCCGTTGAACTGAATTCCAATAGATCTATACCCTGTGGACCATATCTAACATTCCCTTGTCCATGAAATAACTGAAATACTACCTTATTTGATATCTCTGTTGATGAAAAAATTGAGTTAAACTAAGTACCAACATTCTCATCACATCTAATATCGTGTAATCGGTATTTTATAACTATCATCTCTATAAAAATTACGTCACCTAATAGGTTGATTAAAAAACTACAGATCTACGAGTGTAACAACTTATTTTCATATAGTACGATACATGTAACTAGTACAATACTATATCAATTCATGAATACAAATAGAAATTGCAAAGGGACAAAAGATTTTACCTGCAGACGAATCCGCAAAACGGCAGGGCTTCGCCGCTTTCTTTAGTCTTCCCTCTCAGCTTTTTCTTCTTTTTTTCTGTTATTTTTGGGAATTTTATGAACTTTTCGGAGGCTGGGAGGGGTTTTATACTGAGCCACCAAAAAATCGTCATTCTACAGAGCGATTTTTAACACTTTTGCAGGCGGCACCCTGCCTCAGCGGCCAAGCAACCGCCATTTATGCAGGCGGCCCCCTAGTAGGGCAAAAACCGCCCTCCTAGAAAGCGACAAGGGGGCCGCCTGCAAAATGGCCAACTGGCCCCCTGACCGAGAAAAAACCGCCCTTGTTTTGCAGGCGGCAAGAGGGCCACCTACAAAATGGCAGACGGCCCGACGGCTGTCTGCCACATCACCTAAAACGCCCTCCTAGAAGGCGTTGAGAGTATAGGTTTGTAAAATTTTGAAACAAAAATATACTTTTGTAAATATTTTTTAAAAAAATATAAAAACAAAAAATTCATTTTCTCCCATCTAACATGTGAAGCCCAGCATCAGATGGGCCCACTACTGAGGCCCAAACGGCCCATCTCCACCTTATCCCCCTCCTCCTTCCTGGCCACTCCATTCGAATCCTTCCTCCGCTTGTCGCAGAGGCAGAGAAGCCTCCAATGGCGTGGCTTCCTTCTCCTCCTCCCACCTCGCTCCCGCGCGCTTCTCGCGTCTGCTTAGGCGTGGCCTACGCCGCCCCCCATAGGTCCGTGGAATCTGTCCCAGATCCCGCCGCGCAGCTCTCGCTCATGCGAGCTCACGCGCGCGCCGGCCGCATGCAACCAGCACGGCAGGCGTTCGACGCAATGCCGCCGCGGGACAGGTCCCTCATCGCCTGGACCGCGCTCATGTCAGGGTACGCCACGCACGGGCCGGCATCCGAGGCGCTGGACCTGCTGCTCCGCATGGTGGAGTCGCCGCTGAGGCCCGACGCGTTCGTCTTCTCCGTCGCGCTGCGCGCCTGCGCCGCCGTCGGGAGCCTCGGCGTGGGAAGGCAGGTCCACGCCGCCGCAGCCAAGATGGGGTACGTCGGAGCCGATCTCTTCGTGGCGAACGGCCTTGTCACAATGTACGCGAGCTGCCGGTCGTTGGGTTGCGCCGAGAAGGTGTTCGATTGTATTGCCGCTCCGGATTTGGTTTCTTGGACGTCTATGCTCAGTGCCTACACTGAAAACGGCCGCGACACTCAGGCGCTAATGCTGTTCATAGAAATGGTCAATGGTGGGGTTTCATGTGATGCGCACACACTGTCTATTGCACTCCGAGCAGCTTCCAGCTTGGCCCATGTCCGTTTGGGATATCAGCTGCATTGCTACATGATCAAGGCATGTTTTGTTAACAGTGAATTCTTGGAGAACTGCCTGATTGAGTTCTATGGAAGGTGCAGGGAATTGCAGCTGATGCAGAAAGTGTTCGATGAGATGAATGTGAAGGACTTGGTTTCTTGGAATGCTGTCATCCAATGCTATGCAGACAACCTGTGTGATGAGGGGGCTTTGGTTCATTTCCGAGATCTGATGTACAAATGCGCAGAATGCGACGAGTATACACTGGGCAGTGTTTTGCATGTTATTACTAGAAGTTGTGCTTTTGATTATGGCAGGGAAATTCATGGCTATCTCATTAGGGCAAGTTTGGACTCGGATAAGTATGTCATGAGTGCTCTCATGGATTTGTATGTCAATTGGGCCACTCTGCGTAAGAGCCGCTCTATGTTACCTTTGAGAATGCTGAGGTACTATTTGTCGGTCCAGGGAAAGCTGGATCAGTTCATTGTGGCCAGCAGTTTGAAGTCCTGTGCTTCTGATCTTAATTTGGCTGCAGGAAGGACGCTACATGCCTGCGTATTAAAGTTTAATATGAATTCGGATCCTTTTGTGACCAGTTCATTGGTTGATATGTATGCTAAATGCGGTTCTTTGGAGGAAGCACATCTTCTATTTTCGAGAACTAAGGATCCTTGCACGGCTGCATGGTCCACTATAATATCAGGCAGCTGTTTGAACGGTCAGTTTGAAAGAGCGATGCATTTGTTTAAGACAATGCAGTCGGTGTATGTACGACCTAATGAATTCACATACACCTCTGTACTTGCGGCATGTATGGCTCTTAGGGATGTTGTAAGTGGAAAGGAAATCCATAGCAACTTGATCAGAAATGGTTATGGAACCAGCGATTCTGTTCTGAGAAGCCTGATTAGCTTTTACTTAAGAGAAGGACAGTTTCACCAGGCCCTTCACTTGTGCTTGTCACTCTCAAATAGTGAGATTTCTTGGGGTACATTGTTTCAAGAATTTGCTGAACTTGGTGATCATCTTGGAATACTTAACCTTTTTCATGTAATCCAACGTTCTGGTGGGGTGCTTGACTACCCAACTGCATGTCTTATCTTGAGTTCTTGTGGAAAGAAAGCACGTCTTCCTGAAGGGTTGCAAGCACATGCTTACCTTATGAAACGTGGCCTTGCTTCTACAGCCTGTACGTGCAATTACCTTATCGACATGTACTCCGGTTGTGGTAGCCTCAAACATGCATTTGAGGCCTTCAGAAATACTTCAGGCAGGAATTCGTCTTCTTGGACCTCAATAATCATCGCCAGTGTAGAAAATGGTTGTCCTGAGATAGCCATTCGCCTGTTTGTGCAGATGTTAAGGAAGGAGAAGTCACCAACTTCCCTATCATTCTTATCGGTGCTGAAGGCCTGTGCAGAAATTGGCCTTGTAAATGAAGCTTTCCAGTTCTTTGTATCTATGACCGAGGTTTACAAAATACAGCCTTCAGAAGAGCATTACTCCCACATGATTGAGGTTTTGGGTCGTGCTGGCATGTTCAAGGAAGCAGAGCATTTCATTGACAGTGTAGTCCCTTCAGAATCTGGTGCTTCAGCCTGGAGTTTACTTTGTTCTGCTGCCAAACAGAATGGAAATGCCAAAACCATGAGGCTTGCAGCAGACAGGCTAGCAAAACTTATTCCGGGTGGTTGTTGAGCAAATGCTCTTATGGAAAATCCTCATCCATCATTTCCATGTAAATATAGCGCTAACATTATGAGGATACTAACACTCAAAGTTTGCCCAATGGAAGTTTGACTTGTCAGCTTGTAGGTTGCACAGCATCCGCACATTTTACCTGCGGACCAAGAGAGTCACCACTTTCCACTCTCAGAGTCTTGCTCCGGAAATTCCTGTGTATGCAGTTCTTTTATTTCTTTTAAGGGAAATGCCTTTGCCAGTCAGAAATTTGGTCAGAATAGGTCACTGATTTCAGTTTATCACAACAGATTCAGCAGGGTTGGGGATACTGTATAGTACAATGCCGCAGTGACAGAAGTAAATATTATAACTGCAAATTGCTCTATTTTGAATAGGTACTATACTTTAGACGATGTACATAATTTTTTCTATCCTCTTTAAGTTGGAGCATGATTCTTCCTAGCAAAAAAAAAAAAAAACTCATGTTCTCTTATTTTTAATTAGTAATACATTAATGCTGAATCAAATGCTTTACATGATCTATACCTATACTAATTGGGCATTCTAAGGAAGTTCTTAAGTTAACTTGGAAGATGTGACCGTCGATTAGATAGATCGTATTATCGGACCGTAGATCTATTGAGAATTTGTGGTAAATGCATGAAGCAAAAATTTAATTATTCCAAAATTCGGAATTTGTGGTAAATACATAGGGTCTATCAAAAAAATTGTCGCAAGTTTTTTGGGTGGAAATTTTAAATGTAACTATACTATAATTATAGTGTAATTATAATATACATGTAACTATAATGTAACTTATAAACTTGCATACTTCCCTTAAAAGAGGTATGGTTGTGCAGTGGTAGAGCAACAGGCGTGGGATCGTGGGGTTAATTTTCCTACCCTCTAGCATAGCATGAATCCTAAAGCATATCCGATGGTCTAAAAATTACATTTTTTTTTCTAATTTTCTGTCAATAGAAATCTAGCAATTCCGAATACATAAAGCTATACCTATACTCCTTAGCTTTAGGTTTTCCTAAATTTAATTATTCCAAAATTCGGTATTAATAAATATGAAGTTGTGCTTAACTTGACTCTTAATTTAGCATTTATTAATTTAATTTAGAAGTTCGAAATCGATAATTATGAAGTCCTAACAAATATGGATTCTTCTTTTAATCTAAGCCACTATATAAAAAAATCGACATATTCAATGCATGATAAAAATTTTGATATTTATACAGTTATAGTCCGTGGGTGTATGGGTTGGCGATCAGTCTACATATTTAGCCAAAACCAGAAAATTAGTAACACATCAACGCTAAATCAGCCAATCAGGTTCAGATGTTCATGATCTTGTATCTCCTATAGCGCCTGAAGATGTTGAGTATCCTAGTGCTGGTCTGGTAAGTTTTCATCCTCTTTCGGAAACTACTGGCTTGTAATTTTTACTTAGTTGCTATTTGAATTGACATGAAAAGGTGCATTATATGTTATTTTGGTTTCCATATGGCTGCATAGCCGGATATATATCTGAATCTGCATCCATGAGTTACTATCTATAAAGAGTATACTCAACAATTCAACCAAACCTTCTGACGCTTGAAGATAGGTGTCGAAACTAGCCTGCCTCATTCTGAATGATGGTAACGAAACAGATGATGGGATCTGGAATTATGGCTTCAGGCCGTGCGGTGCTGTCCTCCATCGATGGTTAAGGGTTAACTAGAGCTTGATTTAGATTGCATCGATGGTCTCAGGCCTTCTTGGGAGTAAAGGAAATCGGTGCGGACTGAACTAATTTCTATCGAATTCGTGTAAAATTCGAGCGTTCTAAAGGAACCCTCTGGTGTGAAGAGACATCCAACTATCTATCTATTTATACATATACTAGAAAAATACCCATACGTTGCTTAGAAAAAAATAAAATTATAATAAAGTATGTAGTTGTTTAATACAAAATTTATTTTTAAAAAATTTATTTATATATAGAATTTCTAACAGACGCTGAAAACAACCTCACTGTATGATCTGAATTATGATCTGAATTTTTGACCAAAACCATACGCGTTGTTTTTCTAAAAGAATAGTAGTCCACTAAATTCAATGGAGATAGGCCATAGGCTGGAGCGTTCCTAAAGACACTTCTTCTAGTTTAGTCCTTCTATTTTCTCAATTACCAGTTTTCTCAAAATCTTTTGCTGTAGGAACCACAGATTAAAAAATTAATCACATATACACCCACTTGTCCCAGTTCTTAGCCTCTCCACATTATATTATTTTTCTCACTTAACTCTCCTTTCTTCTTTTACTCCACTAACATAAGACAGAGTCACACGCTACTTTTTCACTTTCTTCCCACCGACGTGATGAAACTGCAGGCGGTGGTGGCTGCTCTCCATCGGCGATGTGGCTGACGAGCTCCCGATGACAGCATGGATTAGGGTGGCACAAGGCAGATCGAGGCGGTGGGCTCTCCAGCAACGGTGTGGATTAGGGACGGTGGCGGTGGCAGCGCGAATCCGGACGGCGGTAGGCTCCTCCAGTCCTCTCTCCCCCCCCTCGTCCTCTCTTCCTCGGCTCGCCTATGCCCTCACCTGATGAGCCATTCGTGCCTGCAGTTGGATCGAACACTGATGTCATGACGGACGAAAGTTTGGCAGAAACATTATTTGTTTTTATAATAGTGGAGATTAATTGCATATTTTCTAGAAATTTTCACGTTAACTAGAAAGATCTAGCAGTTGATTTGATGGATCATATTATAATGACCATAGAATGTATTGAGAGTTCGTGTTAAACAAATCATGCAATTAGAATTTGTAATTATTAATTGATGGATCATGACCGTGGATCTTATTTGTGAACTGCTTGGACTCTAATTTCATAATTATGAATTCGTAATTAATTAATATGATAGCGTGCCCATTTTGAACTATCAATTTTATATTAATTTAATTCTAAATTTCAAAAATAATAATTAGCAAGCTGTAACAGACGTGGACAATTTTTTAAAGCAGCCATTAATTTTAAAGGTAACCAACATGTTTAATATGGTATTAGCATTTTAATGTTTAAGCCTAGTTGAACCTACTACGGATAAATTGCGGCGTATGGAATCGTATCGGTCGTCATCAATGAATTGCCGCGTAACAACGTCATTAGCATTAGATAATTATACCACATTTATTGACTATTGACAATTCAGCTTTTGTTGTGGTCATCCAATTAAACTAACCGTTTTCAGGCTAGATTTTACATCCAACAGAGACAAGGGCTTGCCAGCGAGTCATGACTGACCCATGGATTGATCGGTTAACAGTCAACTGTCAAGCTTGTTAACCGGTTCAAGTCAAATCCTTTTCGGATCCTACTTGCCATGGGGATATAGACATTGGCATTTGACTATGATATTTTAATATTTATCCCAATGTCCACCAATACCGTCAGGAACTGAAATGGTCGTTAGCAGCCTTGGTCCCCAAAGTAAACCCACAAGGGACAACAATATGGTCATTAGCTCGCCAATGCTAAACCACGTGCTTCCGGAATTCAAGAGTTATGAGGCTTGACGCTATCTAATTTGACCAGATAGATACATGGAGCATTAACAAGAAACTAGAAATGCTCACATTAATTTAAAAATATAAGATTATATATGCATTCATCTATAAATTGATGGATAAGAACTTCCACTAAATAATATGTGAATCTATCAAATTTGAAATTAATAAATAAAAGTTGTACATGGTGTGGACTCTCAATTATAGCATTTTTATGATTTAATAATTATAAAATTTGGAATTACTATGCAGGTGGTCACCTCCATGGTGATCAAGAAGATTGGTTGGTTACAACTCAAGGCGGTTCAATGGTCATAATTGGTTGTGAGCGGTTTTACTCGGTCTAATTTTTAGTTGGTGGTACATGTTTAGGTTTTTTTTCTTCTGAAAAGCTATGTATAAACCAAATGGAGGCATGGAGTACTAGCAGCAAGCTCTCTAGAGTGAACACTTGGATCTGGTTTATTGGGATTTGACAACGTCCTTGTTTATTTATCAACTCCTTGTTGAAGGTGTTGTTCTAGACTTATCTTTAGATGAAAAATCCTGGGCGCTATCGGCAGTCTTGAAGGCATTGTTAGTGTTTCATAGACTTGATGCTTATTGATGGTTGTAGTAGTGATAGTTATCACAAGCCAACATGAACTTACGACAACATGATATGTTTATGTTGTCTAGGTTTTTTTTCTTTTTTGGTTGTTTATCCCTATGTGATCTAGGCACGATGTTTTCATTGTTTTATGAAATATTCCATTCTCTGGCAAAAGAGTCTAAATTATAGTTTTTGATGATTAAGTAATTCCAAAAAAATCGAGAGTTGAATAAATAGCAACTTGTACCCAATTTGAAGTCTTAATCATAGTTTTCTGATGATTTAATAATTTTAATTTGGAATTAATAAGTACTACGCTGAACTCAGTGTGGAGTCTCAATCATAGTTTTATTTTTATGACCGAATGATTTTGAAATTTGAAATTTGAAATTAATAAATACTCCCTCCATTCGGTAACAATTGTTGGATCGAGTTTGAGTTGTCCTAGTTCAACCAACAATATATTTTTATATAATCTAACTATTTAGTATCAAAATTGTATCATTAAATTTATCATTGAAAGTACTCTGCTAACATCCTACATTCAAATCTACGATTTGACATCACTTTAAAAAGCCAAATGCATATGCGTCACCAGGTTTATCCTAGGGTTTACCCTAATTGTAGTTCTGCCATTCTTGTAATTGTTATGATGCCACCAGTTTAGCCACATGGGCGTTAAAATGTCACTCTCGCTGTTAAAATTCCATTAATACAGTTAGGTCAAAAGAGTTTGATCTTGTTATGGACACAAATGCCCTCGGAAAAGAAAAAAAAGAGAGAACTTCTTTCCCCACCTCTCCTCTGCACACAGGAGCACGCCGGCCACAGGCCTGCAGCCCCCATATGCTAGGACCAGTTCCACGTCAAGCTAGGTACCTCCTTTGTCCGCCCCCTAGACCAGCTCCACGTCGAGCCTGGTGCCACCGTTCACCGTTCAACGTCAAGCCCGGCGTCATCGTTCTCCGCCTGCCTCGGCTGGTGTCGCCTTAGGACCGGTGTTCGTTACCTCAGAACCGGCGCCGTCGGCCTCATCCCGCCTCAGCCAGTTCCGCATCCATGTCGATCCCTGCACTACCGTCCTTCCTCCACCAGCCTCGGCCGACGTTGCCTTAGGACCAGCGTTGCCGCCATCCTCCCGCCTCAGCTAGCTATGCATTGGGCCTAGATCCGCTGCCGTCCACCATCCTCTACCAGTTCCACGTCGAGCCTGGCGCTGTGCTTGCAGACAGATGTGTCCTCGGCGGGATGACGGAGTGGTCGGGGCAACGTGTTTGCAGATAGGGTTGTCCGTGGCACGATGAAGGATGGGTCTGGATAGAGTAGCGGTCGACATGGCCAAGCGATGGCACACAGGCCGGACGGCACGCCGATGGACGAGGTTGTCCCCACGTAATGGCAGACGTGTGAAGATTTCAGATTCGGCCAGGCGATAGCGGATCTGCTGGGCAGCGTACCTGCGGTCTGCTGTGGGGTCCCACTGCAATGGTGAACCGGTCTAGGCGGCAGATGTGTTCGGGCGGCGTGCCTACGGATGGGGCTGTCCCGGCCAGGTATGCCATACCACCTGTTACCACAGTAACCACACATGCTACAGGTTACGGGTAACCGGCGGTATGTTTTATCCGAATTTTATTTAAATTTAATTTTTTAAAAAATAATTTAAAAAATTCTAGTAGATATTACTTGAATTATGAATCACTATGGTGAAAAAAGTTTGTAAAAATAATAAAGTTTATTTCATATTTTAGAGCTCCATCGAAATTGAAAAAAAGATGGGTTGGGATATAATTTCTATTTTATTTAAGTGTAAAAACGATAGCAAGGGTTTTGTAAAAAAATTATGTAATATTACACTGCTTTCTAGAGATATCCATATTTTTTCCCTAAATTTTCTATAATTTTTTAGAATTTTTACTACGTTTTACAATTATTTCCGTAATTTTTCTTTTCAGCTTCAACTTACCGCAGATCACACGGTAACCGCGAGATAACTGCGACCTTATCGTGAGATTTGAAAATTTTGAATTTAAATTTTTGGAGATGAAATTTGTACGGTTTTGGACGGTTACAGCAGTAACCGACGTACCATAGGGGCGGTAACCTCCCCCCAAACGGTATGGCAAACACTGGTCCCAACTTGGTGAAGGTAGGGGCAGGCAGCACATGTGGAGGATGCCATCCCCGAAGTGACAACAAAGGGGTATGGACGGGACGGCAACGGATAGGTGTTAACACCAAAATTTGGTACGGTTCGTTATCATGTTCGGTTAAGGAAAGAGGCTATATCAGCCGATGGAAACTAATCCAAAAGAAGCCGAATTCAGGAAGGAATCGTGAAGACCACAGTATGGCAGTTAATTAGTTTATCTATAAATTAGGTAGCTTTAATGATTTTTAGGAAAACCTGATGTCGTGTCCAATCAGGGCTTGTTAATTTTTCTTTTATAGTTAGGAAACTTCTGTTTCGTATCCGATCAGGACTGTATCAACTTGGGGTATAAATACGTATACTCGGGGACCATGTAAACTATCTCACAGATCAATACAACTTCGGCGCATCGCCACCCTTTTCGACGGGTTCTTGCTTCTCGAGCCGGGCTGCATCGGTTAGGTTCGAACTCCTGCAAAAGGGTAAGTCTCGTTACCCCGACTACCTTATCGGCTAGGACTTCCTCGGTTAGGTCCAATGTTCTAGCTGATCTATGGAAGTCGGCTTACCACGGTGTATCTATTCTGTCTACGGCTGCATCAGTTAAGTTTGATCTCTTAGGCCGAGTGGATATATCACATCACGCGTGCGTAGATTTATCAGCTTACTAGGTATAATTTATCGTTAGTTTGTGCTGCATCGGTTAGGTCCGACCTACTAAACTGCCTGCGATAAGTTATTCCTTCTAGGTTGATAGATTTTATGCAAACGTCTTATCGGGATGTATAGCCGATAAGTTATCATATAGTTCATCACGATTGCATTAGATCTATCGGCTCATCGAGGTTCTTTTATCATTATTAATCTATGCTGCATCAGTTAAGTTTGACCTACTAGATTGATAATGATATATTTGTTCTTGTTAAGTCGATGGATGTTTATGCGATGTTTTATCGGAGTGCATAGCCGATAAGTTATCTTTCAATAGATAAAGCCGACTGCATTGACTTGAATATTATTTTGCTTATCTACTCTATCATCGGCTTCTAGCCGATGTCCAAGTGTTTTTCGGCAGTCGGCTGGCTTATTGTTTACTTATATCATCATCGGCTTCTAGCCGATGTACAAGTATTATCGGCAATCGGCTGGAAGAAGTCTGTATCGGCTGGTTGGCCGATTGGATCAATGATCTAACTTTTCTATCTCCTTGTCAATTGCTGGGTCAAATTGACTGGCACGCCTACGAACTTCAAACTTTAGAACCTGCACTGGAGCTAAGCAGATCTCCCAGGCCTTCGCGTGTCTAGTGCATCGAACCATATCATCGGCTCGTTCTCGACGCTGCTGGTGATTTTCGGTGTCAACAATAGGGCTGAGCAACGCACATATGGACGGAAATGTGTGGCGCAATGATTGATGAGTTGGGACCAGGGATTGCCATATCGTTTGAGGGGAGTTATTACCCCCCCACGGTTTGGCGGTTACCGCGGTAACTATCCAAAACCGCACGAATTTAGACCTCAAATATTAGAATTCAAAATCCACGGTTTCATCACGGTTTGACGCGGTAAACGCGGTTTGTATTTCCAAAAAATGTCCGAAGGAAAAATAAAGGAAAAACTTCGAAAAATTAAAGAAAATTTAGGTTAGTTCCAAGAAGATGTAGTAGACACTTGTAACATGATGAAATGACATATTGAGTAAATATATAAAAATTCAGCATGACCTTTGCTATATATTTAATAGTTAAACGATTAGGATTCACAAAACACATCGACAATCTCACATTTCAAAAGAATTAACAATGCAATGTCCACAACTACAAAGATTGCAGCGTCCATAATATAATGTCTAAAGTTCGATATGCACGATACTAGGTTCATTACACAAGCAACATTAATCTTTTCCGATTTTAATATTTCCTTCTCGGTTTGAGTCAAAAAAACGATGTTAAAATCATTATTTTCACAAAATTTCTTCACCATATTGTTAACGCCAAAATTTGGCACGGCTCATATCAGATTCGGTAAAGATAGAAGCTATATCAACCGGAGGAAATTAATCCAGAAGAAACCGGATTTGAGAAGGAATCGTGAAGACCACGTTATGGCAGTTATTTATCTTATCTATTAGATAGTTTTATCTTTTAGGAAACCTGATCTCTTGTCCGATCAGGTCTGTTAGTTTTCCTTTTCTAGTTAGGAAAGTCCTGTTCCGTGTCCTATAAGGACTCATGTAACTCGGGGTATAAATACGTACGCCCGGGCACCTTGTAAATTATCCACACAGATCAATCAAATTCGGCGCATCGCCACCCTTTCGACGGGTTCTTCCTTCTCGAGCGGGGCTGCATCGGTTAGGTTCGAACTCCTGCGAGAGGGTAAGACTCGTCACCCCTTACCCAGGTGTATCTGCCCTGTCTACGGCTGCATCGGTTCGGTCCGACCTCTTAGGCCGATCAGGTATACCACATCACGCGTGCGTAGATCTTATCAGCTTACTGGGGGCGATTTATCATCAGTTCGTGCTGCATCGGTTGGGTCCGACCTACTGAGCTACCAGCGATAAATCGTTCTTGCTAGGTTGATGGTTTTTGCGCAAGCGTCTTATCGGAATGTATAGCCGATAAGTTATCTTATTACATCACAGTTGCATTAGTTCTATCGGCTTGTTGAGGTTCCTTTATTATTATTAATCTGTGCTGCATCAGTTAGGTTTGAACTACTAGATTGATAATAATAGATTTATCCTTGTCGAGCCGATCGGTGTATATGCGACGTTCTATCGGAGTGCTTAGCCGATAGGTTATCTTTTTATAAAGCCGACTGTATTATCTTTACTATTTTGGTCATCTATATTATCATCGGTTTTCTAGCCGATGCACATGTGTTTCATTGGCAGTCGGCTAGCTTACTATTCTGCCTATCTATTTTATCATCGGCTTCTAGCCGATGCACATGTTATACTGACAGCTTATCTATTTGCTTATAGCGTTATCGGTTTCCTAGCCGATACACAGGTGCCATCGGCCATCGGCTACAAGGAGCCTACATCAGTCCGTATCGGCCGATAGCCGATGTGCAATTGCTGCTGACCCGGGCATGAGCACAAGCGAGGACCCGGGAGCGAGGACCTGGGCACGAGGACCCGGGCACGGGCACAAGACCCGGGCGCGGACAGCTGGGGCTCGGACAAAGTTTTATCATCGGCTTTCAGCCGATGCTCAAGCATTCCTTCGGCAATCGGCTAACAGGGTTCTTATTGGCCGATTGAATCCCTGAGCTAATATTCTCCTTGTCAATTGCGGGGTCAAATTGACTGGCACGCCTGCGAACCTCAAGATTTTAGGACCTGCACTGGAGCTAAGCAGATCTCACAGGCCTTCGTATGTTCAATTGCATCAAACCAGATCGTCAGCAAGCTTCTTGGCACACCCGGTGGTTTTTGGTGCGAACACATATTGATCCACAATTCAAGTACTACCTGTTAGAATTCTTTTGGATTATCTTTTTTTTGAAAATTTGAATTCGAATGAATTTTAGTTAAACCATACCACCGGTTACCCTTACTGTACCCTAGTGGTATGCACGGTTACCGCGGTAACCGCACGGTAATCGGCGGTATGGTATTCACTGGTTGGGGGGCATCATGGCTAGGAGTCCTTTCAGAGTGACAAGGCTGGCCAAAGTCCTGGCTCTGTAGAGAAGAGAAAGGAAAGAGATTGGGGAGAAGATAAAAGAATGGCATTTTCCACTTTCTTCGCGGGTTAGAAATGGTGAATGCCTGTTGATTGGATGATATGTGATGGCAGTGGCATATTGAAGTGATTTTAGTCCATTCCAATGGCATATGAGCAATTACTCTTTTTCGATGTCATTTTGCTAATTAGAGCATGTGATGTTGGGAAATAAGCAATTGTTTCTTAAAAATAATGTCAAAGTTCATCTATCTCCAGTGAAAACCGATAAGTATTTGAAAATGCTTTATAGTGGGCATCCAACGTGAGATATTTATTGGACGATGTGCCCACTCCACTAACCACTCTAGTGACCCTCCTCTCGCTTCATCTCCACCCACTTTCCATTTTCTCTCTCCCACTTAGAGATGGCAACGGGGCCCCATGACCCGAAACCCGGAGGGCGGCGCATGCAGGCGTCAGGACTCGGGCAGCACAGGTAGCGGCGCAAGCTCATAAGGGGTGGCGCAGGCAGGCGTCGGGCGTGTAGGTAGGCAACAGCGCAGGCGGCACACAGGTAGGCGCATAGGCAGGCAACGGGTAGGCGCAACGGGTATGGGTACCCAACGGGTACCCATCACCCGCGCGGGTGTGGGTACGGGTACGTGGGGAATTCTTCACCCGCGAGCGGGTATAGGTATTGGAGCGAGCACGTTTAGTTCTAACAAGTATGGGTATGGGGTAAGAGAACTCGATGGGTACATACCCGTTGCCATCTCTACTCCCACTCTGTATCTGTGCCTCGCAGTAGAGCAACCAGGTTCAATGCCAGGAGCATGTGCATCGGCGGCCACTCGTTGGGTGACAGGTTTCGCACTGCAGGTGGGCAAGGCGCTCTTGCTAAGGAGGGTGTTTTCGTGGAGTGCCACGTCTTTAACCAGTTGCCCGTGTTGTTGGCCATGAGCCTCAAGGGCTTCGTCGAGATGGCCGGTGAGCTATGGGCCATGTGCATTCCTATGGGAGCTCCGAGGTGGTGGCGGCAGTGGTGGACGTGAGCGGTAGTGGCGACGGTGAGAGTGAAGAGGTGAAGATGTTGTTGGCACGCGGGGAGGGTGGGAAGGTGGCTGCCGCGCCTGTAAATTAACACCAACAACACAAGCGGAGGCAGGTTTTTTGATTAGAGTTGTGATCCATTGTTCCTTGTTCTACTATGTTGTATTTGAGTGTTTCGATCCATTTTAATTGGGTGTTGCACATATTGATTTCTTGCTATTGCAATAAGTAGTTTTAGAATGTTACATTTGATTGAAACATTGCTGCACCTTGTTGTATTATAGTGTTTCATCCTATTTTAATTAGGTGTTGCACATATTGATTTTTTGGTGTTGCAATTAGTAGTTTTCAAATGTTATGTCTTATTGAAACATTTTTGTCCAAGCCATGGATCATTTTTTTACCAAGTGATAAAACATTTTTGTGTTCATCTAAAACATTTTTGTGTGAAATATTTTTCAGTGAGAGATGAAACATTTGCAACAAACACAATCCGATATTTTGTAAATATCGGATGTCCAGGTTTTAGTCTCCCCCATATGTATTTGTCAACTGAAGGAGTATAATTTGCAATCGGCCTTTCATCATATAATATAATGCATGCCTAGATGGAGCGAATCCAACTCTGAAGTGCGAACAGGAGTACGACACTCGTTCGGGCCGCATCAGAATGTATTTTGTTTGCGTCAGCATCCACAGCCACTTAGTTAGAGGTGGTTATTTAATTAATGCAAGGACAATTGACTACTATATATAAAAAAGTTCAGCTCAAGTCATCGCAATTTTATTGATTTAATTATTATGTAACCTTTCCGGTTTGCCCTCTATAAGTAAGCCGCAATCTTCATAATATGGCATATCCTAGCTAGCCAAGCACTTTTAATTTAGCTCGTAAGGCTAATTAAACACGGAGGGCAAGATGCTAGTACTAGCTCTGGGCCTGTCCGTGCTCTTCGTCGTCCTGTCCAAGCTGCTAACATTTCCCGTGAAGCCAAGGCTTAACCTTCCCCCGGGGCCATGGACGCTGCCGGTGATCGGCAGCATCCATCATCTCGCCAGCAACCCAATCACCCACAGGGTGCTGCGCACTCTCTCGGAAAAGCATGGACCCCTCATGCAGCTATGGCTGGGCGAGGTGCCCGCGGTGGTGGCGTCGACGCCGGAGGTTGCGCAGGAGATCCTCAAGAACCAGGACATCACGTTCGCCGACCGGCACATCAGCACCACCATCGAGGCCGTCTCCTTCGACGCCAGCGACGTCTTCTTCTCCCCGTACAGCGAGCGGTGGCGCCAGCTCCGCAAGATCCTCACGCAGGAGCTCCTGACTGTTTCCCGGGTGAAGTCATTCCAGGGCATTCGCGAGGACGAGGTGGCACGACTCGTGCGGGAGCTGGCCGTGTCGGCTAAGGCTGGCGTCCCCGTGGACCTCAGCAAGATGATCAGCAAGCTCGTCAGCGACATCGTGATGAGGTGCACCATCGGCGGCCGGTGCGGGTACCGGGACGAGTTCCTGGGCGCACTCGAAACCGCCAAGAATCAGCTAACCTGGCTCAGCCTCGCCGACCTTTTCCCGTCGGCCAGACTCGCGCGGATGCTTTCCAGGGCCCCGCGCAAGGCCCTCGCCGGCCGCCGGAGGATGGAGCGCATCATAGAAGACATCATTCGAGAACATAAGGAGTACATGGACAGCGGCGACGACGCAGCTGCCGGGAAAGATTCCTTCGTCAACGTCCTGCTGAGGCTCCAGAAGGAAGGCGGCACGCCGATCCCAATTACAAATGAAATCATCGTCGTGCTTCTGTTTGTAAGCTTCGCCCTCACACCACATGTTCTTAAGTTATAGGAGGAAAGCACAAAGTATATAGTAAGAATCCAAAAAATTAAAACACAAATGCACATCACTGCATCCACTATCTTTATTTGTATTAATTGGAGGCTCTCTTAAAAACCCTTGCATTAATTAATTCTGAAAAGGTAAAAAGGCTTGAAATTCTCCCATTAATAAGAAAAGCTACAAATCATAGGCACGTGTCCATCTGTCAAATAATGTATGGTCGAAATAACATCACAGAGTATGTGTATTTAGCAAATTCGGAATTAACAAATACCATGTTATACATGGTTTGGACTCTCAATTAGAATTTTTCATGAATCATGAGCTGTTAATTCAGAAGTTCAGAATTAATAAATATTTTTTAGTTGTACTCAATCTAGACATAGTTATTTTGATGGTTTAATAATTTCAAAATTCGGAATTAATGAGTACAAAGTTGTGCTATGTCTGGAGTCTCACTACACCATGGTACAAACATAGTGTCAGACATCAAATTACACTCGATTCGGAGTCTCAATTGTAGTATTTTCTTGATTTAATAAATTGAAAATTTTGGGACATAAATTGTTAACAATAAATTAGTAAATATTAAGTTGTACTTGGTATGAGTCTCAATTAGTTTTTTTCTTGATTTAATGATTTTGAAATTCGAAACTAATAAATAACGAGTTGTGCTCAGTTTACAATCTCAATTACAATATTTTCATGGTTTAATAGTTCTGATAATTCTTAAATTTGAACTAATAAACACTACTATAGAAAAGGGCTTCAGTGCCAATTGGGAACTCTCATCTGTGCCGGGTTTCCAACCGGCACAACACTTGGGGCACTAATGAGGTGCCCCTCATCAGTGCTGGATGTCACAACCGGCACTGATTAGTTAGCTCAATCAAAAAAAAATATTGAAATCCTGCAAAATATGACATACAATCGGCTCAATGCATTGAGTACCAAATGAATCAAGCACAAAATCACTCAATGAATTTGGCATTCAATTGAACTTATCAAATTAAACAATGCACGGATACTTCATCAATCTTTGCACACTGAATCAATCACAAAGTGGGAAGCAAATCCTATAAAATGTGACATAGAATCGATGACAGAACAAAAATTACAGTATTCGGCACCCGAGCTCGCCCGCACTTGTGGATATAGAGCTTGACGAAGGTGGAGTCCGGCCAGCGTGCGTCTCCATTCCTGCCACCCGCTGCTTGCTGAATCCTCTGCCGCCGCTGCTGGGTGGAGGCTGAGGCGGCAGCCGCAGCCCAACATGGATTTGCCACTGCCGCTGCTAGATCGGAGTCGAGGCGAGAGAGGCGGGATCGAGGTGGAGGCATCCGAGAGAGAAGAGCGAGAGAGGCAGAGTTGAGGCGAGAGAGAAGTCGAGGCGAGAGAGAAGGGATCGAGGGGATCGGACTTAAACTATTTTTTTGTTCGAGGCGTTGGTGGCTAGTTTGGCTTCTGTGCCAATGAATTAAAAAAACCTAGTACTAATAGTTCTCTCATCAGTGCCAGATTTTTAGATGAATCGACACTGAAATATTTAGTTTTGGGTTTTTAGATGAACCGGCACTGATGACAGCACTGATGAGTTGTCATCAGTGCTGGTTTTTCTCCGAAGAGGGTGCAGGCTGGAGGGATGGGCAGCAAACGCCCTATCAGTGCCAGGTTTTGCTCAACCGGTACTAATAGGGCGATATGATTGGCTTGTTCTGTAGTTTAGGCTCTATATAATCGCAACTCACTTAGCATAACTTTTGCTACAAAGAAGCTAACACAAAAAGGCGTGTCATTACCTAGCATTGGCACCCTTGAATGATGATTTAACAGTTCAGATTGTCATATGATCTTTCTAGCCGGTTTGAGTCCTTTTTTGGTTATTGGATTAGTCATTTCTTAGTAAGATTTATAATGTTTGATACATACTACCTCTGTCCCATAATGTTATTACCTTTAATTTGAACTATAAAGGCAGTAATATTATGGAAAGGAGGTAGTATATTTAATTTTGGAACAACACTGTACATACCAATGTACTGAAACAATGTGTCAGGTATCATGTAGTTAAAGTACATACTATAATTACATCCTTCTTAAGACTAGGACGTGTGTTGGTTATATGATTCGGTGAGTGAAGGGCGGGAAAAACTTTCAAAGTAAAATTGTAGTACTCACTCCGTTCATAAATATATGACGTTTTAGATAATATGCGATCAAACTTTTAAAACTTTAACTATCAATTAATTTAAAATACTTAGTTTGAATACATACAATTGGTATGGGTAGATTTGTCTTGAAAATTAATCTCATAATATCATAAAACAAACTAAAAATATATATCGGTAAAATGACACAAATACATAAACAAAGTATAAAAGGTCACAACAAAGCTTTAGTAGAATTTAGTTTCATACTACTTAGTGTGACAAGTAGGTGATGCATTATCTAAATTTAGTTATACATTGTACAACTTTCCATGATATATAGATAAGGAAAGTTTATATAACTAATGACAACAAAGCTGTTCTAGGACATGTTTGCAGGGGGTAGCGAGACATCATCAACAGTGATGATTTGGGTCATGGCAGAGCTCATCCGATGGCCAAGAGTAATGGCGAAGGCACAAGCCGAGGTGCGGCAAGCCCTCCAAGGGAAGACTACCATCACTGAGGATGGCATTATTGGGCTAAACTACCTCAAGATGGTGATCAAGGAGACCTTGCGATTGCATTGCCCCGCGCCCCTCCTAGCCCCCCATAGATGCCGTGAGACATGCAAGGTCATGGGCTACGATGTGCTTAAAGGCACAAGCGTGTTCGTGAATGTGTGGGCGATGGGTAGGGACCCTAGGTATTGGGAGGATCCTGAGGAGTTTAAGCCAGAGAGATTTGAAAACAACGATATAGATTACAAAGGGAACAATTTTGAGTTCCTTCCATTTGGCTCTGGTCGTAGAAGTTGTCCAGGCATGAACCTTGGACTAACAAACATGGAACTAGCGCTGGCTAGCCTCCTCTATCATTTTGACTGGAAACTACCTGACGAAATGTCACCCAAGGACCTTGATATGAGGGAGACACCTGGGCTAGCTGCAGCTAAACTTACTAGCCTAAATATGTGCGCTGTTTCTCGTGTTGCTCCACCAATCAGTGCGTAAAGTCCAACTTAGTGGATAATGCATATTCATATATACAACACCATACCCCATAGTGTGATATCTTTACATACAAATAAGGTGATGTAAAAATAGGGGGGCGGGGGGTTATGTCTGCTATGTATTCTCAGGGGGGTTATGTCTGCTATGTATTCTCAGGTTATATGCTGAGCAGTTTAGCTTGTTACTGCTGTTATATTTGTTATAGCTATCACTGGAAAAATGTAATGCTGCTAGAAAAATAATGTTCGAAAAAAAGGGTTCAATGTTAGAAATTAAGAAATTCTCTGCTTGTTAATTGCTTGCAATCTCTTTGTCCTATACTATTGACAAGAAAGAAAATCCCTAGTTGGTCGGCATCACAAAAATTTATAAACCAGTTGCGGTCAATGTTGCACCAGCGCAGATTACATGAGTATGTTTTTGGCTTATATTGTAAGTAATTGAAGTATTAAAATAATATGGTATATTACATAAACTCATACATTCGCACATGCTATTCATACACATGCATCCAAAGTAGTGAAGGATGGGAGAAGTTCTGGCCTGTTATGGGGCCACATTATCGCCACATATGGGCCATATAATGCAGCGTTGGATTATTGTAAATTCTCAAAAAGAGACTCTTTAGTAGAATTTACTTTTGGTCCTCCCGTGTCTATTCATTTTTTTATTTACCCTCTCCTCCCGCTTGACTGTCTACAAACTACCACTTTCGCCACATGCTGTGGTGCCAGCCACCGCTGCCTCCCTCCTGATTCTGTCTTCACATCCGTCTCGTCTTTCACATCCTAACCGCCACCTCGCTCACCTTTTCATATGCTCGCCACCACCACCTTCTCTTGCCTCCTGACCCGGCTATTCGGAGGTCTGTGTAGACATGATTTGGTCACAACGGTCTTCGAGCTAATGGTACTTTCCCTCCGTGTGCTCCTCACCCTCTTGTGTTGTGGCTTAAGGTTTAGTTTGAAAGTCACAGAAGAGAAAGAAGAAAATTATGTAAAGTAAGGTGAGCTATTAGTATATGATAAATTAAGTATTAGCTATTGCAAATTTAAAAAATAGATTTATATAATTTGTTAAAGTAACTTCTATATAAATTTTTTTAAAAAAACGCATCGTTTAACAGTTCGAAAAACATGCTTAGAAAAAACGAGAGGAGTTTTTACCCCTTTCTTTAGATTGAAACGGTACCTAAGTCCTGGCCCGTCAGGTCTAGTGGGGACAACTTGGGGGGTTGGTCCACCGATAGTAGTGAAGACTTCAGCAAACCAATTCCACCGCTATCTCCCCAAAGAGTGACACACACAACAGCTATCTACTTCAACTCCCCACACGGCTGACCTACTTAGAGCAAGGTCAATAAGAGAGTCCACAGCTGGCTGCAATAGATGACCATGTCATTTATAGTAGACATTGGAACTAATGTGTATAATAGATAAATTTTTGTTTGTTGTAACATAAATATTTTATTATTTTTGGATCCACCATCTCTCTCCTCTCTCTTTCTCTTCCTCTTTCTTCCTCCCCTTCCTTTCCAGCGGAATTTGGCGAGCGGTGGCCCAACAGGCATGGGCGCGAGGCGAGGGCGGCGGCCGGCGCATGCGTGGGCAAGGGCTGGTTGGCGAGGCCAGGGTGGCGCCTAACAGGCATGGGCCCACCTCGCCTCGGTGCACGCGTGGAGCCCAGTGATTGATTAGTTGCCGGCTTCTCTTCTCTCTTCCCCTCTCTCCTCCAGATCATCAAAAAATCCTACGTGGAGTCTTTGTAGCCAACTATTATACTTGCTCTTATGCCGCCTCTGCCTTCTTCCTCCCTGCTGTAGTAGTAGCCCAAACATGCCTGAATCAAGCTTCAGCTAGCTGCGTAGCAGGCTATTTAGGTAGTGTTTAAATTGGCTTCTAGTGCGGGTCTATAAGCCATACGCAAAACAAGAAATATCATTAGCACATGATTAATTAAGTATTAACTATTATAAACTTGAAAAATGGGTGTATTTGATTTTTTAGACATACTTTTATATATAAAGTTTTAAAAAAACACATCTTTTTCGTTTTGAGAATCATGCTAACGAAAACTGAGGAAGAAGTCAACAGCCACAAGCCGTTCTGAATGGCACCTTAGTTGCATCCATTCTATATATTCTTAATCCTCTTGCACAAATATTCCAAGTCGATGGGTATGAGAAGACGTCCATAATCACCTTTCGTTACCTTATTTAGCAAAACCAGTATGCCACCACAGTCTACATATAAACAACAACAGTAGGGGGAAACTATTTAGACGTGACTAGCCGTCGGAAGTCCGATATTTGCAAAACATCGGACGCTGCTTAGTGTCGTCCGATCAAAGGAATCGCAAAATATTGGACGCCTAGCCTATTGCCTGCAGCCGTACGCTTTGTGCACTCATTGCCCCCTTTCTCACCTCTCTGCATGAGGATGTGACCACCTGAGCATTGGATGTATGCATAAATTATGCATGTGCATGACTGTATGCACCCTAACACCAAACCTTCAAAATAATTTTTCTCTTAAATTACTTATCCGATCTACGATTTAATTACACCATTATCTTCGTTGTAATTAAATCTTTATAAAAAGATCTCATGTGGTTATATTATGAATAAAAAACATATATATAATTATATTCCTAATTGAAATATTTTTTTATCACACATGAAACATCGAGTTATAAATGTTAAAATATTATAAATATTTTATGAAACATTAAGAAACATCACGTGCAATATTTACAAATGAACCAGTGAAACATCATAAAATAATTATTGAAACATTGAAATAATACTGTATTGAAACATCGAATTTCACTAATTGAAACATATAATTTTTTTCACCAGAATATAATCAAGTAAGATTTCGTTGTGAAGATTTAATTACTGACGAATACAACCATGTAGTCGAATTATGGATCAAATAAGTAATTTATAACAACAAAAATATTTAAAACTTGTTGATAAGACTATAACCTCTTATATATAATATACAATTGCTACGTATAGAGAATTTGAGCATGAACTATGTGCAATATAGAGAGAGAAAGCATAGAGAATTTGAGTATGAACTATATGCAATATATAGAGAGAAAGAGAAAGCACTACTGTGAGCCACTGCATGCAAGGTGCAAAGAGAAAAACAAAAGTGGAGCACGGAGCGTCCGATCTTTCAGCTTTGACCAGACATCCGTGAGTAAGCATTTTCGAAACTATTTTAATCACTCGAGTGGATGCCCAGTCGTCTATTACATGACATCTAAATATTTACAAAGAAAATTAAATTTTTTTTGATAAAAATATATTAGTATATGATATGTCACTCAAAATACACAATTTAAAACTTAACTTTCTACAAGTTACGTAAAAAAACAAGAGTAAATTGCAATTTGGACAACTTTTTATTACCAAAATTTTATCTTGGTCCATCCTAAAACTAATCTTTTCATTATAGATCAAATAATTCCACCCCAAATAACTCAATAATATCATAAGCCGTACCGCTTGCGATTAAAAGCCTATAAAAATACAGCGGACCTACTAAGTCATACGCCTACGAAAATCAATTTCGGCGCTAAAAAAATTGTATCGGCCGCCGCCGGCCTCCTCCCCTCTAGCCAGATCTGGGAGAGGGAGGGGAGCCACCGTCGCGGCCGCAGTCACCGTCGCCGTCCTTGAGGTCGCGTCATTGCCGTCGCCGTCGCGGTCGCGGCGAGGTCGATGCCGCCGCCACCGACGAACTTCATCCTACTGCCCGCCGTAGATCCGCGCTAGCTCGGATCTGGGAGAGGGAGGGGAGGGGAGTGGAGCCGCCGTTGCCATCGCCGTCCTGAGGTCGCGTCGTCGTGGTCGCCGTCACTGTCACCGTCGTGGTCGCGGCTAGGTCGATCCCGCCGCCACCGATGAACTTCATCCCACCACCTGCCGTAGATCCATGTCGGCTCGGATATGGGAGAGGTAGGGGAAGGGAGGGGAGTGGAGCCGCCTTCGCGGTCGCGGTCGTCGTCGCCGTCCTTGAGGTCGATGCCGCCGCCACCAACGAACTTCATGCACCTGGGTCGGGAGAGGTGAGAGGTGACGCCCTGGGTGGTGAGGGGAGGAAAGAGGCTGCACCGGCAAAGGGGTAAGGTTGTGCTGTGCTTGTGCTGGGATGCACGCGGCTGGCTCGACTATTTTAAGGATTTTTTTTTACTTACGCGGTGCTTCTATCATACCGCCTGCGAAAAAATTGATAGTTCTGGTTGTCGAGGTTCGTCTATAAAAATATCCATATTTTATTCATATTTTTTACAGGCTACCACTTGTGAAAATCGGTTCACAGGCGAGCTATAACTAGGGATCTATTTATATATTTTTACAGACGTGATTTTTTTAGCCTGCCTATAGAAATAAATAGGTGGTGTCTGCAAAGATGGTTTTTTTAAGTAATGACTTGTTTAGTGCACATAAATGACCCTAAGCATATCGGCTCTAGAACACCGGTAAACTCTTCTATCTATGTGTGTAGGCTATATTTTTGCTAAAGGTGAAGCTAGCTAGATATGGCTAGAAAAGAATATAGTGAGAGAGTTGAAACAAGAAGATATGAAATTAAATTCAATAAAGCCTAAAAGTAATTTACCCAAAAGTAACTTAACACAAAAATGAAAGTAAGTAGTCACATCATTAAAAGTAAATTTATAGTGTGGGAGTAAAACAGGAATATGTCTAGGAACTAAATTTAATCAACATAAATTATAGAACTAACTAGACATATCAATGAAAGTAACTATTCACATCACTACAAATAACTACATAGGGTTACCTAAATTATGAATGCCTAAGAAGTAATTTAATCAAAGTCTAAAAGTAATTTACATGGATGAAGAAGTAGCGATAGTACCGTCTCCTTGATTGAGCTTTTGGTGTTTATTTATCTTTAGTTTTTCTCCTAGGTGTTGATCGATGGTTTCCCTAAGGTGTGTTATCCCTGGTACACATGTAAGTATATAAGAGGGCCAAGCTGTGGTTGGTTGCACTGCAGGCAGTGTCCATGCTGCATGATCTGCTCTGAATGAGTGCTTAAGAGCATCTTCAGTAATAGTCTCTATTTTAAAGTCTCTAAAGGTTAAATAGGGGCTGTCACTATTTTCTTTGAATCCTAAAAAGGCCCCGAACTCCAGCAATAGCCTCCATTTCTCAACCCCTATTTCCTCCTATTTCTTTTTTTATTGTATTTCAGCATAGACTATATTGTACTATTGCATTTATTCATTTGTACTGTGCTTTGTCTACTGGTTCTACTGGTCGTGTGTCTCAGTATTAAATTCCTAAATTTCTTATTTTTAATCCCAACACAAAGGCCTCACCATCTTCTTGTGCATAGGTCTTTTGGCGGCATACTCCCTATGTGCATTAAACGATTGAGACATCATTGCTTTTAAGGTAACATTGATCTACTTATGAATTGGCAATATAATATCTACTTCTTCATTATCTTGTTCCTCGCTAGTTATGGCGATAATAGTTTTTCATAATAATACAAGTGGATATATGTTAATTAATGAGAACATTGGTGATATCGTTGGCAATTGGTTGTCTTTTTCCAAACTTTTTATATCTTCTCGATTTGCTTTGTTTTTTCGTCAGGAGGGTTTGGAGGTTGTTTTGAGGGGGATTTTATATTTTTTGATGCATTCATGTTTAATTTATTGGATTGCTCTCAATTTGAAAATAAAAAAGAAAAGTGGAGCTTTGTTTTATACCTCTAGTATATTCTTGTGCTTGCTAGCAATATGAGTAAGGTCTTTTGGTTGTTAGTTTAGCTTATATGCATTCTAGTCTTTAATGAGCCTTTGCTATTATTTTTGAGGAATATGATGCATGACACAAAATTCTTTTACTTGAATTAAGTAAATATACAATATTGTTACTAGTGCTTGTTTGAATGATTTATGCTCATATATATGCTTGCTGAAATTTTCATTCCTCAAATGTTCTAGAGATTTTTCAAGTAAAAAAATGCTTATATGAGAAAAAAAATAGATATCGAATCCTTGGAAACAGAATTCATGACAAGAACGTATACAAAATAATTGAGAGATTTTCTTTTGTGTTATTAAAATGCAAATTGAGCAGAAGCTCAGAAATAAAACTTGATGAAAATTCTCTTATAAAGGGCAAGTTAATTTGAGAAAGAATATTTAGTTCAGTTTGTCTATGTGTGGGGGTTTTCTTTTAATCTATGTGCTAGTGATTATGTTGTATTATAAATTGTTGAAATCATGAATTTTTAGTGCTGATTTGATCTTGATTGTAATATCATTGATTCATGTTTGGACTATAACTCATACTTGTTTGCTACTTGGTCAATCTATTTCCCTTGTGTTGCAATACATGTTCCTGAGTTGCTTTAGGTACACTTCAAAGCTCCTAGTAAAGAAAAATTCAGAAAAAAAAATTGGTAAATATTTCGTATTTACTGCATTTGTGCTTTCATGGGCTATATTCTCTCTTTTAAAATTTTTGATGAAATTATTGTCAAAGGGAGAGAAATATACAAAATACATGCTTAAAGAAAGAGGGAGCTATTAAGGGGAGATTTTGAAAGTTGTGACAAGTTGATTGATTTTTAAAAATAGTCGATTTTGTGCTTTTATTGCAAATATAGGGGAGAAATTCTTTCTTTTAAAAAGTGGAGAGTTTTTCTGTTTCACTTTTGTGATTTTTGAGCCATTAGTGCTTTTTGACACTTCTTGGTTTTTATTTTTCAAAAACATCAATTTGTATTTTCGAGATGTTGTCAATGTGTTCATCAAGAGAGAGATTGTAAAATCATTGTGTTGATGTTTTTGTATCGGCAATAAGAATATGGGGCTACTCGTGAGACCTAAACTTGATGGACTGCAAAGGAACACGAAACAATTTATACTGGTTCAAGCCCTCAAGATGAGGTAATACCCTATGTCCAGTTATGGTGTATTGCCTTTGAGGTTTCTCTGGTGAGATTTGTGCTATGTCCTCAGGGGGCGCCTTGCCTCCCCTTATATACTGGGAACAAGGTTATAGAGTAGGAATCCCAGTTGGACTCTGACCAAGGTATTTCCTTCTCGGAATAAAATGCTCCCGACTAGGAGTATATCCTTCCCTTGTCGTACAAGGTTATGTATGCCGAGTCCTATTGTATCATTAATTACAAGGTTAGGCCTATCCTCTGTCTGAGTGGCCCAAATGCTTCTCATGAGGTACCCGGAGCCCATGGCCTAGACAGCAGCCCCTAAGACCTTCATAGTTGAGTCACAGCTGATGCCGAGTGCTTATCCTCCACGGTGAAGAATTCCCGAGTGCATTGCTCCTGAGTACTCTTTGTTCGAGTGCTTCTTCTTCCAAGTCCTGCTTCATGTCAGCTGGTAACGAGGCTATGAAGGGCTTTATAGAAAAATATAAATAGTGTGCGCTGAATAGGCGCACCTATTAGGTGTAGCCCCTGATTTTGTGCTTAATTGTGAAACAATTAAACATAAAGTCAAATATCTTAATCTTGTAATCTTTCCTGAATAGTATACTACTCGGTATGTAGACTCTTTAGCATCATGTCAGCCGGAATAATTTTTTGCTCATGGCAATTAGTGGCTAAGCATGTAAGCCGAGTACCACTTTATGGATTTTAATCTAATATGTGGTCAGGTGTGTTTGAGAGATACATGCATCCCTAATTTTAATGGAGACCAGCTGTCGATCCTTATAAGGATGTATTCTCAATACCTGGTAAATAATGCAGATACCTGGACATATGTATCCAGCAATTAGGCTTTCATGAAGCATATCTGATTATTTAATCGGTTTCTGTAAATAACATTTGCACTGTGATTTTAACATAGCCAGCAGTCGGCTCTACAAAGCATGCCATCGAGAAACTCATATCTTGTGGCCCAGTACCGAATTAGCCGGCCCAAGCCCACTTATCAGCACAGGCTCTATAAAGGCGGGGAGAGAGAAAAGATTCCCTCATCTTCTCCAATCCGCCAATCGTTTCGCCTTCCAACTTTCTCGCCAAAACTTCTCACTTTGTCTTGCTAGGGTTTGCCATAGCTGGCGTCTCCCGTGCAAAACTCGAGTGATTCCGCTCCGCCGCATCCATCCCAAGCCATCAAAAGCATTTCCCCCAAATCTTTTCACTCCCAACAATACCGAGAGCTTCACTCGAGATCCCGGAGATGTCCGCGGAGGCTTGGCCGGTGGCTTAACAAAGCTGAAGTATTTAGAGAAGCAACTGATGCTGCAGCGACAAGAAGTCATCCATTGGTGCACCGTCGAAGGGGAATCTATGCCAGTGCCCCGATCTGGTGAGACTGTCGCCTTCACCTCTTTCTTCCATCGTGGTCTCGCCCTTCCCTTTTCGCATTTCTTCCGCCAACTTTTATCCTTCTATCAACTAGAGTTGGTGAATCTGAACCCCAACTCTATTCTGCAAATCTCCATCTTCGCCACATTGTGTGAATGTTTTCTGGGGGTTAAGCCCCATTTTAACCTTTTCCGGTATTTATTCCATATCAAGCCCCAGCCGTCCAAAAACAAAGTCCAAGTGATTGGGGGAGCTGGTCTCCAACTCAGGAACGAAATGAAAAAGATCTATCTCTCTGTTCCTTTGAAAACCTCCCTCAAGGGCTGGCATAGAGAATGGTTCTATTGTTCTGATCTTGAACCTTCTCTGCCTCCTTTCACTGGCTCTTCTCCAGTGGTCCTGCCCAGCTGGTCTTCTGTGCCAAACTATGAAGAGATGGGCCAAGTGTACCAACTGATAGAGAAGATCGATCAACTGAAGAATTCAGGTTTAACTGGTCCTTGGGTAGCGAGGTGTTTCCTGAACCGCTGCACCAGGCCACTGAAGCTGAGAAGCTATTTCGGCTAGGATTACCAAGGCAAGAATGATCCCAGCCGAGAATACCCTGACTTGACTGATGCGAACAAGGTGACTGACACCTTGCTCAGCTGTTTTGTCAACGGGGTTGTGGAGACAGAAGACTCCGAACACGCCACTACAGCCTACAGCCAGAAAAGGCCTCGACCACAGGTAATCTTGAAAAGCTGATTTGCTATCCATTGGTGATGAATATCCAGGGACATTTGTTTGGAATCATCCTCCAACGTATGATGTATGTTGTTGAAACATTTGCAGGATTGTGAGGAATTTGACGATGATTCCCAAACCTTGTTGGCCACCAAAACGAAGAAGAGGCCGGCTAGCCCTTCCGCTGTTCAACCTAGCTCCAAGAGAGCTGGGAAGAAACCCATTGAAGATCCGAGTAAAAAGAGAACAAGCAAGCCAAGCGCAGCTCCGGGGAGTCTGAAGATCAAAGACCCTGCCAATTTAGCCCCCAGGCCGCCAAGCCCGAGGCCTTCTCCTTCGAGTCCAAGGCCAGCAATATTGAGCTCAAGACCGACGTTGCCGAGTACAAGATCAGCAACATCAAGCCCAAGGGCGGCGCCGCCGAGTAGCTTGACGCCCCAGTCTGCTGCGCCAGAAACAGGGCAGACTGGAGTTAAAGCGCCACCGCCAACTACCACGCCGGCCGGCCCGACAGCCAGCAGCTCTCCACAGCTGATATCTTCTAGAGCTCCCTTGTGGAAATTCAAGATTTCCAAGAGGTAAGCGATCTTCAGTCTTCCAAGAGTCTTGAATGATGTGATAGTATCTTGATACTTGACTTATTGTGTAGAAAGCGAGTTAACATTGATCCCAAGAGGACCGCGCCAGTTGCTCCTGTTACCGAATCGTCCCCAGCTGAGCCAGCACCAACAAGCTCGTCTACCGAGCCAAAGACTGCCCCAGCTATAGAGGTTGAAGCAGTCTTGACAGCAGGACCAATAGTGCCGGCTGACCAAGGAGGGAGTGCTGAAGCTGCTGCTCCAGCCCCGACCAAATCTCTGAAGCCCTAGCAGCCGTTGAATCCAGGGCCAGGACCCCATCGCCACTCATATCGTCGTCGTCTTCTGATGAAGTTGACATCCCCTAGCTCGAAGCCCCTCCTCACGACTTCCCGAGAACGTTCCATTGGGTATCCCCTGAGAGAGTCGCGGAGAGCTATGCGCATGATGAACAAGCTGCGGCAAGGGAGCGTGAAGTTCTTCTTCGTGCTGCAATCGCCACGTCTAGGGGAGTTCAGGTGTGTAGCAAATCTTGCCATGTTGAGCCCTTGACGGTTCTCCTTAACCTGGTATTCCGCCATTTGACTCTGTTTTGCTCTGTTTTGCTCTGAGCAGAAGATCGTCGATCGCTCGGAGAAAGTGAACAAGGTCCTGACCTAGCTAATCCTCCATTTCCAATGACTGGGCCAGCTCCATGCCGCCAAGAATGACCTGGAACCGACTAGCCAGGAGAAGGAAATTTGGCTAAAGGGTGCAGTGGATCAGCTCAGGAAGAAAAGTGGGCTATATCCGAGAAGATCAGAAGTAAGTCTTCTGTATTATCTTCCTGAGTAAACCCCGAGTATATCTCTCCAGCTTTGTTGATTCCCGACCGCCTTGTTGAACTATGACTGCAATCTCGAGTTCTTGACTATTCTGATTTGCAGCCCTCGAAGTCGAGTTGATAACCCAAGCAAAGGGGAAGAAACAACAAGAGATTAAGCTGAAGGAAGTTGAAAAGGCCAAAACTGAACTGGAGAAGGCCAAAGCCAAAGTGGAGGCCGACTATGCAAGTAAGCCTCCTCTCTGACAATAACCTTAACTCGTCTTCTTGTTACTTCGACTGTATTGTTTGGCTAACAAGTATACTTGTCAATGAATCTGAACAGCTTTGAAAGCCAATGCCTAGACCCAATTCAACGCCTTTGCAGAGGAGATCAAGGTTGTCAAGGAGTCACGGGAAATTCTTGTTGAATCCGTGAAAGGGCTCCTTGACTTTATGGAGCCTCACCATGCTGGGACCAGCTCCAGTACAGTCTCCCAGGTGCTGGCACGCCTTAGCGAAGCCCCGAGCATCTTGAAAAAGTACTCGGATGAGCGTGTCGCTGTCGGTGTAGCCCAAATCCTCACTATGACCAAATTGATCTACCCTAGGGTAGATATCGAGGCTATTGGTGAGGGTTTTGCCGAAGAGACAACACCCGAAGAGACACTGGAGTTGATCAGCCAGGCGAGGCCAACTATAGAAGCAATCGCAAAAGACCTGGGTATGTAAAAACAAAGCAATTATGCAGTTGGTGTATATATAACTTTGGTGAAAGCATGTATATATCCTATAAAATGCTGCCGAGTACTTGCTTATTCGTAGCTGTCATTAGCTTCACCCGACTATGTAGTTTGCGCCGAATAGATCGATAGGAACTTAAAAAAACATTCACTTCTAAAAGCTATACTCATGCAAACTTTAGCATAATCATTGTAAAACTTCACAACTTGGATAAAACAGGCTCGTATTTTATTAACAAGGCACATAATATATGCAGCCCCCGACTCACTACTTGGTTGAAAAAAGCGATGTAGTGAGTCAGAGAAAAAACTTTGTACATATATAGAAGAAATACAAAACTCAGGTATAGAAAGGACGTAGCTGTTCTATATTCCATGAGTTATTGACGAGGGCAGCGTCTTCAGTCTTTAGTCTTTAGTTAGTAGGCGCCCGGACGTGTCACCTCAGCGATAATGAACAGCCCTTCCCACAGAGGGGATAGTTTATGCCTATCTTTGGTGGTTTGTATTTTTCTTAGGACGAGATCTCCCACCAAAAAGGCGCGGCCACGGACATTTCGACTGTGATAACGACGCAGACTTTGAAGATACCTTGCCAACTAGATAGTTGCGATATCCCCCGCTTCCTCCAACTGATCGAGCTCGACCAATCGGGGTTTGTTTGATTTGTCTTCTGAGTGGGCCCAAACTCGCGGAGAGCTGAACTCCAACTCGGTTGGTAACATAGCCTCAGCACCATAGACTAGGAAGAAAGGGGATTGCCCTGTTGCCCGACTAACTGCGGTTCTTAGAGACCAGAGAACAGATGGGAGTTCTTGTACCCACCGCCCTGTATATGGTTGTAGTCGGTCAAACACCCTAGCCTTGATACCTTGTAAGACCATGCCATTAGCACGCTCGACCTGCCCATTACTTCGTGGGTGTGTCACAGAAGCATAACAGATCTTGATGTCAAAATTGTCACAGAAATCTTGAAATATGTCGCCTGTGAACTAAGTACCAATGTCCGTTATGATGCCATTAGGAACCCCAAATCGGTATAAAATACTCATGATGAAGTCCTTTACTCGTGCCGCTGTTATGGTAGCAACGGGTTTTGTCTCAATCCACTTTGTGAATTTATCCACTGTGACGAATAAGTGTGTGAACCCCTTGGTGCTTTTTGAACGGCTCGACCATGTCGACCGCCCAAACTGCAAACGGCTAAGAGATTGGAATTGTTTCAAGTTCTTGAGCTGGAAGATGTGTTGGTCTTGCATAGAATTGGCATCTCTCGCATGTGCGAACTATATCTTTAGTGTCTGTTACTATAGTCGGCCAGAAAAAACCCTGCCTGTAAGCCTTTCCGACTAACATCCTGGATGCGGCATGGTTGCCACAGATACCCGAGTGGATCGATTGCAGAATCTGCTTGCCCTCCTCGGGTGTGACACAGCGCATGAGGACCCCGGATGCGCTTTTGTAGTATAGGTCTTCTCTGATTACAAGGAAACATTTGCTTCGACGCTTGATCCGTTTGGCTTCACTGCGCTCTTCTAGGAGTTCGTCGTCCAAGAGGAATTTGAGAACTAGAGTTCGCCAATCTTGAGAGAGGATTAGTACTTCATTTGTTGCCGAGGTAGGTTCAGCCCCCAACTGTTCAAGCACTGGTTTCTTCTTGACTGATGGCTCCAGTAGTTGTTCAACAAAAATCCCAATCGGGACCACTTCTCGTTTGGATCCCATGTTGGCCAATTCGTCTACAGCATCGTTGTATTATCGTAATACATGAGTTATCTCCAGCCCGTCGAACTTGTTTTCCAGCTTTCTGACCTCCTGACAATATGCCGCCAAAGTGTCTTCGAGACATGTCCAGTCTTTCGTGACATGGCTGACCACAAGTTGAGAATCCCCGCGCACAACCAGTCGACGGATGCCGAGTGATATAGCGATGCGGAACCCGTGGATAAGTGCCTCGTACTCAGCGACATTGTGGGAAGCCGGAAAGTGAATTTAGAGGACATACTTGAGTTTTTTGCCCGTAGGTGACGTCAATACAACGCCAACCCCCGCGTCGCCGATCTGTAAGGAACCGTCAAAGTACATCGTCCAGTACTCTAGCTTGTTCATGTTTGTAGTCGTCTGAACTTCTGTCCACTCAGCCACAAAGTCAGCCACAAAGTCAAACGCCATCAACTCGAGCGCCCATTTAGCAATTCGGCCTGTGGCCTCGCGATTGTGTAGGACGTCCCCGAGTGGATACGATGTGGCAACGGTGACTTGATGCGACTGAAAATAGTGCACCAACTTCCGGACAGTGATGAGTAGGCCATATAACAGCTTCTGAATTTGAGGATACCTCATCTTGGAGTCAGCTAAAACTTCACTGACGAAGTATATTGGCCATTGAATTTTTTGTATATGACCTAGCTCCGAACTCTCGACTATCAGCACCGTGCTGACTACCTGAGTAGTTGCCGCCAAGTATAACATTAGTGGTTCCTAGGGCATAGGTCATGCCAACACTGGTGGTGATGTGAGAAATTTTTTGAAATCTTCGAAGGCTTGCTGGGCTTCGGGTGTCCATTGAAAATTGTCCGCTTTCTTCAGTAGTTTGAAAAAAGGGCATGCCCCATTCACCAAGTCGGGAGATGAATCGGCTGAGTGCCGCCATGTACTCTATCAACTTTTGGACGTCCTTCTGGCTAGTTGGGGGTGCCATGTTCGTGATAGCGTTAATTTTTTCTGGATTGGCCTCGATGCCTTGATGCGATACGATAAAACCAAGTAGCTTGCCGGACGGTACACCGAAAGCGTACTTTTTCGGATTGAACTTCATCTTGAATCTTCGAAGGTTTTGGAAAGTTTCTTCTAAGTCCGCGATGAGGTCCTCTCTGGACTTTGTCTTGATCACCACGTCATCGACATACACCTCCACGTTGCGCCCGAGTTGAGTGTGTAAACACCGCTGAATTGCTCGTTGATACATTGCTCCAGCGTTTTTCAACCCGAACGGCATAGTGATATAGCAGTATGCTCCAAACGGCGTGATGAAAGAAATCTTTAGGCAATCCTCCTCCTTCAAGCTGATTTGGTGATATCCCAAGTAACAGTCGAGAAAGCTGAGAAGTTCACACCCCGCGGTTGAATCCACCACCTGATCTATTCTAGGTAGACCAAATGGATCTTTGGGGCACGCCTTATTTAAGTCGGTGTAATTGACGCACATTTACCGTTCTTCTTCCGTACCAAGACTGGTTTTGCTAACCAATCCGGGTGGTAGACCTCTTTGATAAACCCGGCTACAAGGAGTTTGGTTATCTCCTCCCGAATAGCATCTTTGTAGTCTTGTGCGAAGCGCCGTAGCCGTTGTTTAACTGGCTTGGTGTCCAGCTTGACATTGAGGGAATGCTCGATCACCTCCCTTGGTACACTAGGCATGTCGGAAGGTTTCCAAGCAAAAATATCCTTGTTTGCCTGGAGGAAGGTGACAAGCGCGTCTTCCTATTTGGGGTCGAGTCCGGTCCCAACTAGAGCAGTTTTGGAGGGGTCGGAAGGGTCCAAGGGGATCTTCTTTGTTTCAGAATCCGCTGAAATTCCTGACTTGGCTGCTTTTTTGGCCGAAACCTGATCATCCTCACAAGGAGTTGTAGCGGATAGCCGAATGCTGTTGCGCTCAACTGCCGTTTCCTGAGATTGAGCTAGCTCGCAGCTCTTCTTGTCGCAGGTGAAGGCTTGCTTGACATCACTGCGAAGAGAAAGAACTCCGGCTGGTCCTAGCAACTTGAGCATCATGTAGGTATAGTATGGCACTGATATGAACTTGGCAAGCGCCGGCCGTTCGAGTATAGCGTGATTTGCGGTCTCGAAGTTAGCAACCTCGAAGCAGATATTCTCGGTGCGGAAATTATCCCGCGTGCCAAAAGTAACTGGTAGAGTTATTTGTCCGAGTGGAGTAGAAGACAGGCCAGGGCTTACCCCGTGGAAGGGCGCTGTACTCGGCCGTAGCTCTGAACGAGGAATTTTCATGTCATCCAGCGTCTTGGCAAATAGAATGTTGAGAGCACTGCCTCCATCAATAAGAACCTTCTTCAATTTGATGCTCCTGACGACCGGGTCCAGGATGAGTGGATAGCGTCCTGGATGAGTAACCCGATCGGGATGATCTGCGCGGTCAAACGTGATTGGCGTTTCTAACCAACGCAGGTATTGGGGGGCGTCTACTGCAGAGACGGAGTTGATTTCATGTGTTGTAAGCTTCTGCTTCCTCTTGGACTCATATGCAGACAGTTCTCCAAAGATGTGGTTGAGCTTAGCCTGGGGATCTTGGTAATCGCTGGCTGTGCCCAAATCTGGCTTGTCTTTATTGGCACCAGATGTTGAAGCCTGCTCGGAGACAAACTTCTTAAGCATGAAGCAGTCCTTAGCCACGTGCTTGCCCTTTTGGATGAAAGGGGCATGGTCCGTTCATCACTTTTTGGTATTCGTTATTCCTCGGGGGTCACGGCCGAGTACGCTCCACGGTGGCCACCACATTGTTCGACTTCCGCTTGCGATTGCCGGATTTGTTCTGTGTTGGCCCGTCATTGTCTTTCTTGTCCTTCTGCTAGGGCTCTTTTTTGTTGTTGATGGCCTGAGCGACTGCGTCGGCTGAGTCGGCGTACTTGTTCGCCATATCAAAAAGAGCCTTGACAGAAGGGGGGGTTTCCGAGTGAACTTGGCAATGAACGAGACATCTTTGACTCCCTTGCGGAAGGCGGCGATGACGACCTCGTCCTTGATCATTGGGATCGAATTTCGCTTCTCGGAAAACCTCTTGATGAACTCGCACAGAGACTCGTTCTTCCTTTGGTGCAACTGATAGAGGTCGTACTCAGAAGATGGCCTCTCGTAAGTTCCCTGCAGGTTGGCGATAAAGCGTTCCCGAAGTTCTCCCTAGGAGCCGATTGACTTCTTTGGGAGTCCTGTTAGCCATGTCCTCGCCGAATCGGCTAGAGCGACTGGGAGGTAGTTAGCCATGGCCTTGTGGTCTCCTCTAGCTGCTCGGATAGCCAGAGTGTAGACCGTGAGCCAGGACTCGGGATTGGTCTTCCTGTCGTACTTCTCGATTCTAGTCGGCTTAAAACCTGACGGCCAGTCAACCTGTTGCAACTCCTGGGTGAAGGCCGGTACTCCTTCATCTGCATGAGGACTCCGACTCCGACTACAGCGGTGAAACCGTTCGTGGTGGAGGCCGAAGCACTCATTCTCGTCTTCCTGTCGGCGCTGCTCATCTTCCTCTCGTTCGCGGCACCATGCGTTAATGTCTTGCCGAAGATCACACCGTAGTCGGCCTCGGAGATCTTGGTTGTCTCGACGGTCGTTTTGATGTCGACGCCGCCGGTCATTGTTGGGGTTCTTCTCCTTAGCTTCTCTCTGAAGATAAGAGTTGAGCAAGATTGGGTACAAACATACCCAACCAACCATTCCCGAAAATGCACATAATGCAAAGGGGTACAATGAAGGCCATAATACGGTCGATTTTTGTGTAAAGCCATAGTTCAAACAATTCATTAGTTTACAACATATTTTTAAACACGATCCTGATCAAGTCATATTTATTATATCAACCAGGCTGTGAACCTACGCAAACATGCCCCAGGTTAAAGCAACTAAATATCCAGTATGATTTCATCCTCCTAGGGTTTTAGAAAGTCGGGACTAACTTAAGTAATATAATATTGCTTGGCTTGTCCATAACCGATAGCGCGACTATTCAAATAGATTTAACTTTGATCAGATATGTACAACTTTAACCACAAGACACATTAAAAATAGATTTTCTCCCATCCACCGATAACCCAGTCGATGGTCCTACATATAGTCAAAGTTATAATTGTTACCACTAAAGTCTAGTCAATCAAAAGGGACAATATTGAATCTAAGCATGATTAGTATAAACCTAAAGAAACTAGTCAGTCCATCATATAGGAAAAACAACTATTCATTTTACTTTGCCTAAGGTTAATAAGGTCATAGGGGCAACAATTCAACAATAAGGCAATAAAAAAGATCATAGGACTATTATTAACTAATAAAACAATGTGAATGGCAATTTTAGCAAAGCAATGCAATAAAAGTAAAACAACATAAATATCATAAACATGGGTTCCAATATGTATAAGAAGTTTGGTATAACATGTCTATTGCTCAAATAGAAGGTCTTTTAAAACCTTGGGGTTGACATCGGGATCCTCTACGACGACATCAACTACACGAGATATACAAACGAGGCTAAAACACTAAGAAAAAGCAACAACAACACATACAAATCATACATTTAAATTCTCATGATTTTGCATAAATTTAAAGATTTGAACGGACCAATTTAGAGTTTAAACAACCAAGATATGACTATCCGAAGTTTATGCGTTGTTTAATAAAAATTTACCAATTATTTGGATTATTCCCCTATTCAAAAAGCTATTTATGAGTCGATCCTCGGGTTGAGAGGCCAAAAGGCGGACCCCATGTGTAATCAAGGAGAGAGAGTAAGACAAAACCTTAAGCTCACTGACATGTGGGTATATATGTCCTAGTGGGCCCGGGCCGGCCCGGGCATAGTGCTACAGTAACCATGCCCGGGCCACAAAAGGCACGGTTGGCCATGGGCCATGCCGGCACGGCCCGTTCACCCGTGCTATGCCTGTTCCGGGGGGGCGGCATGGCACGGCCCGTTTCCTGTAGTGGGCCGGCATGGCACGGCACGGGCACAGCCGACTTGCTACAAGCACGGGGAGCGGGGGGGGGGGGGGGGGTGGCAGGGGGGGGGTCGGGGGGGCAACGGTCGGCTATCATACGGTGGCCCAATCATCGCCCGCCACGTGTCCCAACGGCTATAATAATGGCTAGTATTGAATTTAGCTATTGGAGGGCCAAAAAATTCAAAAAAATGTGAAATTTTTTACTATAAATAGGGCAGCCAACAGCAACATCCTGGCTCATCCAAACCTCAGAATCTCTTATCTTGTGCTCTAAATTTTTAATTTAGACAAATTTTGTCTAAAAATAAAAAATCTTCCACATCTCCGTAGCTGATAGCTCTAGCCTCTAGTGCTCCTGCAAGGTAAAAAAAATTCTGAATTTTGTTCTTTTTTGTACTATTTATTCGGTACTAATTTTCTCTATTTATATTTCAGGATGGATCCGAACTACCTGTCGTTCCAACTGAGCGACTTCAACCCGAGCTATGTGCCGATGTCGTACCCAAACGTCAAGGGAGATGACTCCAGGTCGGCTCCTACACCACAAGGACAGTCGGAGGAAGTACATGCGGCTTCGGAAGGATCCGAAACTGCGAGCGGGAGAGTATCGATGGCAATCGGCTCGAAGAGATCAAGAACTTCCTCCACCTGGCAACATTTTGATGAGATCAAGGAGACCAGCATGGATGGAAGGGAGGTAACTTACGTGAAATGTAGAATTTGTAAGATTAAACTCTCTGGAAAATCTTCTGGTGGAACAGGGCATTTGAGGCGGCATGCTAAGGCGTGTACGAAGAAGCAAGGTTACTAGCTAGACAGCAGCAACTAGTACTAAATCCTGACGGTACAGTATGTTCATGGGAGTATGATCCTCAGGTAGCACGAGATTCCCTTACCTGTTTAATTACTAGACAGGATCTACCCTTAAACTTTGGTGAGTCTCATGCATTTGAGACTTACATTAAAAATGCTCATAATCCTAGGTTTCAAGCTGTTAGTAGATAGACCGCAACCCGGGACTTGGTAAATGTTTATAACCAAGGCCGAGAGAGTATTAAACAATTGTTTGGTACATGCACCTTTTCTGTTAGTATCACCTCTAATATTTGGAGTGGTAGGGCTAAGGAGGACTATATTAGTGTAGTTGCTCATTATATTGATGATGACTGGGAATTACAGAAAAGAGTAATAGCTTTAAATTAATTGATGTTTCACATACTGCTAAAAATATTGCTGAATGAATTTCTAGAGTTTGTGAGGAATTTGGCCTCACAAATAAAATATTTGCAGTAACTCTAGATAATGCAACTGCAAATTTCAAAGCAATGAAAATTCTGCAGCTTTTATTCAATGTTTATGCTGAATCATTTCTTTTACATCAACGTTGTGCATGCCATATTATCAATCTTATAGTTAAATCTGGTTTTAAGAGAATAAGTGCATACCTCGATTCCATCCGTGAAGCCATAACATGGCTCAATGGTTCTAATCCTTGACTTGCGACCTTCAAGCGATTTTGCATTGCTTCGGACAAGCGTCTACGCAACTTCCAAACGGATGCGGACCATCAATGGAACTCGACTTATTTAATGTTGAGACATGTTTTGCCTTATAAAGATACACTAACTATTTTTTTGCAGTCCAAGAATGTTGTTACCAGTGACGGGCAACCGTTACTGAATGAACAGTCTTAACATGTTGTGGAAAGGTTTTATTATTTACTTGAAACATTTTATGATGCAATTGTTACTTTGTCTGGCATTTACTATCCAAATGCTAATTTAATTTTGCATAAGATCTTTGAGATTGCCACTTTATTACGAGAATATGAAGATGGCCAACTACTAGGACTTACAGTATTTCACATGAAGCATAAATATCTTAAATAGTGGAGGGACATTGCATACTTATATGCTTTTGCATTTATTCTTGATACTAGGGGTAAAATGCGGGGATTCCTTAATAATTTAAATCTTATTAGGGATGCAATGAATATTGATTACACTAACTACTATTCTGATGCTAAGACTAAAATGTATGAAGTGTTTCGAAAGTATGAAACTAAGTTTCAGGGAGTTTGCGTGCAAAGAGCCTCACCCGTCCTTGTACTAGGCAAGAAGAAATTATAGTGGGGCCGAATTTGGGGTGGTTCCTCTTCTTCTTCTAGCATCGGTGGTGGAAGTTCAGCTGCCGCAAGTCCTACACACGCTTCGCATGACGCCCTTGAGCTATCCTCTTACTTGGTGTGGAGGCCATGGGCCCCGGGTACCTCATCACAAGCATATGGGCCACTCGGATAGGGGATGGGCCGAGTCTTGTAGTTAGAGATATAGTAGCACCCGGTAGATTTTGCCTTATATAAAAAGGAATATGCAATCTTAGCCAGGTAAGATGTATCTCTAAGAAGGAAATCCCTTGGCCGTATTTGGCTGGGATACCTATCCTGTACCCCTGTCCCCCAGTATATAAGGGGAGGCAGGGCGCCCCATGAGGGCAGAAGATCATCGATCCATATACATCCTCAAAGGAATACCGCCACAACTGGACGTAGGGTATTACCTCACATCGAGGGGCTGAACCAGTATAAAATCTCCTTGTGTTCCTTTGCAGTCCACCGAGTTTCCCCTTGTCGAGTAGCCCTATAGTTATATTGCCGGTGTAAAATATCGACAGTTGGTGCGCCAGGTAGGGGCTCCGACGAGTTTCACATCTACAAGCTCGATGGATCCAGCAACCAGAGTCGACGGCAACAAGTTCTCCCCTGGAGACACGATAACCTTCGGCAGCCTCGACTTCATCGTCGACCAGATCGGCAACCTCACCTTGGCCGAAGCAGATCTAATCCAACCGGCCGAGGAACCAGCCGACTCCGTGCCAGTTGGCTTGCAAGACGCTGCAGTCACTTTCATCAATCTACTACGGCAATCTTTTACTTCGCCAAGCCTTGGGACAACTCTCTCTTTCGGCGTCCGACTCGCGCTAGGCCTTGAGCTAGCCCGGGTCGGGCTAGGAAGGGGGGAGAGCGTCAATCTCCCACATGAGCTTGGCAACGCCGCAGATCTACACTTCATGCGGCAGACCTGATCCCCCACGGTTTAGTTTGGACACGGCTTAGAGTTGTTTCAGATTGGATCTAGGGAGGTCGGAGTCGTTCTTACTCCGATAAATTACTCGGACTCCGACTCTAAGTCAGACAACGGTTCGAACTCCAGTCTGGCAAGTTTTCTCCTGCCCCGCAAGATTTTCATGGCTTCAACACCACCACCCGAGGTGCGCCGACTACAAGAAGAGCAGTAGGAGGAGGCGCGCCGACTACGACAACAGGAGGAAGCTGACCGCAAGGCTCGCAACGACGGGCTACGCAAGGCTGGGCGAGCCACCCAGCAATAGATTCTCCAAACCAAAGTCGGCAACCACGACGTCTTCGTCACGCCACAACAGAACGTCGTGGCCGCTGCAACCCTGCTGGATACACTCCAGCTCAGGCCTGATCACTAGGCCACTCCGACTATCGCCAAGATCAAGGCGATGATCACAGTTGCTGCCTGTCAGCAGCAACAGCAGTCGGGCGACACAATTACACCGACCAATAGGTCGGGTTCTCCGGCAGCAGGCTCATCTACATCAGCACAGCGTCGGGGGGCCGGCTCAAGTCGGCCACATGAGGAATCGCGCCAAACATCACTCAGCGACACCAACAACAACAACCGGCAGCGTCACCAGTACGACCGCCGGCCTAACCAAGATCTCCGAGTCCGGCTACAACGTGACCTCCGACACACCATTAATGCTCAGCACCATGAATGCAAAGAAGACGAGCGTCGCCGACAGGAGGACGACTACGAACGCTTTGGCCTCAACCACGAGCGGTCTAACCGCTGCAATAGGAGCCGAAGCCCTCACAAAGATGAAGGCGTTCTGGCTTTCACTCACGAGCTCCAGGATGTCGACTGGCCATCGGGCTTCAAGCCTACGGGGATCGAGAAATACGACGGCAAAACCAACCCCGAGTCCTGGCTCACAGTATACACCCTGGCAATCCGAGCTGCCGGTGGTGACCACAAAGCCATGGCTAACTATCTTCCAGTCATGCTAGCCGACTCGGCGAGGACATGGCTAACAGGGCTCCCGAGACGGTCTATCGATTCCTGGGGAGAACTCAGGGAGCGCTTTATCGCTAACTTTCAAGGGACCTACGAGAGGCCATCTTCAGAACATGATCTATATCAACTCCACCAAAAGAAGAATGAGTCTCTATGAGAATTTATCAAGAGGTTCTCCGAGAAGCGCAACAAGATACCAATGATCAAGGACGAGGCCGTCATCGCCGCCTTCCGTAAGGGAGTAAAGGATGCCCCGTTCATCGCGAAGTTTACTCGGAAGCCACCATCCTCCGTCCGGGCTCTTTTCGACAAGGCGAACAAGTACGCTGACTCGGCTGAAGCGGTCGCAGGGGCCCTCGACGTGTGGGTGCCATGGGCCCCGGGTACCTCATGACAAGCATATGGGCCACTCGGATAGAGGATGGGCCTAGCCTTGTAATTAGAGATATAGCTAGATTCGGCAGACTTCGCCTTGTATAGAAAGGAATATACAGTCCTAGTCGGGTTTGTTATATCTCTAAGGGGAGATCTCCTAGTCGTAATCCGATGGGGACTCCTACCTTGTAACCCTGTCCCCCAGTATATAAGGGGAGGCAGGGCGCCCCATGAGGGCAGAAGAGCTCATAGAAGCACACGGCCATACAGTTCATCAGAACTACCACCGTATATCCTCAAAGGAATACATACAAACTGGACGTAGGGTATTACCTCACATCGAGGGCCTGAACCAGTATAAAATTTCCTTGTGTTCCTTTGCAATCCACCGAGTTTCCATCCGTCGAGTAGCCCCATATATTTATTGCCGGTGTAAAACATCGACAGTTGGCGCGCCAGGTAGGGGCTTCGGCGCGATCTACATCTACAAGCTCGATGGATCCAGCAACCGAAGTCGACGGCGGCAAACTCCCCCCCGGAGATACAATCGCATTCAGAAGCCTTGACTTCGTCGCCGACCAGATCGGCAATCTCACCCTGGCCGACACGGACCCGATCCAACCGGCCGAGGAACCAGCTGACTCCGCGCCAGTCGGCCCACATGACGCTGCGGCAATCTTCGACGACATGCTGCGGCGATCTCCAATACGCCCGAGTCCAGGGACAACTCTTCCTTTCAGTGTTCGACTCGGACTCGGTTCTGAGCCGGCCGAGATCGGGCCGAGAAGGGAAGAGATCGTCAACTTCCCGTTCGGACTCAGCGACGCCGCGGATATCTACAATCTACATCCGACGCGGCAAACCCGATCCCCTGGAGTTCGACTCGGATACGGCTCCGAGCCGCTCGAGATCGGATCTGGGGAGGTCGGAGTTGTAATCACCCCCATCAACTATTCCGACTACGACTCTCAGTCGGACTACGACTCCCAGACGGATTCCGACTCCAAGTCGGATACCAGCTCGGCAAGCTTCACTCCGCCGCGAGAAATTTTCATGGCATCCAGAGGCTCTACTCCTATTCAGGAATCATGCCGACGACACGAGCCACAAGAGGAGGAGGCCTGCCGACTGCAAGAACAACAGGAGGAAGAAGCAAGACGCCTGCACGCCCGCAACGACGATCTACGCAAGGCTGAGCAAACCGCTCAGCAGCAAATCCTCCAAACCCGAGTCGGCGACCACGATGTCTTCGTTACTCCCCAACAGAACATCGTGGCCGCTGCAACCCTACTGGACACAGTCCAGCTTGGGCCTGATCATCAGGCCACCCCGACGATCGCAAGGATAAAAGCCATGCTTACCGCTGCTGCATGTCAGCAGCACCAATAGTCGGGCAACACACTCGTACTGACCAGTCAATCAACTTCCCCAGCGGCAGTCTCATCCACCTCAAAGCGACGTCGAGCGGCCGGCTCTAGTCGGCAGCACGCGGAGTCAAGCCAGACGTCACTCGGCAACCACAACAACCGGCAACGTCGAAGCGACCGTCGGGACAGCCAGGACCTCCGAGACCGACTGCGGCGCGACCTTCAGCAAGACATTAATGCTCGGCGCCGCAAACGAGAAGAAGATGAGCAACGCCAACTGGAAGACGAGAACGAGCAATTCGGCCTCCACTACGAGCGGTTTCGCCGCCGTAGTCGAGGTCGGAGTCCTCATGAAGACGACGGAGTACCGGCCTTCACTCAGGAGCTACAACAGGTCGACTGGCCGTCGAGTTTCAAGCCTACTGGCATCGACAAATACGATGGCAAGACCAATCCCGAGTCCTGGCTCACGGTCTACACTCTGGCGATCCGAGCAGCTGGGGGAAATCAGAAAGTCATGGCTAACTACCTCCCAGTCGCTTTAGCCGACTCAGCAAGGACATGGCTAGTAGGACTTCCCGAGCAATCAATCGGCTCTTGGGGAGAACTCCGGGAACGGTTCATCACCAACTTCCAGGGAACATACGAGAGGCCATCTTCCGAGTACGACCTATATCAGTTGCGCCAAAGGAAGAACGAGTCTCTTCGTGACTTCATCAAGAGGTTTTCTGAGAGGAGGAACTCAATCCCGAAGATCAAGGACGAGGTCATCATCGCCGCCTTTCGAAAAGGAGTCAGAGACACTTCGTTCATCGACAAATTCACGCGGAAGCCTCCCAATTCTGTCAAGGCCCTATTCGACATGGCAAACAAGTACGCCGACTCGGCCCACGCTGTTGCCGAAGCCCTCGATGACAACAAGTCACCCTGACAGAAGAAGCGGGACGACACCGACGACGCGGTCCCAACTAAAGCTGGGAATCGCAAACGCAAGTCAGACGGCTCCATTGTGGCAGTCGGTCACGACCGCCTTCGACCTTCAACAACTGAGGATTATCAGAACAACAAGTGACATGCTCGGGGGCTCACAAGCTCAAACACGAGGATGGCATCCCCACTCCCAAATACCGAACAGCTAAGTCGCTTTCTAATAAACATCTCCTCACTCGGCCTTGCTAGTGCCACAGCCGCTTACACCTAATAGGTGTATAAGCTGCGCATTTACTTTTTTCCGTTTTTGCTCTTAAATGATTACAAAAGTACTCGAGTAGCATAAATCTCGATCCGTGAAACTCTGCTCCATGTAAGACGAACTCAAGTCACCCAAAACGCGTGCCTGGGAAAGAGCCATGAGCCAACTCCCGACGCTAGGGGGCTATGACTAGTCGGGCAAAGTGCTTAAACGTAAGGGGTCAACTACTCGAGGAAATTAATATCAAAAAGAGGAAGAACACGTATTTACATACATTGTAAAATACATTTTATTCGGGTGATTATTTCCATCATCAGATGCTACTCATCCGATATCTTTATATTGCAGGCCCAGCTCCGGATACGCGTGACAGGAACTCAGGGCTGCGAGCCCATCTCCTACGCTCGGGGGCTGGACAAGTCTGCCAAAATACACTCGGGATACTCCATGAGGGCTACTCACCGAGTACTTGCGCCAGTCGGGACGTCATCTTCCCCGACTACGCTCCATGGGAGCTAACAATCGGCCCCCGGCGCCAGTCGGGGCTGTATACCACTCGGCTAAGTAGGGTACGCCCCATGAGGGTCGCCAGCCGAATCCTACGCTAATGCTAGGTTCGGGTACCTTATTTGGTCACGGTTCTGTCAGGTTGGGTACGCCCCATGAGGGTCGCCAGCCGAATCCTATGCTAATGCAAGATTCGGGTGCCTAGCTTGGCTATAACTCTGTTGGATAGGGTACGCCCCATGAGGGTCACCAGCCGAACCCTCTGCTAATGCAAGGTTCGGGTACCTTGTTCGGCTTTTCCCAAGTCAGAGAAGACTTACATCGTCAAAGCGCATCCGGAGTTCTCATGCACTGCGTCACACCTGAGGAGGGCAAGCAGATCCTGCAACATACCTACTCGGGTACATGTGGCAACCAGTTTGCATCCAGAACGTAAGTCGGAAAGGCTTGCGAATAAGGATTTCTCTGGCTGATTGCGGTTACCAACACCGAAAAACTCATCCTGACATGCGATGGATGATACTTCCCTAGAGCTATGCTGGGTAAGTTGGTTCAGGCCGACTTACTTGGTAATAGCCACCAAGACATGAGTTCCTACAGTAGCATGCTCCATGTGGGCCGCCCGCAGGCTGAGTTGAAATTATAGCGCTGGTGCTACCCACAGGAACTGATGAGGTAAACAGATATGCTTCATGAGAGCCTTATTGCTAAACATATATGTTTGGGTATCTGTCTTATCCACCAGGTCTTGAGGATACATCCTTACAAGGATCACAAGCTGGTCTTCATTAAAATTGGAGATGCAGGTATCTCTCTCGAGTACACCTAACCACGTAATGGATTTATTTTTCATACAGTGGTACTCGGCCTACATGCGTGGCCACCAGTTGCCATGAGCAGCATCATTCCCGCTGACATGACGCGGATGAGTCTAACTTTCGAGTAGTACACTACTCGGGAGAGACTATAAAATTCTCATTCCCGCTGACATGACGCGGATGAGTCTAACTTTCGAGTAGTACACTACTCGGGAGAGACTATAAAATTCTCATTCCCGCTGACATGACGCGGATGAGTCTAACTTTTGAGTAGTACACTACTCGGGAGAGACTATAAAATTCTCATTCCCGGCTGACATGATGCCGACGAGTCAAATTTTCGAGTAGTACACTACTCGGGAAAGACTATAAACATTCTTCCAGCTGACGAGCTGAAGAGTCTAACTTCCGAATGGGACGCCACTCGGGAAAGACTATAAACACCTTTTCCGGCTGACATGATGCCGACGAGTCTAATTTTCGAGTAGTATACTACTCAGGAAAGACTATAAACACCCCCTTTCCAGCTGACATGACGCTGAAGAGTCCCATATACGAGTAGCATCCTACTCGGCAAGACTATAAACGCACATTCCGACTGACATGAAGTCGAAGAGTCCTATATACGAGTAGTTCCCTACTCGGCAAGACTATAAATCATATTCCGGTTGACATGATACCGAAGAGTCTCATATACCAGTAGTAATCTACTCGGGAAAGACTACAAGGTTAAAGATCTTTGACTTCATGTTTAATTGTTTTCACAATTAAGCACAAAGTCGGGGGCTACACCTAATAGGTGCGCCTTTTCGGCGCACACTATTCCAACATCTACATCGAGACCTTCATAGCCTCGCTGCCAGCTGACATGAAGCAGGACTCGGGAGAAGCAGCACTCAGACAAAGAGTACTCGGGAGCAATGCACTCGGGAAGACTTCACCGTGGAGGATGAGCACTCGGCATCAGCTGTGACTCAACTATGAAGGTCTCGGGGGCTACTGTGGGTGCCATGGGCCCCGGGTACCTCATGACAAGCATATGGGCCACTCGGATAGAGGATGGGCCTAGCCTTGTAATTAGAGATATAGCTAGATTCGGCAGACTTCGCCTTGTATAGAAAGGAATATACAGTCCTAGTCGGGTTTGTTATATCTCTAAGGGGAGATCTCCTAGTCGTAATCCGATGGGGACTCCTACCTTGTAACCCTGTCCCCCAGTATATAAGGGGAGGCAGGGCGCCCCATGAGGGCAGAAGAGCTCATAGAAGCACACGGCCATACAGTTCATCAGAACTACCACCGTATATCCTCAAAGGAATACATACAAACTGGACGTAGGGTATTACCTCACATCGAGGGCCTGAACCAGTATAAAATTTCCTTGTGTTCCTTTGCAATCCACCGAGTTTCCATCCGTCGAGTAGCCCCATATATTTATTGCCAGTGTAAAACATCGACACGACGAGAAGAAGGAGTCCCGACAGAAAGAACAAAAGGCGAAAGCTGACAACGAGCCATCAAACAAGACCGGCAGCCGCAAGCGGAAGTCGGACAACGAGGTGGCCAACATGGAGCGTACTCGGTCACGGCCCCAACGGAATAACGACTACCAGAAGGTCATGAACGGGCCATGCCCCTTCTACCCCAAGGGCAAGCATGTGGCCAAAGACTGCTTCATGCTCAAGAAGTTTGCTTCCGAGCAGGCTTCAACCTCTGGCGCCGACAAGAGCAAAGACAAGCTAGATCAGGACCCGGCCGACGATTTCCAAGATCCCCAGGCCAAGTTAAACCATATCTTCGGAGGGCCGTTTGCATACGAGTCCAAGCGCAAGCAGAAGCTAACAGCGCGCGACGTCAACGCAATCTCTACAGCAGACACCCCCCAATACTTGCGTTGGTCAGAGACGTCCATCACGTTTACTCGCGCAGACCACCCAGATTGGGTTTCGCACCCAGGACGTTATCCACTTGTCTTGGACCTGGTCGTCAAGAACATCAAGCTGAAAAAGATTCTCATAGACGGAGGCAGCGCGCTCAACATCCTCTTCGCTAAGACTCTGGATGAGATGAAGATTCCTCGTTCAGATCTACGGCCGAGTACGGCGCCTTTCCACGAGATAATTCCCGGTCTATCTTCAACACCACTCGGGCAGATCACCTTGTCGGTAACCTTTGGCACGCGGGATAACTTCCGCACAGAAAACATCTGCTTCGAGGTCGCCGACTTCAAGACTGTGTATCACGCGATAGTCAGACAACCGGCGCTCACCAGATTCATGGCGGTACCGCACTATACATATATGGTGCTTAAGATGCCAGGGCCAGCAGGAGTCCTCTCCCTCCGCAGCGATGTCAAGCAAGCCTTCACCTGCGACAAGGAGAGCTGTGAGCTGGCTCAGTCCCAAGAGGCGGCAGTCGGGCGCAACAGCATTCGGCAAGCCGTCACAACCCAAGTCGAGGAAGATCAAGTTCCGGCCAAGAAAGCAGCGAAGTCAGAAATTTCAGTGGACTCTGACACGAAGAAGATCCCCCTGGACCCTTCCGACCCCTCCAAGACTGCTCTAGTCGGGACCGGACTCGACCCCAAATAGGAAGACGCGCTCGTCACCTTCCTCCAAGCCAACAAAGATATCTTTGCGTGGAAACCGTCCGATATGCCGGGCGTACCAAGGGAGGTGATCGAGCACGCCCTCAACGTGAAGATAGACGCCAAGCCAGTCAAGCAACGGCTGTGACGCTTCGCTCAAGACCGTAAAGATGCTATTCGGGAGGAGATAACCAAGCTTCTCACAGCTAGGTTCATCCAAGAGGTCTACCACTCAGATTGGCTGGCAAACCTAGTTCTGGTCTGGAAGAAAATGGTAAATGGCGCATGTGCGTCGACTACACCAATCTCAACAAGGCGTGCCCTAAGGACCCATTTGGTTTACCAAGAATAGACCAGGTGGTGGATTCAACTGCAGGGTGCGACCTTCTCAGTTTTCTCGACTGCTACTCGGGATACCACCAAATCAGCCTGAAGGAGGAGGACTACCTAAAGATGTTCTTTATCACGCCGTTTGGAGCGTACTGCTACATCACTATGCCGTTTGGTTTGAAAAACGCTGGAGCAACGTATCAACGGGTGATTCAGCGGTGTCTACACACTCAGATCGGGTGCAACATGGAGGCCTACGTCGACGACGTGGTGATCAAGACTAAGTCCAAAGAAGACCTCATCGCTGACCTGGAAGAAACCTTCCAAAATCTTTGAAGATTCAAGATGAAGGTAAACCCAGAAAAGTGCGCCTTCGGTGTGCCATCCGTCAAGCTACTCGGCTTCATCATCTCGCATCGCGACATCGAGGCCAACCTGGAGAAAGTCAACGCAATCATGAACATGGCTCCCCCGACTAACCAAAAGGACGTCTAGAAGCTGACAGGCTGCATAGCGGCACTCAGCCGGTTTATTTCCCAACTGGGCGAACGGGGCATGCCCTTCTTTAAGCTATTGAAGAAAGCAGACAATTTCCAGTGGACTCCCGAAGCCCACCAAGCCTTCGAAGACTTCAAGCAATTTCTCACATCACCCCCCGTGTTGGCGTCACCCATGCCCCAAGAACCGCTAATGCTATATCTGGCAGCAACTACTCAGGTAGTCAGCACGGTGCTGGTGGTCGAGCGATCCGAACAGGGTCACATCCAGAAAGTCTAAAGGCCATTTTACTTTGTCAGCGAAGTTCTTGCCGACTCGAAGACGAGATACCCGCAGGTCCAAAAACTGCTCTACGGCCTGCTCATCATTGTCCGAAAGCTGGTGCACTATTTCCAAGCACAACAAGTCACGGTGGTGCACTACATAACCGCGAGGACACTGACTGAATCGCTAAATGGGCACTCGAGTTGATGGCGTTTGACATCACCTTTCAACCAAGGACAGCAATCAAATCACAAGCTCTAGCCGACTTCGTGGCCGAGTGGATAGAAGTTCATATGCCTACATCAACAGCGAAGCTAGAGTACTGGACAATGTACTTTGACGGTTCTCTACAGATCGGTGGCGTCGGGGCTGGAGTCATACTGACGTCCCCCACCGGCGAAAAACTAAAGTACATCCTACAAATCCACTTCCCGGCTTCCCACAACGTCACCGAGTACGAGGCACTCATCCATGGGCTCCGCATCGCCATATCACTCGGCATCCGTCGATTGGTTGTGCGAGGAGACTCCCAACTTGTGGTAAACCAAGTCATGAAGGACTGGACATACCTCGATGACACAATGGCGGCATACTATCAGGAGGTCCGTAAGCTAGAAAACAAGTTCAACGGGCTGGAGATAACGCACGTGCTACGACAATATAATGACGCTGTAGATGAATTGGCAAATCTGGGATCCAAGCGAGAGGCGGTCCTGACAGGGATCTTTGTCGAGCAACTCATGGAGCCGTCAGTCAAGAAGAAACTAGTGCCAGAGCAATTGGGAGGCGAACCTACCCTGGCAACAGATGAGGCGCTGCACATATGTTAAGATTGGTGGACTCCTGTTCTCAAATTCCTCCTGGATGATGAACTCCCAGAAGATCGCAGTGAAGCTGAACGAATTAAACGTCGAAGCAAGAATTTCTTAGTTGTCGGAGAAGACCTATACCGAAGAAGTGCATCCGGTGTCCTCATGCGCTGCGTCACCACCGAGGAGGGCAAGCAGATCCTGCAGTCGATCCACTCGGGCGTATGTGGCAACCACACCGCATCCAAGAAGTTAGTCGGAAAGGCTTATCGGCAGGGATTTTTCTAGCCAACAGCAGTAACAGATGTCAAAGACATCGTTCGCACATGCGAAGGCTGCCAGTTCTTTGCAAGACAAACCAATCTCCCAGCCCAGGAACTCCAAACAATCCCAATCTCTTGGCCCTTTGCAGTATGGGGGCTTGACATGGTCGGGCCTTTCAAGAAAGTGCCAGGAGGGTTCACACACCTGTTTGTCGTAGTAGATAAATTCACCAAGTGGATTGAGGCCAAACCCGTCGCAGCCATAACCGCGGCACGAGCAAAGGACTTCATCATGAGTATATTATACCAATTCGGGGTCCCCAACCGCATCATCACCGACAACGGTACTCAGTTCACGGGCAGCGTGTTTCAGTATTTCTGTGATGACTTGGGCATCAAGATCTGCTATGCATCTGTGGCACACCCGCGGAGCAATGGGCAGGTTGAACGAGCCAACGGTATGGTCTTACAAGACATCAAGACAAGGATATTCGACCGACTATAACCATACGCGGGACGGTGGGTGCACGAACTCCCATCTGTCCTCTAGTCCCTCAGGACCACAGCTAGTCGGGCACCAGGGCAATCCCCTTTCTTTTTGGTCTACGGTGCTGAGGCTGTGCTACCAACCGAGTTAGAGTTCGGCTCTCTGTGAGTTCGGGCTTACTCAGAAGACACTTCAAACAACACCCGATTGGTTGAACTAGATCAGTTGGAAGAAGCAAGGGATATTGGAACAATCCAGTCGGCAAGGTATCTCCAAGGCCTGCGTCGCTATCACAACCGCAATGTCCGTGGCCGCGTCTTTTTGGTTGGAGATCTCGTATTGAGAAAAATACAAACCACCAAAGACAGGCATAAATTATCCCCAATTTGAGAAGGGCCATTCATTATAGCGGAGGTCACTTGGCCAGGCGCCTACCGACTGAAGACCGAAGACGGTGCCCTCATCAGCAACTCATGGAATATAGAATAGCTACGTCCCTTCTATACCTGAGTTTTATACTTTCATATGTGTACAGTTCTTCTCTGACTCACTACGCTGATTGTTTCAATCGAGTAGTGAGTCGGGGGCTGCATGTATTGTATGTGCTGTGTCAATAATATACGAGCCTATTTCACTCAAGTTATGAAGTTTTACTACGTCTTTTCCATGTTTGCCCGAGTACAACTTTCTGCGGTGAACGTTTTTATTAAGTTCCTATAGATTAACTCAGCGTAGGCTATATTGTCGAGTAAAGCTAATGACAACTGAGTAATAGTCTAAAGCTTGGCGGCATTGCACATGCATTTACACATATTCTTACCAAAATGTATATACACACCGACTGCATGATATATTGTCTTTACATACCTAGGTCCTGGGTGATAATTTCTGCAGTCGGCCTCGCCTTAGCTATCAGCTCCAGCGCCTCCACAGGAGTCGTCTCTTCGGCAAACCCCTCCCCGATGGCTTCGACATCCGCCCTTGGGTAGATGGACTTGGTCATTGCTAGGGTCTGGGCCACGCCGGCAATAACATGCTCATCCGAGTACCTCTTCAGGGCATCCGGTGCGTCTTTAAGGCGCTCCTCCAGTTGGAAGATTGTGCTGGAGCTAGTTCCCACAGGACGAGGATCTATCAGGTCAAGGAGCCCTTTCACGGACTCGCTAAGGGTTTCCCGTGACTCCTTGACCGCCCTGATCTCCTCTGCAAAAGCTTGGAACTGGATCTGGGAATTGGCTCTCGCAGCTACCCGAATTCACCGACAAGTAAACTTGTTAAGCAAAGCCACATATGGAGTAATTAATGGATTGGCTAAGGTTATTGTCAGGGCGGAGACTCACTTTTGTAGTCGACCTCCCACTTGGCTATAGCTTTCTCCAGTTCAACTTTTTCTTTCTCGAGCTTGGTATTGGCCGCTTTCAACTCGGCCTTCTCTTGCTCAAGCTCGGTTTTGGCCTCTGTCAGGACGGCCTTATCTTTTTCAAGTTCGGCCCTAGCTCTCTTAGCCTCCTTCAGCTGCTCTCCTCCCTCTGTGCGGGTCTTCAACTCGGCTTGGAGGGCTGCACGACAGATTAGTCAAGAACTCGACCATGCAGTCAAGACACAACTAGGCAGTCGGGGAATAACACAGCTAGAGGGATATATCAAGGATTTGGTCAGGAAGAAGGGTTCTAGAGGCTCACCTCTTATCGTCTTGGCTTGATCCCAATTTTCGCTCCTAAGCTTGGTGATGTTCTCCCTCAGCCAAGATTCCCTCTCTTGGCTGCGCCCTTCCACTTTAGCTTTCAGGGCCCGGAGTTGGTCCAACTCTTGGAGGTGGGGGGCGATTCGGTTTAGCACCTCATGCATTTTTTCCAAGCGATCAACAACTTTCTGCTTGGGGATCAACAAGTCAGAGCAGAACCGAGCATCAAGAAATACTACCAAAATTTCAGCACAATGGAAACCATACCCGAATCCCCTCGGACACGGCGAGTGTGGCACGAAGCAGGGCTTCATGTTCCCTTCCCACTGCCACATCATCGACCTTGTAGGTCTGTGCAGTTCCGTCAGGCGCCGTCCACTGGAATGTCCTCGAGAACCTACGTGGAGGGGCCTCGATCCTAGGGAGGTCGGGTCTGTCTGAAGGAAGAGACGATGACGACGACGACGACCATGACCAGAAAGGCGACGGACTGCTGGCCCCGGCTCGGCGGCCTCTATGGCCTCGAGGGCTGGCTTAGGTGCTGTAGCAGCACCTTCGACACCAAGAGCTGGCTCAGGAGTTGCAGCGACGACTTCAGTGACGGGCTCTGGCTCAGGGGCTAGGGCGGCGGCTTCGATAACCACCCCTTGGTCGGCTGGCGTCGGCGACCCTATAGTCGGGACGGTCTCAGCCTCTACGGCTGGGACCGTCTCCGGCTTAGCAGGCGTACTCGCTGGCTCCGGACCGGCTGGGACAGGGTCGACAACAGGGGCAGTCGGCGTGACTTCCTTAAGATTTATGTTGACCCTCTTCCTACATAACAAGACAAGCATCAAGGCGCAACAATGCTGAACATGATTTTCAGAAGACCCAGAATGGCCTACCTCTTGGAGAGCTTGAGCTTCTGACCAGGAGATCTAGAGGGCGGCACTGGAGGGCCGCTAGCTGTTGGGCCTAAGGGCGTGGCAGTCGGCGGCGGCACCTCTGTCCTGGTCGGCCCCATTCGCGGAGTGGTCGGCTGGGGCGCTTGGGTGCTCGGCGACGCCAGGGTCGACCTTGTACTCGGCCGTGCTCGGGTTGGGCTCGATGTTGCTGAGCTCAACTGTGCCGGTCCCGGTCTGGGACTCGATGGCCTGGGTGCTGTGCCAGCAGGGTCCCATATCCTTAAACTCCTGGCTGTGGCACCCGGCTTCACGACCTTCACCTTGCCCTGATCTACAATGGGCTTCTTCCCTGCTCTTTTGGAGTCGGGCTGGGCAGCAGAAGGACTCCTCGGCCTCTTCTTTGACTTTGTGGCCGACAAGGGACGGGAGTCATCATCAAACTCCTCACACCACTGCAAATGACTCAACAGTACACGTCATACTATGCAAGGCAATCATGGATACATGTCTACAGGCATTCATCACAGAAGAAGGACGAAGGTTACCTCAGGGCGGGGCCGACTATGGTTATAAGCCGCGATGGTGTGTTTTGTGTCCTCGGTCTCGATTTCCCCGCTGGAGAAATAACCGAACAAGGTTTCAGTTACCTTCTATTGGTCAGCCGACTCGTGGCTTTCTCAATCAGGGTCATGTTTCCCTTGGTAATCCCAGCCGAATGCGCTCCTCAGCTTCAGCGGCTGCACGCGCCGGTTCAGAAAACGCCTTGCCACCCAGGGCCCGGTTAAGCCGGCTCGCTTGAATTTTGCCAGTTTCTCCAGCAACTGATGCACTTGGCCCATCTCTTCGAAGGTTGGATCTGAAGACCAATTGGATGAAACCACTGGTGGCGAGCCGATGAACGGAGGCAGGGAGGGTTCCAGATTAGAACAGTAGAACCACTCCTTATGCCAACCTTTCAAGGAGGATTTCAAGGGAAGATCGATATATGTTTTCTTCCTCTCGCCCCTCAACTGAAGACCAGCCCCCCCAATCACCTAAACATTATTCTTGGAGGGTTGGGGCTTAACATGGAACAAATGTCTGAAGAAGTTGAGGTAGGGTTCCACACCCAAGAAGAAATCGCAAAGAGTCACGAATATGGAGATTTGAAGGATTGAGTTGGGATTCAGATTCACCAACTCCAACCCGTAGAAGCCAAGGAGACGGCGGAAGAACGCGGAAGAGGGAAGAAACAAACCCCGGTCGAAAAAAGAGGCAAAGACGATAGTTTCGCCGGATTGGGGGTTTGGAATTGACTCACCCTTGGCCGGACGCCAGCGGATAACGCCCTGGCCTTGCAGCTTCAATTGACTCTCCAGGAGCTTCAGCTTCACCAAGCGGCAATCCGAAGTCGGCCAGGCATTCACCGACGCACCCACAAGGTTCGAGACCCTCGACATGGTTGGGACGGAGAAATTTGGAGAAAATGCGATTGGGGGCTTGGAATTGACAAGAAGGATAGGAATCGCCCAAGTTCTAGTGGGGAACAGCAAGCAGCAGCGAACCCTAGCAAAGCGGGAGGCGAAATTTCGGCGCGGAGGCGGAAGATGAAACGATTGGTCGCTTTGGGGAAGATGAAGGAATCTTTTTCTCTCTCCCTCAGCCTTTCTTGAGCCGATTCTGACTAATGGGCTTGGGTTTACACAGTCGGTACTGGGCCACGAAGATATGAGTTCTTACAGTAGCACGCTCGTTATGGGCCGCTCGCAGGCCGAGTTAAAATCACGGCGCTGGTGTTACCAATATGAACCGATGAGGTAAACAGGTATGCTTCATGAAGGCCTAATTGCTGAACATATGTGTTTGGGTATCTGTCTTATCCACCAGGTCTCGAGGATATATCCTTATAAAGATCACAAGCTGGTCTTCATTAAAATTGGGGATACAGGTATCTTTCTCGAGTACACCTGACCACGCCATGAATTTATTTTCATAAAGTGGTACTTGGCCTACATGCTTGGCTACCAATTGCCATGAGCAACGTTATTCTAGCTGATATGATGCTGAAGAGTCTAACTTTCGAGTAGTGCACTACTCGGGAGAGACTATAAACATTTTTTCCAGCTGACATAACGCTGAGGAGTCTAACTTCCGAGTGGGACGCCACTCGGGAGAGACTATAAACCCCCTATTCCAGATGACATGAAGCTGAAGAGTCCCATATACGAGTGGCATGCTACTCGGCAAGACTATAAATCCTATTCTAGTTGACATGATACCGAAGAGTCTCATATACTAGTAGCATTCTACTCGGAAAAGACTGCAAGGTTAAAGATCTTTGACTTTATGTTTAATTGTCTTCACAATTAAGCACAAAGTCGGGGGCTACACCTAATAGGTGCGCCTATTTGGCGCACACTTTTCATACACCAACATGAAGCCGTTCATAGCCTCATTGCCAGCTAACATGAAGCAGGACTTGGGAAGAAGAAGCACTCGGACAAGAAGTACGCGGGAGCAATGAACTCGGGCAATCTTCACCGTGGAGGACGAGCACTCGGCATCAGCTGTGACTCAACTATGAAGGTCTCAGGGGCTACTGTGGAGGCCATGGGCCCCGGGTACCTCATCACAAGCATATGGGCCACTCAGATAGAGGATGGGCTGAGTCTTGTAGTTAGAGATATAGTAGCACCCGGTAGATTTTGCCTTGTATAAAAAGGAATATGCAATCTTAGGGTGTTACCACCACAACTGAACGTAGGGTATTACCTCACATCGAGGGCCTGAACCAGTATAAAATCTCCTTGTGTTCCTTTGCAGTTCATCGAGTTTTCCCTTGCCGAGTAGCCCTATAGTTATATTGTCGGTGTAAAACATCGACACTTGGACAGCGACTCCATCAACTAGGAAGATCTCAATGTTCTAGGGTGGTGGAACAATCACAAGACCCAATATTCCATGCCCTCAAAACTAGCACGGGATGTATTCACGGTGCCTGTGTCTACGGTATTCTCCGAATTGGCCTTCAGTCTTTGTGGAAAAATTATTGAGGAGAGGAGAAGAAATCTCCGCAATGAGGTGGTAGAAATGCTACTTGCGGTCAAAGACTGGGAGCTAGCCAAGGAACGTGCCCAATACACCGTGGAGAACTAAGATTTGGCTGCTCAATTCGAAAATCTTTACCTAGAAAATGAGGAACTAGAGTAGTGAATTTTTATTTTTGAGTGTCGACCTTTAATTGTACTCCTTTTTCTTTGTCATGGTTTTCTCAAAAATGAGTTTTTACATGACAGAGTTGTGGAGGCCATGGGCCTCGGGTACCTCAAGGAAGGCAATTACGGCCACTCGGACAGAGGGTGGGCCGGTCCCTACATTTGGAGATAGAGTAGGACTCAGCTTCATATTACCTTGCATGACAAGGAAAGGGACTGTCGATGTTTTACACCGGCAATATGACTATAGAGCTACTCGTCGGATCAAAACTCGGTGGACTGCAAAGGAACACAAAGAGTTTATACTGGTTCATGCCCTCGAGATGAGGTAATACCCTACGTCCAGTTGTGTTGTATTTTCTTTGAGGATGTATGATGGTGATTCTTGTGAACCTGCCCTCAGGGGGCGCCCTGCCTCCCCTTATATACTGGGGGACAGGGTTACAAAGTAGGAGTCCCAGTCAGATTACGACCAAGGGATCTTCTTCTAGAGATATAACATGCCCGACTAGAACTATATTTTCCTTATCATACAAGGTTAAGTCTGCCGAGTTCTATCATATCCCTAATTACAAGACTAAGCCCATCCTCTGTCCGAGTGGCCCATATGCTTGTCATGAGGTACCCAGGGCCCATGGCCTCCACAGCAGCCCCTGAGACTTTCATAGTTGAGTCACAGCTGATGCCGAGTGCTCATCCTCCATGGTGAAGAATTCCCGAGTGCATTGCTCCCGAGTACTCTTTGTCCGAGTGCTTTTTCTCCCGAGTTTTGCTTCATGTCAGCTAGCAGCGAGGCTATGAAGGACTCCATGTAGAAATATGAATAGTGTGCGCCGAATAGGCTCACCTATTAGGTGTAGCCCCCGACTTTGTGCTTAATTGTAAAACAATTAAACATAAAGTCAAAGATCTTTAACCTTGTAGTCTTTCCTGAGTAGTGTACTACTGGTATATGAGACTCTTCAGCATCATGTCAGCCAGAATATTTTTAAGTCTTTTCCAAGTAGTATATCACTCGGAAGTTAGACTCTTCAGCATCAGGTCAGCTGGAATGATTTTTGCTCATGGCAAATAATGGCTAAGTATGTAAGCCGAGTACCACTTTATGGATTTTAACCCAATACGTGGTCAGGTGTACTTGAGAGATACCTGCATCCCCAATTTTAATGGAGACTAGCTGTTGATACTTATAAGGATATATCCTCAATACCTGGTAAATAATACAGATACCTGAATGTATACACCCAGCTATAGACTTAGCATGAAGCATATTTGATTATTTAATCGGTTTCCGTGAATAGCACCAGCATTGTGATTTTAACACAGCCAGCGAGCGGCCCAATAGAGCGTGCTACTACAGAAACTAATATCTTGTGGCCTAGTACCAAATTTGCAAGCTCAAGCCCACTTATCAGCACAGGCTCTATAAAGGTGGGGAGAGAGACAAAAGATTCCCTCATCTTCTCCAATCCACCAATCGTTTCGTCTTCTAACTTCTGCGCCGAAATTTCGCACCTTGCCTCGCTAGGGTTTGCCATTGCTAGCTCTTCCCGCTCAAAACTCAGGCGATTCTGCTCCTCCATGTCCATTCCAAGCCCCCAACAGCATTTCCCCCAAATCTCCTCGCCTCAAGCCATGCCGAGAGCTTCGAAAATCCCGGAGGTATGAAGTATTTGGAGAAGTTGCTGAGATTGCAGAGCCGTGAAGTCATCCATTGGCGTCCGGCTAAAGGGGAATCGATTCCGACGCCCCAATCTGGTGAGACTGTAGTCTTCGCCTCTTTCTTTGACCGGGTCTTGCTCTTCCTTTCTCGGATTTTCTTCGCCAACTTCTTTCCTTCTATCAGCTAGAGCTAGTAAATCTGAACCCTAACTCCACCTGCAAATCTCTATATTTGCAACTTTGTGTGAATGCTTTCTAGGTGTGAAGCCCCATTTCAATCTCTTCCGATACTTGTTCCACATCAAACCTCAGCCCTCCAAAAACAAAGTCCAAGTGATCGGAGGAGCTGGTCTCTAGCTTAGGAACGAAATGAAAAGAATCTATCTTCATGTTCCTTCAAAAACCTCCCTTAAGGGCTGGCACAGAGAATGGTTCTATTGCTCTAATCTTGAACCCTCTCTGCCCCTATTTACTAGCTTGTCTCCGGTGGTCTTGCCTAGCTGGTCGTCGGTGCCAAACTTCGAGGAGATGGGCCAAGTGTATCAATTGATTGATAGAATTGACAAGCTAAAGAGCTCTGGATTGACTGGTCCCTGGGTGGCCAGATGTTTCTTGAACCGCCGCATCAGGCCGCTGAATATGAGAAGCCACTTCGGCCGGGATTATAGGGGAAAAACGATCCCAGCCGAGAATACCCAGATCTGACTGACAAGCATAAGGTGACTGATGTCTTGCTCAGCTTTTTCGCTAGCGGGGTGGCTGAGACAAAGGATGTAGAACGCGCCACCGTGGCTTACAGCCAGAAAAGGCCTCGTCCAGAGATAACGTTGAAATGCTGATTGTTGAATTGCTGTCCATCTGCGATGAATGTTTGTAGATGTGTATCCTAGATTGCTCTGCAATGTATGATGTATGTTGTTTGAATCACTTGCTGGAATGTGAGGAGTTTGCTGATGACTCCCAAACTTTGTCAGCCGCCAAGTCGAAGAAGAGACCATTAAGTCCTTCTGCTGCCCAGCCTAGCTTCAAGAGAGCCGGGAAGAAACCTATCGAAGACCCGGGCAAGAAGAGAGCTAGTAGGCCGACTGCTGCAGCCGAGAGCCTAAAGATAAAAGATACCACCAGCGTAGTTCCTAGGCCGCCGAGTCTAAGGCCATCTTCTCCAAGCCTGAGACCAACACCACCAGGCTCAGCAACATCGAGCCCAAGGCTAGCGCCGCCAAGTACGAGATCGGCAATGTCGAGCCAAAGAGCAGTGCCACCGAGCGCTTCGACGCCCTAGTCGGCTGTTGCAGAGATCATGCCAACCAAGAGCAAAGTGCCACCACCGACTGTCGTGCCGACTAGCCCGACAGCCAGCAGCTCCCCACCGCCGATATCTGGAGCCCCCTCGTGGAAGTTCAGGACCTCCAAGAGGTAAGCAATCTTAAATCTTCTGAAAATCTTGATCAATGTAGCAGTGTCTTCACATTTGACTCATTGCGCAGGAGGCGAGTAAACATAGATCTCAAGGATACTATGTCAACTGCTCCTGCGGCCGAGCCAGCCCCAGCCAAACCAACACCAACAAGTTCATTTGCTAAGCCGATGACCGCCTCAGTTGTAGAAACTGAAGCTGTCCCGACAGCAGGACCACTAGTGCCGGCTGACCAAGGGGCGAGTACTGAAGCCATGGCTCTAGCCCCTGAGCAAGTCCCTGAGGCCCCAGCAGTTGTCAAGCCAAAAGCCAGGACCTTGTCGCCATCCATATCGTCGTCGTCTTCAGATGAAGTGGATCTCCCCAGGCTTGAAGCCCCTCCCCGCAAATTCCCAAGAACATTCCACTAGGTATCCCCCGAGGGAGTCGTAGAAAGCTACGAGCATGATGAGGGGCAGAGAGGGAGTGCGAAGTTCTTCTTCGTGCCGCGATCGCCGCGTCCCGGGGAATCCAGGTATGACTCTTGCCATATTGAGTTCTTGACAGTCTTCCCTGTATTGGTTTTCTGCTTCTTGACTCTGTTTTGCTATGTTTTTGCTCCGAGCAGAAGATAGTCGACCGCTCGGAGAGAATGAACAAGGTCTTGACCCAGCTTGCCCCCCATCTCCAACGATTGGGCCAGCTCCAGGCCGACAAGGCCGACCTAGAACGGTCTAGTCAGGAGAGGGAAACTTGGCTAAGGGGAGCAGTTGACCAACTCAGGGATGAAAACTGGGCTCTAGCCGAGAAGATCAGAAGTAAGTCTCCTGTATTTGTCTTCCTGAATAAACCCTAAGTATATTTCTTCAGTTTTGTTGTCTTCACGCATGCCCAGTTGTGTCCTGACTATAATCTCGAGTTCTTGACTATTCTGATGTATAGCCCTTGAAGCTGAGTTGAAGACCTAGACAGAGGAGAAGAAACAATAGGAACTGGAGCTGAAGAAAGTCAAAAAGGCTAAAGCTGAACTGGAGAAGGCTAAAGCCAAAGTAGAGGCCGACTATGCAAATAAGCCTTCCCTCTGATAATAACCTTAACCAATCCTTTCGTTACCCCGACTGCAATCTTGGCTGACAAGTATACTTGTCAATGAATCTGAGCAGCTTCAAGAGCCAATGCCCAAACCCAATTCCAAGCCTTTGCAGAGGAGATTAAAGTCGTCAAGAAGTCATGGGAGATTCTTGCTGAACCCGTGAAAGGGATCCTTGATATCATGGATCCTCACCATATTGGGACCAGCTCCAGTACAGTCTCCCAAGTGCAGGCGTGCCTTAGCAATGCCCCGAGTATCTTGAAAAAGTACTCGGATGAGCGCGTTGCTGTTGGCGTGGCCTAGACCCTTGCCATGACCAAGTCGATTTACCCTAGGGTAGACCTCGGGGCCATTGGTGAGGGGTTTGCTGAAGAGACAACACCTAAGGAAGCATTGGAGTTGATCACCGAGGTGAGGCCGACTGCAAAGGTGATCGCAAATGACCTGAGAATGTAAGAACAAACCATTATGCAATCAGTGTATATAAAGCTTTTGTAATGACACATGTAAATATATGTACAATGCCGCCAAGCTCTTGGTTTTCCATAGTTATCATTAGCTTTACCTGACTATGTAGTCTATGCCGAGTTGATCGATAGGAACTTAATAAAAATCGTTCACCTCAAAAAGCAATACTCGAGCAGACATAACATAGTCGTTGTAAAACTTCATAACTTAGATAAAACAAGCTCGTATGTTGTTAACAAGGCACATATATAATACATGCAGCCCCCGAGTCACTACTCGGTTGAGACAAGCGGCGTGGTGAGTCAGAGAAAAACTTTATACATATGTATGTGAGAAGGTACAAAACTCAGGTATAGAAAGGTCGTAGCTGTTCTATGTTCCATGAGTTGCTGACTAGGGCACTGTCTTCGGTCTTCAGTCGGTAGGCGCCCAGCTGAGTAACCTCAGCGATAATGAACGGCCCTTCCCACAAGGAGGATAGCTTATGCCTGTCTTTGGTGGTTTGTATTTTTCTCAAGATGAGATCGCCGACCAAAAGGGCACGGCAACGGATATTTTGACTGTGATAACGACGCAGGTGTTGAAGATACCTTGCCGACTGGATGATTGCGATGTCCCTAGCTTCCTCCAACTGATCGAGTTGAACCAGCCGGTTTTCGTTGGATTTGTCTTCTAAGTAAGCCCGAACTTGCGGAGAGCCAAACTCTAACTCAGTTGGTAACATAGCCTCGGCACCATAGACCAGAAAAAAAAGGGATTGCCCTGTTGCCCGACTAACCGTGGTTCTTAGAGACCAGAGAACATATGGGAGTTCTTGTACCCACCGCCCTGCATATGGTTGTAGTCGGTCAAATATCCTAGCCTGGATACCTTGTAAGACCATGCCGTTAGCACGTTCGACCTGCCCATTGCTCCGTGGGTGTGCCACAGAAGCATACCAGATCTTGATGCCGAAGTCGTCACAGAAATCTTGAAATACGCCGCCAGTGAACTGAGTACCGTTGTCTGTTATGATGCGGTTAGTAACCCCGAATCGGTATAATATACTCATGATGAAATCCTTTGCTTGTGCCACTGTTATGGTAGCAACGGGTTTTGCCTCAATCTACTTTGTGAATTTATCCACTGATACAAACAAGTGTGTGAACTCTCCTGGCACTTTCTTAAAAGGCCCGACTATGTGAAGCCCCCATACTGCAAAAGGCCAAGAGATTGGGATTATTTGAAGTTCTTGGGCTGGAAGATTTGTTTGTCTTGCATAGAACTGACAACCTTTGCATGTGCAAACTACGTCTTTAGCATCTGTTACTGCTGTTCGCCAGAAAAATCCCTACCTATAAGCCTTTCTGACTAACGTCCTGGATGCAGCATGGTTGCCACATATGCCTGAGTGGATCGATTGCAGAATTTGCTTGCCCTTGTCGGGTGTGACGCAGCGCATGAGGACTCTGGATGCACTTCTTCGGTACAGGTCTTCGCCAACTACTAGGAAACATTTGCTTCGACGTTTGATTTGTTCGGCTTCAATGCTGTGGAGGCCATGGGCCCCAGGTACCTCATTACCAGAATATGGGCCACTCGGATAGAGGATGTGCCGAACCATGTAATTAGAGATAAGATAGCATCCGGCAGGCTTTGCCTTGTACAGTAAGGAAACATAGTCTTAGTCGGATAGAGCTCTATCTCTAAGGAGGAAATCCCTTGGCCATATCCGGCTGGGATCCTTATCATGTACCCCTGTCCCCTAGTATATAAAGGGAGGCAGGGCGCCCCTCAGGGCAAGGAGAACAAGATCATCGATCACCATACACCTCAGAGGAATAACACCTCAACTGGACGTAGGGTATTACCTCACCTTGAGGGCCTGAACCAGTATAATTCTCTTGTGTTCCTCTGCAGTCCACCGAATTCACCCTCGCCGAGTAGCCCCATAGTTTTTTTGCCGGTGCAAAGCATCAACAAATGCGATCTTCTGGGAATTCATCATCCAAGAGGAATTTGAGAACTAGAGTCCGCCAATCTTGAGATATGATCAGTACTTTGTCTGTTGTCGGGGTAGGTTTATCCCCCGACTATTCTGGTAGTGTTTTCTTCTTGACTGATGGCTCCATTAGCTGTTCGACAAAAATCCCAGTCGGGACTACTTCTCTCTTAGATCCCATGTTAGCCAATTCGTCTGCAGCGTCGTTGTATTGTCGTAAGACATGAGTTATCTCCAGCCCATCAAACTTGTTTTCCAGCTTTCTGACCTCCTGATAGTACGCCGCCATAGCATCATCGAGACATGTCCAATCTTTCATGACTTGGTTCACCATGAGTTGAGAATCCCCACGTACAACCAATCGGTGGATGCCGAGTGATATAGCGATGTGGAGCCCGTGGATGAGTGCCTCGTACTCGGCAACATTGTGGGAAGCCAAAAAGTGAATTTGGAGAACATACTTGAGTTTTTCGCCGGTGGGTGACGTCAGCACAACGCCGGCCCCCACGCCACCGATCTGTAGAGAACCGTCGAAGTACATTGTCCAGTACTCTAGCTTGTCTGTTGTTGTAGTCGTCTGAACCTCTGTCCACTTGGCCACAAAGTCAGCTAGAGCTTGAGATTTGATTGTTGTCGATGGTTGAAAGGTGATGTCGAACGCCATCAACTCGAGTGCCCATTTAGCGATTCGGCCGGTGGCCTCGTGGTTGTGCAGGACGTCCCCGAGTGGATACGATGTGACCACCGTGACTTGATGCAACTGGAAATAGTGCACTAGCTTCCGGACAGTGATGAGTAGGCCATATAACAGCTTCTAGACCTGAGGATATCTCATCTTTGAGTTGGCTAGGACCTCGTTCACGAAGTAGACTGGTTGTTGAATTTTCTGTATATGACCTAGCTCTGATCGCTTGACCACCAACACCATGCTGACTACCTAAGTAGTTGCCGCCAGATATAACATTAATGGCTCTTGGGGCATAGGTGATGCCAACACTGGTGGTGATGTGAGAAATTGCTTGAAGTCTTCGAAGGCTTGCTGGGCTTTGGGAGTCCATTAAAAATTGTCTGCTTTCTTCAGTAATTTGAAGAAGGGCATGCCCCGTTCGTCCAGTCGGGAGATGAATCGGCTGAGTGCCGCCATGCAGCCTGTCAGCTTCTGGATGTCCTTCTGGCTAGTTAGGGGTGCCATGTTCATGATTGCGTTGATTTTCTCTAGATTGGCCTTGATGCCTCGATGCAATACGATGAAGCCGAGTAGCTTGCCGGATGGGACACCAAAGGCAAACTTTTCCGGGTTCAACTTCATCTTGAATCTTCAAAGATTTTGGAAGGTTTCATCCAAGTCAGCGATGAGGTCTTCTTTGGACTTTGTCTTGATCACCACGTCATCAACATATGCCTCCACGTTGCGCCCGATTTGAGTGTGTAAACACTGCTAAATTGCTCGTTGATACGTTGCTCCAGCATTTTTCAAACAGAACGACATGGTGATATAGCAGTATGCTCCAAATGGCATGATGAAAGAAGTCTTCAGGCAGTCTTCCTCCTTCAGGTTGATTTCGTGATATCCTGAGTAACAGTCGAGAAAGCTGAGAAGTTCACACCCCGTAGTTAAATCCACCACCTGATCTATTCTGGGTAGACCAAATGGATCTTTGGGGCACGCCTTGTTTAAGTCGGTGTAGTCGACGCACATGCGCCATTTACCGTTCTTCTTCCGGACCAGGACTGGGTTTGCCAGCCAATCCGGATGGTAGACCTCTTTGATGAACCCGACTGCGAGGAGCTTGGTTATCTCCTCCCGAATAGCATCTTTGCGGTCCTATGGAAGCGCCGTAGCCGTTGCTTGACTGGCTTTGCATCTATCTTGACATTGAGGGCATGCTCGATCACCTCCCTTGGTACCCCTAGCATATCGGAAGGTTTCCAAGCGAAAATGTCCCTATTTGCTTGGAGGAAGGTCATGAGCGCGTATTCCTATTTGGGGTCGAGTCCGGTCCCGACTAGAGCAGAGGGGTCGGAAGGGTCCAGGGGGATCTTCTTCATGTCAGACTCTGCTGAAATTCCCTGTCGATGCTTTGCACCAGCAATAAAACTATGGGGCTACTCGGCGAAGGTGAATTCGGTGGACTGCAGAGGAACACAAGAGAATTATACTGGTTCAGGCCCTCAAGGTGAGGTAATACCCTATGTCCAGTTGAGGTGTTATTCCTCTGAGATGTATAGCGATCGATGATCTGGTTGCTCTTGTTGTGCTTGCCCTGAGGGGCGCCCTGCCTCCCTTTATATACTAGGGGACAGGGGTACATGATAAGGATCCCAGTCGGATACGACCAAGGGATTTCCTTCTTAGAGATAGAATCCTATCCGACTAAGACTATGTTTCCTTATTATACAAGGTACAGCCTGCCGGGTGCCATCTTATCTCTAATTACATGGTCCGGCCCATCCTCTATCCGAGTGGCCCATGTACTGGTAATGACGTACCCGAGGCCCATGGCCTCCACAGTAGCCCCTGAGACCTTCATAGTTGAGTCACAGCTGATGCCGAGTGCTCGTCCTCCACGGTGAAAGTTGCCCGAGTGCAGTGCACCCGAGTACTCTTTGTCCGAGTAAGTCTTCTCCCGAGTCCTGCTTCATGTCAGCTGGCAGCGAGGCTATAAAGGGCTTCATGTAGATATATGAATAGTATGCGCCGAATAGGCGCACCTATTAGGTGTAGCCCCCGACTTTGTGCTTAATTGTGAAGACAATTAAACATAAAGTCAAAGATCTTTAACCTGGAAGTCTTTCCCAAGTAGATTACTACTGGTATTTGTGACTCTTCGGTATCATGTCAACCGGAGTAAATTTTATAGTCTTGCCGAGTAGAAGGCTACTTGTATATAGGACTCTTCGACTTCATGTCAGTCGGAATATATGTTTATAGTCTTGCCGAGTAGGATGCTACTCGTATATGGGACTCTTCAGCGTCATGTCAGTTGGAAAAGGGGGTTTATAGTCTTTTCCGAGTGGTGTCCCACTCAAAAGTTAGACTCCTCCGTATCATGTCAGCGGGAAAAGATATTTATAGTCTCTCCCGAGTAGTGCACTACTCGAAAGTTAGACTCTTCCGCATCATTTCAGCGGGTAAAATGTTGCTCATGGCAACTGATGGCCACGCATGTAGGCTGAGTACCACTTTATGAAAATAAATCCATGGCGTGGTTAGGTGTACTCGAGAAAGATACCTGCATCTCCAATTTTAATGAAGACTAGCTTGCAATCCTTATAAGGATGTATACTCGAGACCTGGTGAATAAAACAGACATCCAAACATATATGTTTAGCAATAAGGCTCTCATGAAGCATATCTGTTTACCTCATCGGCTCCTGTTAGCAGCACCAGCACTATAATTTCAACTCAGCCTGCGACGGCCCATATGGAGAGCATCTGCTACTGTAGGAACTCATATCTTGTTGGCCCAGTGCGGACTGTGTAGGCCCAAGCCCATTTAGTCGGCATCGGTTATAAAAAGACAGGGAGAGAGAAAAAGATTCGTTGTCTTCCCAAATTAGCCAATCTCTTCGTCTTCCACCTTCACGCCCAACTTTTTGCCTCCTGCCCGGATAGGGTTAGCTGTTGCTATTCCCCACCCGAACTCGGGCGATTTCAATCCTCCTCGTTTGCTCCAAGCCCTCCCGATTGCTTTTCCCCAAAATCTCATCGCTCCAGTCATGCCGAAGCTTCGGATCTTCGGCCGGAGGCGCCGGGAAGTTCTTGGCTGGTGTCGTATGTGGCTCGGTGAAGCTAAAGCGCTGGAAAGTGAGCTGAAGTGCCTAGCCAAGAGTGATTCGCTGCGGGCCGGCCAGGATGAGTCGAGCCCGAATCCCCGACCTGGAGAAACGGTAGTTTTTGCCTCCTTTCGATCGAGGCTGTGCCTTCCGTCTTCTGATTTCTTCCGCCGCATCCTTGATTTCTACGGCTGGAGTAAGTGCATCTGAACCCCAAAAGAACTCCATTCTTTCATATCTCTATTTTTGTTACTCTGTGTGAGTGCTATTTGGGTGTGGAACCCCATTTCTTTCTTCTTCAGGCATCTGTTCCACATTAAGCCTCAGCCCTCCAAATCTAACATCAGTGTTAATCGGGGGGCTGGTCTTCAATTGAGGGGTGTAGGAAAAAGTGCGTATCTCGATCTTCCCTTGAAATCCTCCTTGAAAGGCTGCACAAGGAGTGGTCTATGCGCAAATCTGGCACCCTCCTTGCGGCCATTTACCGGTTGCGCCGGTGATTTCGCCGAATTGGTCGGCGGACCGACTATGAGGAGATGGGTCAAGTGCACCTGCTGTTGGCGAAGCTGGATAACTTCAAGAAGGCCGGCCTGACTGGTCCCTGGGTAGCCAGGCGGTTCTTGACCCGGCGCTTCCAGCCCCCTGAAGCTGAGGAGCGCGTTCGGCTGGGACTACCAGGGAAAAAATGACCCTGACCGAGTTAGTCGGGAGTCGGCCGACGAGCGGAAGGTGACGGAGACCTTGTTCGGATACTTCTCCAGCGGGGTAATTGAAACCGAAGACAAGAAGAGACGCATTGCGTCTTTTAGGCACAACCGGCCCCAGACCGAGGTAACATCCGTCTTCCCTTCGTAGCGTATGCCTGCGGGCTCAAATATCTGAGTCTCCAGCAACGTATGATGTATCTTTGGATCTCTTGTAGTGGTACGTGGAGTTTGATGAAGACTACTGTATATTGTCGGCTGTCGCATCGAGAAGGCGAGAAGTCCTCCGCCGCCAACCCGACTCCAAGAGAGCGGGGAAGAAACCGATTTTATATCGGGCGAGGGGGCCATGACGGCGCGCGCCGTGAGCGGAAGCTTGAAAATAAAGGACGCCGCTGCCGCGACGCCCATTCGATCGAGCCCCAGGTTGATGTGACATCCTGGCCCAATTAGGATATGGCCCATATGGCCCATGAGTGCGGTGTGCACATGATTAGTACCACCTTGCTAGTTGAGCAAGGGTTGAACCAACTTATAAGGCCTTGTCCCTCCAACCATAGTACTTCCGGGTATAACCCTTTTACACGAAGCGAGACGAAAGTGTAAGTGGGGTGTTATGTGTAAGTTGGGCCCGCCCGTTGGATGGGCTGGCGCTGCGCGGTTCTGCGAGGGCAGGCTGTTACAAATGGTATCAGAGCCGACCCTCGCGGTTGCGCGTACGGGTCAGTGTGCGGGCATATGGCGCATGGCGCATGTGGGCCGGTGTGAGGCACATGGCATGGCATATGCGCCGGCACTGGACGTACGGACGTGCGCTAAGAGGGGGCGCGTTCCTGGACATTTGCCTATATGCCTATGTGGCTATGCGGGTAAGTTGGACTGGGGACGCCCAGGTCCTTTGAGGGGGTGTGTGTGACATCCTGGCCCAATTAGGATATGGCCCATATGGCCCATGAGTGCGGTGTGCACATGATTAGTACCACCTTGCTAGTTGAGCAAGGGTTGAACCAACTTATAAGGCCTTGTCCCTCCAACCATAGTACTTCCGGGTTAACCCTTTTACACGAAGCGAGGACGAAAGTGTAAGTGGGGTGTTATGTGTAAGTGGGCCCGCCCGTTGGATGGGCTGGGCTGCGCGGTTCTGGAGGGCAGGCTGTTACAGTTGAGACCTGCGAATTTGAGCCCGACATTGTCGAGCCCGGTCGTATTGCCGGCGAGGGGCCAGCAGGAGCAAATGCCGCCAGGGACGGAGGCGCCAGAGCCGACCGTACCGGAGTCGGGGCCGACTCGGGTTGATGCGCCACCGCCGACTGTGACGCCGACCGAGCCGACTGCCAGAGCTAGCGCTCCGCCGGGGAGCAGGTCGCCCGGCAAGAAGCTGAAGTTCTCCAAAAGGTGCGCTACTCCGGGTCTTCTGAAGTCTTTGTGTGTTGAAGTAATGTCCTGATGCCTTGCTTCATTGTGCAGGAAGCGAGCCGATATCGATCTCAAGGAGGTCGACCCGACCGCTCCACTTGATGAGCCTACCCCAGCCGAGCCAGCGGCTGCGAACACACCTGTTGAGCCGGCGGCCAGCCCGGTCGCTGAAACCGAGGTGGCCCCGACTGCAGGGCCGCTGCCGCCACCCGACCGAGAGGTGGCCGTTGAGTCCGAGGCCCCAGCACCCGAGGCGCCGCTCATCGCGGAAGCCGCGGACGGAGCCCCTGAGCCGGTCCTGGAGGTCGCGGGGGACGATGGCGCTGAGGCCCGGACCCTGTCGCCGTCGTGGTCGTCGCCGTCGTCGTCACCGTTGCCGCCGCCGCCAGAGATCCCACATCTGCCTCGGATCGAAGCCCCTCCACGTGTGATGCCCCGAACCTTCACATGGACAGCTCGCGACGGTACTGTGAAAAGCTTCAGGCTCGATGAAGTCATTGCAAGGAGAGAGCGCGAAAGCCTGCTTCGTGCCGCCATCAGCGGGTCGTAGGGGGTCGCGGTATGAGTCTTGTAGTAAAGCTTTGGCAATCTTCGTGTTTTGATGTCTGATTCCATCCTTGATTCGTCTTTTATCCTAAGCAGAAGCTTGTTGACCGCAATGAGGCGATGACGGAGATCTTGGTCGAGGTAGCTCCCCACCTCGCAGAATTGGAGCAGCTTCGGGCGTTGAAAGCCGAGATGGAGGAGCGTCATGCAGGGAGGGAGGCCTGGCTGAAGAGTGGTGCCGATCAGCTCAAGGCGGAGACATGGGCCCTAGCCGGAAAGATCAGAGGTAAAATCCTCGAGTATATCTTCCCGACTGAACCGTTGATGTATTCATCCAGCTGCGTTGTTCCCGACTGCCCAGTTGTGTCATGACTGCACGGTTGAGCTCTTGGCTAATCTGTGGTGCAGACCTCGAAGCGGAGTTAAAGACCCGAACAGAGAGGGAATCGCAGCTGAAGGAGGCCGAAGAAGCCAAGGCCGAGCTTGAGAAGGTCAAGGCTGACCTGACAAAGGCCAACACCGAGCTTGACCGGGAGAAGTCCGAGTTGGAGAAGGCCGTCGTCAAGCTCGATAAGGAGAAGGCTGAACTGGAGAAGGCCGTGGCCGGGTAGGAGGCCGACTACGAAAGTAAGTCCTCAACCTGACTGTGATCTTAGCCAATCCATCAGTTATCCTGTGTGTAGCCGAATTTGAAAATCTTACTTGCCGGCTGATCTGGGCAGACATGAGAACCAATGTCCGGGCCTAGTATTAGTTCTACACGGAGGAGGTAAAGTTGATCAGGGAGTCACGGGAGGCCCTCGTCGGGTCCGTGAAAGGGCTCCTTGACCTTATAGATCCCCGTCCACTAGGAACCAGCTGCAGCAGAATCCCTCAGATAGTGAGGCGTCTCGAGGATGCACCAAGTGCCTTGAAAAGGTACTCGGATGAGCGTGTTGTCGCCGGTGTGGCCCAGACCCTAGCGATGACCAAATCCATATACCCCAGGGTGGATATTGAAGCCATCGGGGAGGGGTTTGCCGAAGAGACGACGCCAGAGGAGGCGCTGGAGCTGATCGCCCGGGCGAAGCCGACTGCAGAAATAATTACCCGAGACCTGGGTCTGTGAGGGCAATATGTCATGTAGTCGGGATATATGAACTTGTGTAAACAAGCATGTGTAAATATGTGTGCAATGCCGCCAAGCTTATTATTCAGTTGTCATTAGCTTTACTTGACCGTGTAGTATGCACCAAGTTAGTCTGTCAGAACTTAATAAAAACGTTCGAAGTAAGAAGCTGTACTCGGGCAAACGTGACAGTCATAGTAAGGCTTCATAACCGAAGTGAAATAAGCTTGTATGTTATTGACAGCGCACATATATACATGCAGCCCCCGACTCACTACTCGGTTGATACAAGTGGCGTAGTGAGTCAGAAGAACTGTACACATGAAAATTATAGAACTCAGGTATAGAAAGGACGTAGCTATTCTATGTTCCATGAGTTGCTGATGAGAACGCCGTCTTCGGTCTTCAGTCGGTAGGCGCCTGGCCGCGTGACCTCAGCTATAATGAACGGCCCTTCCCAGATTGGGGATAATTTATGCATGTCTTTGGTGGTTTGTATTTTCCTCAGAACGAGATCCCCGACCAAAAAGGCGCGGCCACGGACATTGCGATTGTGGTAGCGACGTAGGCCTTGAAGATACCTTGCCGACTGGATAGTTGCGGTGTCTCTTGCTTCTTCCAGCTGATCTAGTTCGACCAGTCGGGTATTGTTGGAGTCATCTTCTGAGTAGGCCTGGACTCGTGGAGAGCCGAACTGTAACTCGGTAGGTAGCATAGCCTCGGCACCGTAGACCAGAAAGAAAGGGGATTGCCCTGTCGCCCGACTAACCATGGTTCTGAGAGACCAGAGAACGGATGGGAGTTCTTGCACCCACCGGCCCGCATATGGTTGTAGTCGGTCGAATATCCTGGCCTTGATGCCTTGTAAGACCATGCCGTTGGCTCGTTCAACCTGCCCGTTGCTCCGCGGGTGTGCCACAGATGCATAGCAGATCTTGATGCCGAAATCGTCGCAGAAGTCTTGGAATACGCCCGCCGCGAACTGAGTACCGTTGTCGGTGATGATGCGGTTAGGGACTCCGAACCGGTATAATATACTCATGATGAAGTCCTTTGCTCGTGCCGCTGTAATTGTTGCAACGGGTTTAGCCTCAATCCACTTGGTGAACTTATCCACCGTGACGAATAAATGTGTGAACCCTCCTAGCGCTTTCTTGAAAGGCCCGACCATGTCGAGCCCCCATACTGCAAATGGCCAGGAAATGGGGATAGTTTGGAGTTCCTGGGCTGGAAGATTTGTTTGTCTTGCGTAGAACTGGCAGCCCTCGCACTTGCGAACGATGTCTTTGGCGTCTGTTACTGCTATGGGCCAGAAAAATCCCTGCCGGTAAGCCTTTCCGACTAACGTCCTGGATGCGGCGTGGTTGCCACATATGCCCGAGTGGATTGAATGCAGAATCTGCTTGCCCTCCTCGGTGGTGACGCAGTGCATGAGGACACCGGATGCGCTCCTTCGGTACAGGTCTTCTCCGACTAGCAGGAAGCTTTTGCTTCGACGCTTTATCTGCTCGGCTTGACTGCGATCTTCTGGGAGTTCGTCGTCCGTGAGAAATTTGACAACAGGAGTCCTCCAGTCTTGACATATGTGCAACACCTCATCTGTGGTCGGGGTAGGCTCGCCTCCCGACTGATCTGGTGTCGGTTTCTTCTTGACTGATGGCTCCATGAGTTGCTCGACAAAGATTCCAGTTGGAACTGCTTCTTGCTTGGATCCCATGTTTGCCAGCTCGTCTGCTGCGTCGTTGTATTGGCGCAAGACATGTGTGATTTCCAATCCGTCGAACTTGTTTTCCAGCTTGCGGACCTCCTGACAGTATGCCGCCATGGTATCGTCGAGACAGGTCCAGTCTTTCATGACTTGGTTTACCACGAGTTGAGAATCTCTGCGCACAACCAGTCGACGTATGCCGAGTGATATAGCGATGCGGAGCCCGTGAACAAGTGCCTCGTACTCGGCGACGTTGTGGGAAGCCGGGAAGTGGATTTGTAGAACATACTTCAGTTTTTCGCCAGTGGGGGACGTCAATATGACTCCGGCCCTGGCGCCACCGATCCGTAGAGAACCGTCGAAGTACATTGTCCAGTACTCTAGCTTTGCTGTTGGTGTAGGCAGTTGGACTTCTGTCCACTCGGCCACGAAGTCGACTAGAGCTTGAGACTTGATTGTTGTCCGTGGCTGAAAGGTGATGTCGAACGCCATCAACTCGAGTGCCCATTTAGCGATTCGGCCGGTGGCCTCGCGATTATGGAGGACATCCCCGAGTGGAAATGCTGTGACCACCGTGACTTGGTGTGCTTGGAAATAATGCACCAGCTTTCGGACTGTGATAAGTAGGCCATATAGCAGCTTCTGGACCTGCGGATATCTCGTTTTTGAGTCGGCAAGGACCTCGTTGATGAAGTAGACTGGCCGTTGTATTTTTTGAATATGACCCTGTTCGGATCTCTCAACCACCAGCACCGTGCTGACTACCTGTGTTGTTGCTGCCAGATATAGCATTAGCGGTTCCTGGGGCAGAGGTGACGCCAACACGGGGGTTGATGTGAGGAATAGTTTGAAGTCTTCGAAGACTCGCTGGGCTTCCGGAGTCCATTGGAAATTGTCGGCCTTTTTGAGTAGCTTGAAGAAGGGCATGCCCCGCTCGCCCAGTCGGGAGATAAATCGGCTGAGTGCCGCCATGCACCCTGTCAGCTTCTGGACGTCTTTGAGGTTAGTCGGGGGTGCCATGTGCCTGATGGCGTTGACTTTCTCCGGGTTGGCCTCGATGTCGCGGTGCGAGACGATGAAGCCGAGTAACTTTCCGGATGGCACACCGAAGGCGCATTTTTCCAGGTTCAACTTCATCTTGAATCTTCGAAGGTTTTGGAAGGTGTCTTCCAAGTCAGCGATGAGGTCTTCTTTGGACTTGGTCTTGATCACCACATCGTCAATGTAGGCTTCCAGGTTGCGCCCGATCTGAGTATGCAGACATCGCTGAATAGCCCTTTGATAGGTTGCGCCCGCGTTCTTCAGACCGAACGGCATTGTGATATAGCAATACGCTCCAAACGGTGTGATGAAAGATGTCTTCAAGCAGTCTTCTTCCCTCAGGCTGATTTGATGGTATCCCGAGTAGCAGTCGAGAAAGCTGAGTAGGTCGCACCCTGCCGTGGAATCAACCACCTGATCTATCCGGGGAAGACCAAATGGGTCCTTGGGGCACGCTTTGTTGAGGTCGGTGTAGTCGACGCACATGCGCCATTTACCGTTTTTCTTCCGGACCAGAACTGGGTTTGCCAGCCAGTCCGGGTGGTAGACCTCTTTGATGAACCCGGCTACGAGGAGTTTAGTAATTTCCTCCCGAATAGCATCTTTGCGGTCTTGGGCGAAGTGCCGCAGCTGTTGCTTGACTGGCTTGGTGTCTGTCTTCACGTTTAGGGCGTGCTCGATCACCTCTCTTGGTACGCCCGGCATGTCGGACGGTTTCCACGCGAAGATATCCTTGTTGGCTTGGAGGAAGGTGACGAGCGCGTCTTCCTATTTGGGGTCAAGTCCGGTCCCGACTAGAGCAGTCTTGGAGGGGTCGGAAGGGTCCAGGGGGATCTTCTTCATGTCAGAGTCCGCTGAAATTCCCGACTTCACTGCTTTTTTTGCCGGAACTTGATCTTGCTCGACTTCTGTTGTGACGGCTTGCCGAATGCTATCGCGCCCGACTGCTGCCTCTTGTGATTGAGCCAGTTCACAGCTCTCCTTGTCGCAGGTGAAGGCTTGCTTGACGTCGCTGCGGAGGGAGAGGACTCCTGCTGGTCCAGGCATCTTCAGCACCATGTATGTATAGTGCGGTATCGCCATAAATTTGGCGAGTGCCGATCGTCCGAGTATCGCGTGGTACGCAGTCTCGAAGTCGGCGACCTCGAAGCAGACGTTTTCTGTGTGAAAATTATCCCGTGTGCCGAAGGTTACTGGCAAAGTTATCTGCCCGAGTGGAGTTGATGACAGGCCGGGAATTATCCCGTGGAAGGGCGCATTGCTCGACCGTAGTTCTGAACGAGGAATTTTCATCTCGTCCAAAGTCTTGACGAACAGGATATTAAGCGCGCTGCCTCCGTCAATGAGGGTTTTCTTCAGCCTGATGTTTCTGACGACCGGGTCTAGGACGAGTGGATAGCGTCCCGGGTGGGAAACCCGATCTGGGTGATCTGCACGATTGAAGGTGATGGCCATCTCTGACCAGCGCAGGTATTGGGGTGTGTCGGCTATGGAGACCGTGTTGATGTCGCGCGCTGAGAGCTTCTGTTTGCGCTTGGACTCGTACGCGAGTGGTCCCCCGAAGATATGGTTGAGCTCGGCTTGAGGATCTTGGAAATCGTCAGCCGGACCCGAGTCTGGCTTGTCTTTGTCCTTGTCGGCGCCAGACGATGAAGTCTGCTCGGAGGCAAACTTTTTGAGCATATAGCAGTCTTTGGCCGCGTGCTTTCCCTTGGGGTGAAAGGGGCATGGCCCGCTCATGACTTTCTGGTAGTCGTTGTTCCGCTGGGGCCGCGACCGACTGCGCTCCATGTTGGCCACCTCGTTGTCCGACTTCCGTTTACGGCTGCCGGACTTGTTTTGAGACGGCTCGTTGTCGGCTTTCGCCTTCTGTTCTTTCTGTCGGGGCTCCTTCTTCTCGTCGAGGGCCTCGGCGACCACTTCGGCCGAGTCGGCGTATTTATTGGCCATGTCAAAGAGCGCCCGGACCGTGGATGGTGGCTTCCGAGTGAATTTTGCAATAAGCGGAGCGTCTTTTACCCCTTTGCGAAAGGCGGCGATGACGGCTTCGTCTTTAACAGTTGAAATTTGGTTGCGCTTCTCGGAAAACCTTCTGATGAATTTGTGCAAAGACTCGTTTTTCTTCTGGTGCAGTTGATAAAGATCATGCTCCGAAGCGGGTCTATCGTAGGTCCCTCGGAAATTAGCGATGAACCGCTCCCTGAGTTGTCCCCAGGAACCGATCGACCGCCTCGGGAGGCCTGTCAGCCATGTCCTCGCCGAGTCGGCTAGCGCGACTAGGAGGTAGTTAGCCATGACTCTGCTGTCGCCCCCAGCAGCTCGAACTGCCAGGGTGTAAACGGTAAGCCAGGACTCTGGGTTTGTCTTGCCGTCGTATTTTTCGATCCCGGTGGGCTTAAAGCCAGTCGGCGACAAGACATCCTGTAGCTCCTGAGTAAAGGCTGGGATGCCTTCGTCTTCGTGAGGGCTCCGACTTCGATCTTGGCGATGTAGTCGCTCGTGGTGGATGCCGAAGCGCTCGTTTTCGTCTTCCAGTCGGCGGCGTTCATCTTCTCCGCGTTCTTCGCGTCGAGCGTTTACGGTGTGACGAAGGTCTCGGTGCAGTCGCACTCGGAGGTCTTGATTGGGTCGGCGATCGTACTGGCGACGCCGCTGGTTGTCATTATTGGTATTGCCGAGCATTGTTTGCCGGGACTCCTCGCGTTGCCGAGTGGAGCCGGCCGCCCAGCGTCGTGTTGATGCAGATGAGCCTGCCGCCGGAGAACCCGACCGGTTGGTCGGTACAGCAGTGTCGCCCGACTGCTGTTGCTGCTGACAGGCAGCAGCGGTGATCATTGCCTTGATCTTGGCGATAGTCGGAGTGGCCTGGTGATCTGGCCCGAGCTGGAGGGTGTCCAGCAAAGTTGCTGCGGCCACAACGTTCTGTTGCGGTGTGACGAAGACGTCGTGGTCGCCAATCTTTGTTTAGAGGATCTGTTGCTCAGCGATTCGCCTAGCCTGTCGCAGCTCGTTATTGCGAGCTTCGCGGTTGGCCTCCTCTTGTTGTAATCGGCACGCCTCCTCTTGTCGCTCCTCTTGTAGTCGGCGTACCTCGGAAGGTGGTGTTGAAGCCATGAAGATCTCGTGGGAGAGGGGGAAGCTTGCCGAATTGAAGTCCGAGCTAGTGCTCGAACCGCTATCCGACTTAGTGTCGGACTCCGAGTAATTTATCGAAGTGAGAACGACTCCGACCTCTCTAGATCCAATCTGAAACGGCGCTTGGCCATGTCCAAACTGAATTGCTAGGGAACGGGTCTGCTGCGCGGGATTTTGATGCGCAGCGTCGCCGGAGCTGTGAGGGAGATTAACGACCTCTCCCCTTCTCGGCCCAACCCGGGCTGGCTCAAGGCCTAGCGCAAGTCGGACGCCAAAGGAAAGGGTTGTCCCGACGCTTGGCGATGTAAGGGACTGCCGCAGAAAATCATCGAAGGGGATGGCGGTGTCCTGGGTGCCGACTGGCGCAACATCGGCTGGTTCCTCGGTCGGCAAGATTGGATCTGTCTCAACCAAGGTGAGATCGCCGAGTTGATTGGCGATGAAGTCTAAGCTCCCGAAGGTAATCGCGTCTTTGGGGGAGAGCTTGTTGCTGTCGACTCCGTTGATTGAATCCATCGAATCTTCAGATGAGAAATTCGCCGGGCCCCTACCTGGCACGCCAACTGTCGATGCTTTGCACCGGCAATAAAACTATGGGGCTACTCGGCGAAGGTGAATTCGGTGGACTGCAGAGGAACACAAGAGAATTATACTGGTTCAGGCCCTCAAGGTGAGGTAATACCCTATGTCCAGTTGAGGTGTTATTCCTCTGAGATGTATAGCGATCGATGATCTGGTTGCTCTTGTTGTGCTTGCCCTGAGGGGCGCCCTGCCTCCCTTTATATACTAGGGGACAGGGGTACATGATAAGGATCCCAGTCGGATACGACCAAGGGATTTCCTTCTTAGAGATAGAATCCTATCCGACTAAGACTATGTTTCCTTATTATACAAGGTACAGCCTGCCGGGTGCCATCTTATCTCTAATTACATGGTCCGGCCCATCCTCTATCCGAGTGGCCCATGTACTGGTAATGAGGTACCCGGGGCCCATGGCCTCCACATTCCCGACTTTGTTGCTTTTTTGGCCAAAACTTGATCGTCCTCGACTTCCGTTGTAGCATCTTGCCGAATGCTGTTGTGTTCGACTGCCGCTTCTTGAGATTGAGCCAACTCACAGCTCTCCTTGTCACAGGTGAAGGCTTGCTTGACATCGCTGCGAAGGGAAAGAACTCCGGCTGGCCCAGACATCTTGAGCATCATGTAGGTATAGTGTGGCACCGCCATGAATTTGGCTAGCGCCGGCCGTCTGAGTATCGCGTGGTACGCAGTCTCGAAATCGGCGACCTCGAAGCAGATGTTCTCTATGCGGAAGTTATCTCGCGTGCCAAAGGTGACCGGCAAAGTTATCTGTCCGAGAGGTGTTGAAGATAGGCAGGGATTACCCTGTAGAAGGGCGCCGTACTCGGCCGTAGCTCTGAACGAGAAATCTTCATCTTGTTTAGGGTCTTGGCAAACAGAATCTTAAGAGTGTTGCCTCCATCTATGAGAACCTTCTTCAGCTTGATGCTCTTGACGACCGGGTCCAGGACGAGTGGATAGCGTCCTAGGTGTGTAACCCGATCTAGGTGATCTGCGCGGTCAAATGTGATAGGCGTCTCTGACCAACGCAAGTATTGGGGGGTGTCTGGTGTAGAGACCAAGTTGACATCGCGTGCTATTAGCTTCTGCTTCCTCTTGGACTCGTATGCAGACGGCCCTCCGAAGATATGGTTGAGCTCAGCCTGGGGATCTTGATAATCGCCGGTTGCACCCGAATCTAGCTTGTCTTTGTCCTTGTCGACGCCAGATGTTGAAGCCTGCTCGGAAGCAAACCTCTTAAGCATGAAGCAATCCTTGGCCACATGTTTTCCCTTGGGATGAAAGGGGCAGGGCCCGTACATCACTTTCTGGTATTCATTGTTCCTTGGGGGTCGCGTCCAAGTACACTCCACGTTGGCCACCACGTTTCTCCGACTTCCGCTTACAGCCCCCGGATTTGTTTTGTGCTAGCTCATCATTGGTTTTCTGGTCCTTCTGCCAGGACTCTTTCTTGTCATCGAAGGCTTGAGCAACCGCCTTGGCGGAGTAGGCATACTTGTTTGCCATGTCAAAGAGAGCCCTGACAGAGGTGGGGGGTTTCTGAGTGAACTTGGTGCTGAACGGGGCGTTTTTGTCTCCCTTGTGGAAGGCGGCGATCACGACCTCATCCTTGATCATTGGGATCAAGTTGTGCTTCTCGGAAAACCTTTTGATGAACTCGTGAAGAGACTCTTTTTCCTCTAGTGCAGCTGATAGAGATCATGCTCGGAAGACGGCCTCTCGTAAGTCCCCTGGAAATTGGCGATGAAGCGTTCCCGGAGTTCTCCCTAGGAGCCGATTGACCGCTTTGGGAGCCCTGTCAGCCATGTCCTCGCCGAGTCAGCCAGGGCGACCGGGAGGTAGTTAGCCATGGCTTTGTGATCGCCTCCGGCTGCTCGGATTGCCAGAGTATAGACCGTGAGCCAGGACTTGGGATTGGTCTTGCCGTCGTATTTTTCGATTCCTGTAGGCTTGAAACCCGACGGCTAGTCGACCTGTTGTAGCTCCTCGGTGAAGGCCGGTACGCCTTCATCTGCATGAGGGCTCTAGCTCCGATTACGGCGGTTAAACCGCTTATGATGGAGGCCGAAGCGCTCGTTTTCGTCCTCCAGTCGGCGGCGCTCGTCGTCTTCACATTCGCGGTGCCGTGCATTGATGTCTTGGCGGAGATCGCATCGCAAACGGCTTCTAAGATCCTGGTTATTGTGGCGGTCGTTCTGGGGACGCCGCCGATTGTTGTTGTTAGGGTTGCCAAGAGACATCTGGAGTGACTCCGCGTGCGGTTGACTGGAGCCAGCCGCCTGGCGTCGCGCTAATGCGGACAAGACCGCTGTTGGAGAACCCGATCAATTGGTCGGTATGAGGGTGTCGCCCGACTATTGGTGCTGCTGACATGCAGCAACGGTAATCATGGCTTTGATTCTTGCGATAGTCGGGGTAGCCTGGTGGTTAGGCCCAAACTAGAGTGTATCCAGTAGAGTCACAGCGGCCACAACGTTCTGTTGAGGCGTGACGAAGACGTCGTGGTCGCTGACTCGAGTTTGGAGGATTTGCTGCTGGGCAGTTCGCCCAGCCCTACATAGCTCATCGTTGCAAGCGTCGCGCTCAGCCTCCTATTGTTGTCGTAGTCGGCGGGCCTCCTCTTATTGCTCGCGTAGTCGGCGCGCCTCTTGAGTGGCAGTAGAGCCCTTGGACGCCATGAAGACTTCGCGGGGCAGGAAGAAGCTTGCCAAACTGCCATCCGAACTGCTGTCCGACTTGGAGTCGGAATCGGAGTAGTTGATTGGTGTGATCACGACTCCGACCTCCCTAGATCCAATCTCGAGCGGCTCTAGGCCGCATCCGAGTTGAACCTTAGGGGATCGGTTTTGCCGTGTCGGATGTAGATTGGAAACATCCATGGTGTTGCCGAGTCTGCATGGGAGATTGACGATCTCCTCCCTTCTTAGCCTGATCTCGGCCGGCTCGAGGCCGAGTCTGAGTCGAACGCCGAAAGAAAGAGTTGTCCCGAGACCTAGGCATGTAAAAGATTGCCACAGCAAATCAACGAGGGTTGCTGCAGCATCAAGTGGGCCGACCAGCGTAGAGTCAACTGGTTCCTCAGCCGATCGGATCTGGTCCAAGTCGGTCAGGGTGAGGTTGCCAAACTTGTTGGCGATGAAGTCGAGGCTTTTGAACGTGATCGTGTCTCCATGGGAGAAGTTGATGCCATCGACTCCGGTTGTAGAATCCATCGAGTTTGTTGAGGTTGATCTCACCGAAGCCCCTACCTAGCGTGCCAACTGTTGATGTTTTACACTGGCAATATGAATATAGGGCTACTCATCGGATCAAAACTCGGTGGACTGCAAAGGAACACAAAGAGTTTATACTAGTTCAGGCCTCAAGATGAGGTAATACCCTACGTCCAGTTGTGGTGTATTTCCTTTGAGGATGTATGATGGTGATTCTTGTGAACCTACCCTCAGGGGGTGCCCTGCCTCCCCATATATACTGGGGGACAGGGTTACAAAGTAGGAGTCCTAGTCAGATTACGACCAAGGGATCTCCTTCTAGAGATATAACATGCCCGAGTATACAAGGTTAAGTCTGCCGTATTCTATCATATCCCTAATTACAAGACTAGGCCTATCCTCTGTCCGAGTAATCCATATGCTTGTCATGAGGTACCTGGGGCCCATGGCCTCCACAGGGATATAGTCCTATCCAGACTCTCTATGTACTAATAAGGAAAGCTCTTGATCATATCCGACTGGGTTTCCTACCCTGTAACCCTCGTTCCTCCAGTATATAAGGAGGGGTAGGGAGCCCCCTAGGGCAGAAGACATATCACAATCTCACCAGAGAAACCTCAAAGGCAATACAAAACAGTTGGAAGTAGGGTATTACCTCACTTCAAGGGCCTGAACCAAGATAAATCGTTTCGTGTTCCTTTGCAATCCATCAAGTTTAGGTCTCACGTGTAGCCCCACATTATTATTGCCGATATAAAACATCGACAGTTGGCACGCCAGGTAGGGGCATAGTCGAGATCATCTTCATCAAGCCTGATGGATCTAATCACAGGAGTCGACGGCATCAACTTCTTCCCCGGGCAAACAATCAGCTTCGGGAGCCTTGACTTCGTCGCCGACGAATTCGGCAACCTTACCCTGTCCGACTCAGATCCTATATGATCGGCCAGGGACCAAGCCGACTCCGCGCCGATTGGCCTACTTAACGCTGCAGCAATCTTCGGCGACATGCTACGGTGATCTCCAACATGCCCGAGTCTAGGGACAACTCTTTCTTTCGGTGTTCGACTCGGACTCGGTCTTGAGCCGGCCGAGATCGGGCTAAGAGAGGAGGAGATCGTCAATTTCCCACTCGGACTCGACAATGCCGCAACAATCTTCAAATCCAATTTGATGCGGTAGACTCAATCCTCTGGAATTCAACTTGGATATGGCCCAGAGCTGCTTAAGATCGGGTTCAGGGAGGTTGGGGTAATCATCACACCCCTAAACTACTCCGACTCCGACTCACAGTCGGACAGCAACTCGACAAGCTTTTCTCCACCACGGGAAGTCTTCATGGCATCCAAGGGCTCAACTCCTACTCAGGAGGCACGCCGACTACACGATTTACAAGAAGAGGAAGCCCGTTGACTACGTGAACAATAGGAGGAAGACGTAAGACGCCTGCAGGCCGAGCGCGATGCTCGCAATGACAATCTGTGCAAGGCTGGGTGCACTGCTCAACTAGATATCCTCCAAACTTGAGTTGGCGACCATGATGTCTTCCTGATCCTACAACAGAACGTCGTGGCTGCTGCCACATTGTTGGACACCTTACAGTTCGGGCCTGACCACCAGGCCACCCCGACCATCGCAAGGATCAAGGCAATGATCACCGCTGCAGCATGCCAGCAACGACAACAATCTAGAGACACTTTCATACCGTCAAACAAGACAGCTTCAGACACGACGGTTTCATCTGCTTCAGCATGGCACCATGTAGCTAGCCCTGGTCAGCGTCACTCAGAGTCACGACATACGTCACTCAGCAATCCGAGTAACGATCGACGGTGGCATCATCGTGATGACCGCCGTGATAACCAGTACGCCCGAGGATGACTACGGCGGGATCTCCACCACGATATTAATGCTCGACGTCCAAAACACGAGGAGGATGAGCGCTGCTGACTAGAAGATGAGCGTGAGCGCTTCAGCCTCCACCACGAGCGATTTCATCGCTGTAGTCGGAGTCGGAGCCCTCACCCAGATGAAGGAGTACAGGCGTTCACCCACGAACTACAACAAGTCGACTGGCCATCTGGCTTCAAGCCGACTGGAATAGAGAAGTACGATGGGAAGACCAACTCGGAATTCTGGCTCACGGTTTACATCTTGGCAATCCACGTGGCCGGAGGCGATCACAAGGCCATAGCTAACTACCTCCCAGTCGCCTTGGCTGACTCGACGAGGACATGGCTAACAGGACTTCCCAGGCGGTTAATCGACACCTAGGGAGAACTCCGTGAACTTTTCGTAGCAAATTTCCAAGGAACCTACGAGAGGCCAGCATCCGAGTACGATCTATACCAGTGCCACTAGAGAAAAAACGAGTCTCTTCGGGACTTCATCGAGCACTTTTCCTAAAAGAGGAACTCGATACCCAAGATCAAGGACAAGGTTGGTCATCGCTAAGTTTATTCGGAAGCCACGAAATTCTGTCAAGGCTCTATTCGACATGGCAAACAAGTATGCCGACTCAGCTGACGCCGCTGCTGAAGCTTTAGATGACAAGAAGGAGCCTTGACAAAAGGAGCGAAAGGACACCGACAATGTGGCCCCGGCTAAGGCTAGGAATCGCAAACGCAAGTTGGAGGACCTCATTGTAGTAGTCGATCGCAACCGTTCTTGACCTCCTAGAAACAAAAGATTATCAAAACGACAAGTGACATGCCCGGAGGGCTCAAAAGCTCAAAAGAAAGGATGGCATCCCCACTCCCAACTTGTGCAATACCGAACAGTTAAGTCATTTTCTGATACATATTTTCTCCGTATATGATGTTCTCATCTAAATGGGCCAGGAGGCAACTCACTTCCCTATGGTTTGACTCGGATACGACTTAACGCCAGTCGGGATCAGACCTAGGGGGATGAGATTGTCAATTCCTCACTCGGCCTCGCCAATGCCGTAGCCGCGTACACTTAATAAGTGTTCATACTGTGCATTTTCTGTTTTTGCTCTTAATGATTGCAAAAGTACTCGAGTAGCATAAATTCCGATCCGTGAAGCTTTGCTCCATGAAAGACGAACTCAACTTACCCAAAATGCGTGTCTAGGAAAGAGCCATGAGCCGACTCCCGACGCTAGAGGGCTATAACTAGTCGGGCAGAGTGTTTAAACGTAAGGGGTCAACTACTTGGTGAAATTAATATCAATAAGAGGAGGAACACATAATTACATCTATTGTAAAATACATAAATTTTCTTGGGGTGATTGTTTTCTTCATCAGATGCTACTCATCCAATATGTTTATAATGCAGGGCCAGTTCTAGATACGTGTAACAGGAACTCATGGCTACGAGCCTATCTCCTATGCTCGGGGGCTGGACCAGTCTGCCATGATACATTTGGAGTGCAACGCTTCAAGAATCACTTGGAATGCTCCATGAGGGCTAATGACTGAGTACTTGCACCAGTCGGGACACAGATGTCACCTTTACCTTGGTACGCCCCATGGGGGCTAATAACCATCCTCCGGCGCTAGTCGGGGCTCGGGTACCACACTGCTTGGTAGGGTACGCCCCATGAGGGTCGCTAGCTGAATCCTATGCTAATGCAATGTTTGGGTACCTTATTTGGCCATAACTCTGTTGGGTAGGGTATGCCCCACGAGGGTCGCTAGCCGAATCCTATACTAATGTGAGGTTCGGGTACCTTATTCGGCTATAATTTTGTCAGGTTGGGTATGCCCCAAGAGGGTCGCCAGCCGAGTCCTGTGCTAGCGCAGCGTTCAGATACCTATTTGGCCAAAACAGGGAAACAAGCCACTACTAGAGCTTTCAGTCGAGAGTAGCACCAAACCCAGAACCTACAGAGGTGCTCATTATTTTTCAAGACTAGAAGACCACAATCATTTGATTCCTACTAGAAGACGAACTTCCTAAAAATTACAACGAAGCCGAGTAAATCAAGCAACGGAGCAAAACCTTTATCGTAGTCAGAGAAGACCTATATCGTCAAAGCGTATCCGGAGTTCTCATGCACTACGTCACACCTGAGAAGGGCAAGCAGATCCTGCAATCTATCCACTCGGGCATCTGTGGCAACCATGCTGCATCCAGAACATAAGTCGGAAAGGCTTGCAGATAAGGATTCCTTTGACTGATTGTGGTTACCGACGTTGAAGTACTTGTCTTGTCATACAAGGGATGTCGATTTTTCGTTCGGCAAACTCACCTATCGGCACAGGAGTTGTAGACTATCATATGCGCAACGCATATTGAGTATAATCTATAGATCTAGAGTTCTCAATCGCATCATTATAGGCAACACACTCAGTTCATAGGTGGCATATTCGAATATTTCTGCGATGATTTCGGCATCAAAATCTGCTACGCGTTGGTGGTATACCCCCAGAGCAATGGGCAAGATAAGCAATGACCAAAATCTCTAGATTTTACACAGCTGCGTTGAGTATGTCGGTTTGGGCCGACTTATTCGGTAGTAGGCTAAAGATATGAGTTCTTAAATAGCATGCTCTATTGGGTCGCCTGCTAATTGCATTAAAATCACGATGCAGGTGTTATTTTACAAGAACCGATTAAATAATCAAATACACTTCATGCTAAGCCTACAGCCGGGTGTATACATTCGGGTATCTTGATTATTTTAAGGTATTAAGGATATATCCTTATAAGGATCAATAGCTGGTCTCCATTAAAATTAGGGATGCATGTATCTCTCAAGTACACCTCACACAAATTGGATTTACTCTATAGTGATACTCGGCTTACATGCTTAGCCAAAATTGCCTTAAGCAAAAATACTTCCAGCGGACATGACGCTGAAGAGTCTAATTTCTGGTAGTATACTACTCGGGAAAAGCTAAAAGGTTAAAGATATTTGACTTTATGTTTAATTGTTTCACAATTAAGCACAAAGTCGGAGGCTACACCTAATAGGTGTGCCTATTCGGCGCATACTATTCATATTCTTCCATGAAGCCCTTCATAGCCTTGTTGCTAGCTGACATGAAGCTGGACTCAGGAGAAGAAGCACTTGGACAATGAGTACTCAGGAGCAAAGCACTCGGAAATCTCTTCACCGTGGAGGATGAGCACTCGGCATCAGCTGTGACTCAACTATGAAGGTCTCAGGGGCTACTGTGGAGGCCATGGGCCCCGAGTACCTCAAGGAAGGCAATTATGGCCACTTGGACAGAGGGTGGGCCGGTCCCTACATTTGGAGATAGAGTAGGACTCGGCTTCATATTACCTTGCATGATAAGAAAAGGAATATAGTACTAGCCGGACTCTCTATGTACTAATAAGGAAAGCCCTTGGTCATATCCGACTAGGCTCCTACCCTGTAACCCTTGTCCCTCTACTATATAAGGAAGGATAGGGAGCCCCCTGGGGCAGAAGACATATCACAATCTCATTGGAGAAACCTCAAAGGCAATACACAACAGCTGGAAGTAGGGTATTACCTCACCTCGAGGGCCTAAACCAGGATAAATCGTTTCATGTTCCTTTGCAATTCATCAAATTTAGGTCTCACGAGTAGCCCCATATTATTATTGCCGATACAAAACATCGACAAGAGTTTTTAATGAGCCAGTTATGTAATATCAAATTCAATAAATGTCACTGCTCATTTTTCACCTATATTTATGCAAAAATTAATTTATATAATATATATGTGTTGCTATTTTGGTTGTTTAAAAATATGAAAATTTCCTCCTTCATATCATCAAAAAAATACCCTCATATTTTTTCACTTAGTTCAAATAATTTTTTGCCTTTTTTCCATATTTTTTAGCAGTCCTCTAATTTTTACAAAATTTTTAACTCACTTTTTTTTCAATTTTTCTTTTTTTTAATTACAGGGGTTCAGGCGCGTCTTAGGCCGGTGGGGCCCATCGCTCCACATCATAGGCTACCGGGGCCCACCGTTTCGCGCCAGCACCGCACTTGTTCAAATATGAACTGCGTGGGCGGGAGCGGGGAGCCAGCGGGCGTGGGCTGTGCGACCGTGAGGGACAGCCGGCAGGGCCGCCCCCGGCCCACGTGCCGCCGACAGGCCTGTTCCATGCCTAGGCGGTGGTGTGCCACGCGGGTCGACACGGCACAGCCCGCTACAGCAACCGTGCCTAAATGGGCCGTACCGTAGCGGGCCGTGCCGGACTGGGCCTCGGGCCATGCCAGCCCAGGCAACCTGTTTGGACATATATAGATGTGGGTCTCACAGGCAGCTCCATGTTCACCGTGGACCAGATCACCAAGTAGTCCACGGGAATGAACAGCTAGGGTTGGCCATGGGGTCCATGCGTCAGCCACAGATTGGTGGCACCCGAGCCGAATGGTCATCGGCGACGATCACCGACATGGTAGAGCACAGCAGGAAGGACACCAGGAGGGAAGGAGTGAATCGGCAAACTCACTGGCGAGCTTGGACGGTCAAGACGGTGGCGTCACGACTCCAGCTGTCTCCAAGTCTGGCGAAGGGGTGGCCAAGGTGTAGTAGAAGACGGCGATGCCGGAGGAGGTGGTGGCGAGGAACAGCAGCGCTCCGGCGAGATCAGGGTGGCCAGGGTCCTTTGGCGACGGAATGAGAGAGATAGGTTCGTGGGGATGGAGCTAGAGGGCGTGGATGCTTCGAACGACGACAAAGGGAGGAAGAGGAGGGTGCGGCACGGCTTTTATAACTGGCGGATGGAAGGGAAACGACAGTAGGGAGCTCACCCACCGATATTGATGGAGGACCGAAGTGGGCAGCTGTTCTGATCGATTTAACACGCCATTAATTGAAGGGCGCATAGTAGGAGAAATTATGCCCATGACAAGGTGGTTCTGATCCCGTAATCAATTTGGAGAGATGAGGAGTGGAAGAGGGGGAATTGGGAGAGGCGTTGGCGCTAGGGTTCTTCGGGGAGAGGAGGCGTCAGTGGCTGGAGGTAGGAGATAGGCCATGCAAGCGCGAGCCGTCCTCTGCAAAGGCCTGGCCCAAGAGAGAGGGAGTGGGCTGCGACTAGGCAAGAGGAGAAGAGAGGGGTAGAAGTCGCGGACTCGCGGGCTGGCAGTGAGGAAGAGAAACTTGGGCGGACTTTTGGGCCAAGGGGAAAAGGATGTTTTCTTTTACTTTTTCTTTTTAAGAGAACTCTAGAATTGGTTTTGGTCGATTAAAATTACTTCTTGTACTAAAAAATGCAGGTAAATTTTTTTAATCATTTTAGATCATGGAGAATATACGGAAAATACTCCAAGACACATTTGAACTTTTCTTTGATGGTTTTAATGTTTGTGATTTTCTTTTAAGCTTTTAATAATTTCTAAAATTCCATTTAAAAGGTGAATTTTAATTTGAGCTGAATTTTCAGGAGCTAGACATTGTCTGTCTCCTATTCCTCTTTTGAGCCATCTCCAACCCTCACAAGTTACATGTGCGAACCCAACAGGTCGCTCGGCCCAGCTAAGCCAGTCACATCACCATTCTCTGCTCGTGCGAGAGGACAGTGCCCCTACGATCCTTGGCCGCGCGCACCGGCTGAGACCACTAGCACCAACGCTCAATGCCACTGCCACGTCACCTCGCTTGCGCTGGATGTCGACCGAAGCCGCTTGAACGAGCCATCTCAAGCTTGCCCTCATTGCCCCAGTCCCAATCTCGAGCAGAGGCAGAAGCTTCCAACCTGCCACTACCATCGAGCTCTCTCCCAGGTCTCCTATTTAAACTGCTAAAGCCGTCATCCTCCCATTAACCAATTGGAGATGAGACAAGGCCTTGTCATCTTTATTTGCATAAAGGAACTGCCACGACCACCGTGGTTAATTTGCCTCGTCGGAACTCCTCCCAGTGATTCCTCGTGCTAGGAACATCTCCTAGCACAAGTGAAGTTCACCTACGGTTTTCCTCCTCTATGTGTCTGTGCCAAGCGGCCACCGTGCTCCTACATGCCGTTATGGTCGTCACTAGCACAACCCGCCTCTCTCTCTCCTCAGTACCAAAAAAGTTAGTCTTCATGTGTGAGAACACATGATGCTCCCTTGCTGCCATCCATTTCTTCACATGAGTTATCACTTCGATACCTAATATAGTCGCAGTCCCAAGTTTGTAACTGTTGGTTTGGCCAGCACCAATGTTCTCTTTGAATACCAACAACACCTTCAAGCTCACAACAGCTGGGAACACATTTTGTCTTTTTCTCTTTCTCCTTCCCTTTTCCTTTCCCTTACTCCTTTTCTCCATATCCAGATCTAGGTGGGGTTTTCCGGCGGTACTCCATGAGGGGCTGGCCAGCCGGTGGCCGTCCGGTGGCATCGATGATCCAGTTTTGCGGCTTGGTTGCACGTGGAGCTTCGTGTGGGACAGGCTAGGTGGCAGCGCAGGCCGATGGGATGGCAAGCTGTGCCGAAGCCATGGCCGCTCTCTGCCTGGCCCACTTCCTCCGTGGAGCTCCTCCCCAGCTGTGTGGAGCTCCATGGTGGGGTGCCGTTATGGATGGCAACCAGGACGACGAACGGATGTCTCTGGTGGTTTGGTGACCAGTGGCTAGGAAACCGTAGCACCGGTACGCTAGTAGCTAGTTCCGGTGGCCATGTTGAACTGTTGGTGGAATTAGGTGTGCAGGGGTTTCAGGTGTGCAAGCGGCACTAGGTGGCTTTTCTCGTGGATGTGGTGGTTGGATAGGACCCAAAGGCGAAAGCCTTGCTCGAGCGAGTGACGGCTACACCCTCAGGCGCTGTTCACCTTCTTGGAGGAGTTCCTATGAGGTCCTTGTTCTCCACCACCTCAAGGGATCTCTTCAAGTGAAAAACCTTAAATTTGTTTTCTATGAGACGATGTCGCCGTTTTGTCGGTCCTTCTCGAAGGCTTTGTCTTAGGAGTTTTCCTATGTTGGACTGCTCGTCTTAGGTTTAATGTGTATGGGTCTGCATGGTTAGCTCACGTTGATAATGTCACGGTTTTCACCGGTTTCCTTTAATTAACCATGCTGTTATAAGTTTTTTGGATCTGGTTTTCCTTATAAACTAGATCAACTCTCTTCTTCTAATAGTGAATTGAAGAGCTCCCTACCCTTTTACCTCGCAAGAGAAAAAATATACTTTCATGCCAAAGTTTAGGGGTATATGTGATTTTTCCCTATAATAATTAATCATTATTAGTACCATTTTGGAATAAGCCTTGCTATTAGAAATGGATTTATTTTCATACTTCCAAAGTGCAAAGTGTTGGATACTAGTCATTTTAGAGTTTGTTATTAATTCTCCCAACCTCTCAAGGCAAGGACAGAGCCGAGATGTTAGGTATTTCTTAAAGGGATTTACTAAGAAAATAGGCGTGCCTATTGGCACGCTTGCTTTATAACCCGTATATAATGTTTAGGTGTAAATTAGAACACATAGATTATTTCTATAGGAATTTGCTGAAATATAAGTATTGTGAAAGTCACATATTTGAAAAGGACTCTCGGTTTTCTTTTCCAGGCCTGTTTACCAACTCCTAGATTTATAGCTTTGGTAGAAGAGTGATTATGTGTCTGTTGACATCCAAATTTAGTATGGTCAAGATATCAAATTTGGAAAAGACCGAAGTTTTCCTGTGGGGACCGACCTGATTGTCATTGTGTGGCTGGTTAGACCGAATGGTGAATTGCAGTCAGGCTGCAGGTATTCGGGCTGTCTAACCAATAGCCCCGAGTCAGGGTCCAATTAAAGCAGTTCTCATTTTTGCTTGTTTTTGCTCGAGGTTTCTTGAGTTATAATTGATCTCTAAGCCTAATAAGATGTAGAGAAGGTTCTCTGGAGGCAAGATCAACCCATTTATAAGGAAGGGCTATGGACGATTCGATTAAAGCCCTGATAATCAATCAATAGAACTGATCTATTTTTTTATTTTTTAGCTATGTCTTCTACTTTAACTTTTATTTATTACCCTAGTTCGTCCATCTTTGTTGATTTGTACCATAAATCATCTGCCTTTGCTATGAGAGTGTGATATCCTTTGTAGGTTTATTCCGTAAACTTTTCGATTCACTCACGAGATGGGTAATCGATCTAAATCGGCCTAGAGGCTGGTTTTGATCTCTAAATCGGCTCTACTCGTCGATTTTTTATTTCTAAACCCATCTTGGTCAGAAATTTCTCAAGATCAACATGGTTGATGATTCTGTAACACCATAAATCTTTAGGCGACTCCGTGTTAGCCGAAAAGGGCACCAATAATGTTAGTGATGTATTCATTAGTCGGTGTTGGCCGAAAAGGACACCAACAATGTTAGTGATGTATTCATTAGTCGGTCTTTTCATGTATTTGTTCTTGTGTGTGAAGTCACCTAAGAGCGTCCACTAATTAATTTATAGCATGAATGTATATTGTTTATAGCTACTTTAGAACAGATGAATTTAAAGGACTTTTACATAACTTATTTCAATTCGTATATCTATACTACTAAAAAGGACGTAATGGTGCCGGTGAATTCTACCCACACGCGAAATGTGGATGTTGGATCGAGGAATTAGACGGCTCAGATCGCTGATCGCTACCCAGCCCCCTCCCCGAACTCCCTCATCGCCCCCACCCGATCCCCCGTCCTCACTGAGAGCCCTCGCCCCTCCCCCTCCTCATCGAGCGCCGCCGTCCTCCTCACCACGCGAGGGAAGTCTCCACCACGCGCGTCGATCTCCTCCGTCGTCCTCATCGCATGCCGATCTCCTCCTCAGCACGCTCGCCGATCTCCTCCCCCTCCCGCACACCACACGCGCCGATCTCCTCCTCCTCCCCCTCAGCTGCGCCTCCAAGGACCCCTCCGCCGCTTCTGCCGTCACCACCTCCGCTTCCGCCACCGCCTACTCTGACGCCGACGCCGACGTGGGCCTCTTCCACCAGGACCAATCCCTCCGCAACCTCCACGGTGGGTGAGACCTCCTCTTCCTCTTCTTCTATCTCTGACTCCCTCTGCTTCGCCGTGGTGCCCGATGTAATTAGAAAATAGCAATTAGTTTGTCTTTTGTAGCAAATAGCAAAGATTACTATGCCAAGGTCTCACCTTCCTTGTTAATTTTATATTTTTATTTGTGTAAATGAGTAAGTAAACGAAATGATCTATCTGCTTATTGTTTCTTCTCATGTGGGTTTGATTTCTGGAGACTGGAATGTATCATGGCACTAGCCATTGGGTTTGTGCTGCAAGGAGCTAATGGCTCTTGAATTTAGTGTGCCAAAACAGATGAAAAACTAAATCACAACTCTAGCCAGTGCAGTGTTAACGACTTGCAGGATTTACAAGTTGGCCTATTTTCCAGTAGCACTTATGTTTTGAAGCAAATTCTAGGAACACTATATTATAAATACTTGAATGGATACTTACTTTTCTGAGAGAGATTAGACTGCAACCTGGCAGAGTCAAAGTTGGAAACGTTGGCTATTTGTAGTAGTAAGACACTGGGAATGGGAGCAGTCAGGAAAGAAACTTTGCTAATGGTTTAATACTACATGAATCAAATAGAAACTAGCATTAGGATTTACAAAGGACTGATTGCACACACACTTAACCGAACTTAAATATGCACTTAACTAGATGTTTCCATATATGCATATGCATATGCATGGTTTATGGATACTAGCTTAGTACCGAAGTGGCTATTGAGCTTAAAGAAATGTCATAAATGGTCAAATCTAAATATAATATAGATGCATGTGACCTTATACTTATTATTAGGAATTCTGCTATGATTTATCCATGTTACAGAACCTGCAATTAGGGGTTGGAATTGCACTTGAAAACCTTTTTTTTGCAGCGTACAATTATTCTTCATGAGGTACCTTTGGTGTTCAGGACTATAGGGTAGATGCAGAAGTATAATTCTACTTCATCAAAGCCTGCTTTGGCTTAAAAGCTGAAGATAGTTTTGAATTTTAAATTTTGATTTTTAAGAATAATTTGTCTGACTTTAGTACTTTACCCACTGACTTGATTACGGTCATAATCAGTTTAGTAGAAATTTCAATGCTCTGTTGGATCTGAGGCTGGAGGTCGTCACGTGTTGTCGTGTTGGTTAGATATTACACGATGAGGCTGTACATGGGGATGCCTTCGCATGAGTTCGTGCTGATCATGGACTCCGACCATCACCTACGTTCCCTGCGCCACCTATGAGTAGTGCGGCAACCACCAGGTAGGGACGTCTTCGCACGAGTTCACAATGTACACAAGAAAAGAGGTAAGCGTGGAGTCAATATTTTGAACAACCAGCAGCTTTGGTCTGTAAGCTTAGGCAATACAACTTGTGCCAAGGTTAGTATTAGTCTAAAATAATGGTTTTATATATGATTTGAAGTGATTTATACAACTTGTGCCCAGTTGAATACTCAATGAAGGTGATCCTTTGATCGCATTAGCTATAACTTTTGTTCTTTTATATGTCCAATTCACTCAAGGTAGCTGCTTTTATAATATTTCAAATCTGGCATGCATTCCAGAGTTTTTTTTTTTCAGTTTGCTTTCTATTGAGACATGTTGTTGGTGCACTGCAATAGAGTATTTATTTCTATTGTCCTAGACAATGTAATAGTTATATCCAAAAAAAATTATCCCAAATCTGGCATACATTCTAGAGTTATTTTCAATTTGCTTTCTATCGAGGCATGCTGTTGGTGCCGTGCAATGGAGTGCTTACACTACCTGTGTATGTTTGGTAGGGCTTTGATGAGTACATGAATTTGGTTCTTGATGATGCTGATGAAATCAGCGTTAAGGACACTAGGAAAACATTGGGTCAGTATATTTGCAGGCCAGAATTATTGTTATTATTTAATTAATCAAATGGAAATGGCTGTGCTACATGATTTTTAGTATAAACTCCAAATTGGGGCATTTATAGGCATTTTTTCTTTTTTGGACATTTAACTGGTAATGACCTTTTGATGTCCATTTTAAAGGTTGTACTATTAACTAAGCTACAGGTTATGAACTGGGTGTTTGGATGTCATGATTTACTCTAAAGATGCTCCACTCTGAACATGTTCCCTAGATGGTCTGTTGTTAAGACATAGTTCACGTTCATTAGCTCAAGGTATCCACAATAATCTTGTACTGAAACGTTGTGCTGCATGGCCTACTATGATTTACTTGGTGTTAATCTAACTACTGAACCTTCCCAAAGAAACTGTTTACACATGCAAACCTAAGCCCACCTTTGTTATATGCTGCTTCATGAGACAATTAATCTGATCCAGAAATTATCTTCTTGATACTGCCCAAAAACTGTAAAGCTGTGAATGAGTACATAGTAGTGCAACCATATGAGCCTGTTTTCTCTAACTCTCCATCTCTTTTGTATGTTAGTTGAATTTTCCTATTATCTGTCGGTGATCATTTGATATGCTGATCTTACATAAGATGGCTACTAATATGATCTTACATAAGTTGCAAGAAAAATAAATTTTTGATTGAGGTAATAATAAATGTGAAGCATGAATGTGGTACAATCCCGACTGTGCTTCACAAGCAGCCTATTGCCAGTAAAGGAACTTTCTGGTTTAAAGCAAACGGGTTCTTCTCCGACAAAAGCCCACACAAGATCATGAAGCATATTCTGCCAGCAAGGAAGGTGATATTGAGCAGGAGTTAACCAGTAATATGGCGTGATTATTAGGTTAGCAGAAATGTGTTACGTGTAGATTTAAGGCTAATGAGTGTTACTACCATCAGCCAAACTAATCTATCTTAGCTTTCCTATGCTATTTTAACATTTTATCAAAAGTTAGGAACATACTATTGATTGCCGTCCGTGTATTTGTACTATCGCCTGGTGATAAATGAAGATGAATGTTGATGAAGTGCAAAGAGGCTAATAAACCTCCTGCTTTGGACTTCCGTTTTCAAGCATTTTTTAATTAAGCTGAGCTATCTATATGATGCTTACTTTGTATGGTATATGTGACCTGTGAGTTGAGCAATGACCAGCGGCCAGTTTTTTGGGACTGTGCCGAGGAAAGAAAATATAGACTATTTTTTTGTAGTCCGGGTTGAAGCTTAGTATTGGGAGCATGACTTTTGCTATTTAGGTGTTCGGGGGTTTACTATTTTCTGTGGAAATAATTAAATCCTTGTGTTAGATGCTTGAATGAATAAATCAAGGTAAGAATGATAAATGTTGCAAAAGGTGCCTAACCCTATTTTCTTTTGCATGAAAATCGGAGCAAATATCGAAGAGTGGAGTGGATATAAGTTTTTGGTAAAAAGTAGTTGATATAAATAGAGAAATAAGGCCGTGGTCACATATGGCTCAACTGACTGATATATTTCATATTGAAACCCAGCAATTTAACGAGATGAACCCATTGTATCAATGGATGAGGCGGCACGATATTGGTTCTGAAAATGACTTTGCTCTTGGCTATATTTTCTTGCTCTGATCGGCTGGAATTAATACCAGGTCCAGGTATCAATTTTATCTTCACAAATGCTCCTTCATGTTTATCATTGTGTTTTTTAGATTGCATTTATCATTTTACTTGTGAGAAGGAGGGTTAAGTAGGCCTAACGTTAGGAACTTTTCCTCTTTGTGAGAAGGAGGGTTGTTTTTTTTACTATATCTTGTACATATTTTTGCTCCCGTCTTAATGAAATGAAATACAATTTTCCTATGTTCTCGAGAAAAAAAATAATTTGGTGGAAGATAAACTTTTGTTGTCTGTTTGAATTATTGAAAATGAAACGTGCTATATAAATGGCATTGACATAAATTTTGTATTTTGCTAACTACTATAATATACTTTTGGACGACAACATGTTACTCACGTACTTTAGATTTAGCTTGATGTGGTGTGAAAAAGCTTTTGGCCAATGACATGTGGTATAGTCATGTATGTATGAAGTCTGAGCTAGATGATGCATAAAAGTGAAATTTATATTTTCGTTGCAACGCACGGATACTTAACGGTACTTCTAAAGATACTTTACTTAAGGAGTCATTGATGGGTTTAAAATTTTCTCTTTGTAGAAGGATGAGGATCAAATAAAAGTAAAACAGTATACGGTTGACTGATTAATGATTCTGTTTTCTAGCGTGTCTTCCTCGCAACTTCTGTAACATACATAGAATGCTTTCTATAGAAGTCTATTGTTAAATTATCTCTTCCACCTCTCCTGTCTTCTCTATCAGAACTGCAGCCGGATCCCCCACCGCAGTCTCAACAGATCTATCATTTGGCTAATGCAAGATCGATCTGGAGTGGGAATTCGTGCCCCATATTGCCCCCAAATCCCTTGGTACTTTGCCTTCCTCTCTTTCTAATCTTATCTGCTTTGGAATTCCCTGATTTGGTTGCTTTAATAGCAGCACGATTGAGTAACTCGGTTACAAATTGGTTGTTTGAATGCTTTCTTTTTTTCTGATCGATTCTGGACCAGCATCGGCAAATAGGTTTAGAGGAGAGAAAAAGAAAACGAAAATGAAAAGCGAATGAATGCATCGACGCTTGCTTGCTCGATGCCATTATGCAATGCCAACAATGGCAGTTGCATTTGGATTCACTCGTTCATGCATTTTTTGGAGAGAATCATTGCAATTTAGGACGCATCTTTAGTTTTCTGTTTCTTCGTAAAACTCAAGTACTTGTGATGCAAATGCAATGGCGATCGCGGTTGTTGATTCCCTTGTGTTGGAGGCGGCTAGCAGGAAGAGCGAGAACTGCCGGCAGGCTCGGGACTGGTAGGATCAGAGACACGATTAACACCCTCAAGGACGAAATTGCCCTTTCTAAATGAAGTTTAGGCTGCCAAGTACCTTCTAATTTCAGCCTCTTAGTTTTCTTTAAAAGACGTCCACTTTTCTCTTGAAGAGCATAGAAGCACATCTCTTATAATATTCTTTGTTTTTTCTTCCAATTTTTCTCTTCATGGTTTTATGTCACTTTGTGATTTCTTATTTTAAAGCCTGTCATTACAAATAAACTTGAATCCTAAACTCTAAAAATATCGAATGAACTGTACGCAAGCCATAGGAAAATTGTAAAATTTTCTATGCCAAATTCTGTGGCATCCAAGTTATAGCAATTTTGAGGAATAAAAAGTCTAGTTGTTGATGTTTTATATGTGAGGTGTATGAATAAATGCACTTGCATGAGAATTTCTTTTATTTAAAAGAGAATCTACTCTATGCTACTGAGTTTTCCTTAATTTGATAATTTACCATCGACTTTATCTATTTTTATAATATACCACTGAGTTTATCAATTGTATATACAATATGTCATTTGGCTGGCTAATTTTTCAAAATTACCCAAAATAAACCCTTATATACATATAATGGTTAACAATTAATTGACCCAATAGAAGTTTGAAAAAATTATAAAATTTTTTGTGTAGTCTCCTTGCATGACATAGAAGTTTATGTATATTTTTCAACATAGGTTTATTTTTAAAAAGTTATTTTTGTGTGGTATATGAGAGAGGAATTGCTTACACAAAAGATAATAGTACACAAATATTTTGTGTAACATATGAAAAATGATTCACATTAAAAACAACAAAAAAATATTTAGTTCGCATATAACACATAAATTATATTTTATAAAAAATAGTATGCAAAAATCTTGAAACTTATACACAAACTTCCATGTTGTGTAAGGAGGCTACACAAAATGTTTTATAATTTTTTGAAACTTTTAATATGATAAATCAATTGTTAACCTTGTATGTATATAAGGTATTTTGGGCATCTTGAAAAAAAAACCCAGTCTAATGATATATTGTAGAACAATTGATAAGCTCGATGATATATTATAGAAATGAGCAATGTCATGGCAAATCGTTGAATAGAGGCAACCTCTGTGGCACATAGTATATTTTCTCTTTATGAGATTAAAGTGGGGCCCCATGGTCCACTGGACTACTTAGCCTGTCCAGCCCAATTGGCCTTGACCTTTAGCCGAACGCATCAAGCCAACTGGGTTGGTCAGGCGCTATAGTGCCTGGAAATCCCACAACAATTTCCATACGCAAGTGTATTAATCCTCGTCGCATAAGGCGAGGTACACAATACAAAGTTATTTAATACCAGAGTAAACATGTGGAAGCGATAACATAGTTTAAATTATTACATGGGCGACCAAAGGGCCCAGACAAGCAAAGATAAACCAATAAAGTTTGTAGCTAGAAGAGCTGGGGACCAGGCCCATAGGCACTTGACGGTAGGTACGAGCTAGATGTCGAAGACTTCATCACCAGGATACTCATCATCTGGATTGTGAATAAATAGAGCAAGATTGAGTACCATCTAAGTACTCAACAAATCATACCGGGAATAATGCACTGATAATGCTAAAGGAGTACAAGGGGATTAAGAGGGCTATTTTGCACTAAACATCATTTTATTTTATTCTATAATCTTTTAAAGTAAATTTTAGGAATCCGATTCTATTTCTAAGATCAAATTATCCCAATGTAGCGTATACCACGCTTATCTAGTTCTTGCCTAACCCAAGGCTAACCAGACCCATCCCGGTTAACCATCACATTTTAACAATTGATCCATTATTCAATTTTAACAGAGGAATCTCTAACTTAGGTAAATTGCTAGGCTTGCCTATAATCGATGGCACGGCTATTCAAATAGGTTATACTCTGGCCAGAGGTATACATCTTTACCCACAAGACACAACTCCCTCACATGTTCCCATGTGTCCCATACCGCCACAGTATGTGGAACGGAAGTCGTGACATAACCCTTCACCTAGGTCAACTGTAGACAAAAGAACTGACACCAACCGTCTACGACCAGACCCCTGGGACAGGTAGACAGTCGATGCCCCCGGCATCTCGATCCCTAGACCCCCGGTGACCTTCATTTGCTAGAGACGTCGGTCAACAACCAGACATCATCCGCCTCTATCTGTGTTCCTTTGTCTAAAGCTGATCTAAGCTTCAGGTTAAGCCTTACGCATTAGACATGTGGTAGTACGGTTATGCTTTGCAACTGAGGCCCGAAGACCGGTCCTTATGACGGCTGAGCTACGACTAAGAGAACCATCCATGCACCTCAAGCCCAGCCGAAAACAGAGTTTTGGGGAATTCTAAATAGAGAAGATTCATGTCCAGGCTAACTAGCTAAAACCAAGTCTAACATTAATTTTCTTGTCATTTCCCCCAATTATATCATAAATGAATCATGTTGTTACTAATTAAAGCATGGACTAAGCATAACCTAAGGTAGCTAGTTTGCATTACAAATACACACAAGAACTAGCTGGATTTCAGTGACCTAGGGTTATCAAGGAGTAATACCAATAATAAGGTTGTAACAAGAATTTTAGGAAAAGGCTATAATAAAGCAATATTATCGCAGGATATTTCGTAAAGCACAATGCATTAATTTAAATAAAAATAATTGTACAAATCCATGGGTAATCAATATGTACAAGGAAGTGGGTATGACTTGTCTTGCTCGTAGCCAAAGTCTTCAGTAGCAACATCGAAGTAAAGCGGAGAATCGGGAGCAGCGGTGTCTATACGATATACGTAAACAAAGTTGGCTTTACTCTAAGAAATTGCATTAAAAGGGCACATAATTGGGTTCTAGACATTTTAAGGAAAATTTAGAGACTTGAACGAGTCAATTCTGAGTTCAAATGGTCAAGATATGGCCATTTGAAGTTTAAATAAAATTGAAATTGAAATTTATCCTTTTCTTGATTTATTTTTCTTAAGAAAAATCAGTTTATTGCGTCAGCACCAGGGAGAGGAGTGCAGCGCTGACATGCGGGCCCCATTGGTCAGTGCCCAGGGCGACTGACCGGTGGGTCCCGAGGATCGGCCACAGGCACGGCGCGCAGACGCGGCTGCCACGCGGCGGCCACGTTGGCACGGCCATGGCCAGGTGGGCAGGCGTCGGCCATACCCCGATGGTCGCCACCAGCGTCCATCGGCGTGGTGGAGATGGCCGAGGAGGGATGGGAGAGGTAGAGGGCGTCAAGGAGATCCTCACCCCAACGAAGACGATGAGCGGCGACGGGGGTGACCAGCGACGAGGAAGAAGCGGAGGGGCGGCTCGGGTTCACGACAACGATGTTCTGGCGGGCTCCAGGTGCGGTGAGGCGGGGGCCAAGGTTTGGGGTGATGAGGCAAAGCCGACAGCGGCAATGGCGAGGCCCGACGTGGCCTAAGTCGACGACGAGGCACGACCAGAGACGAGCGGTGGCGGCAAAGCTTGGTTCCTCGGCGTGACGGCTAAGGAGGGCTTGGGGAGCTCGGGTGAGGGGAAATCGAGCTAGCTGTGGTGGGAGGGGAGCTTTATAGGCCACCGGGGAAGAGGAAGAGGCACGGGACGGGGTGGACTTACTCACCATTGAACCCGGTGGCATCATTGATGCGAAATGAAGCTCGCCTGAGCGTTAGAGGAGGAATCTGAGCCAGGTTTGTGGGGGATTTGATGAGGATTGATGCAGGCTTTGATTCCCCTCAATCAATTTGAGGAGAAACGGAGGGGAGCGGCGGATTTTGCGGCGGTGGGGACGAAGGGGATCGGCTGGGCGGGTGGGGCGGCCGGAGGTTGGGAATGACAGGCGGGCCCCGCCTATCAGTGGCTCGGGGTGGACGTGGCCGAGCTGGGCCGGCCTAGGCGTGGGTTCGGGGAGGTAGGGGCAGGGTAGACTGAGCAGGCCAGGAGGAAGGGGAGAGAGGGAACTGGGCCGAAATCGGCCCAAGGGATTTGGGGTATTATTGTTTTTGTTTTTCTTTTTAGAAAAGCCTGTGAATTGTTTTTATTACCTAGAAATTACTATTTGTGCTATAAAAATTCCAGTAAAAATAGAGAGCACATTATAGGACATGCGGAATTTAAGAAAAATACCCACAAGCCCAATTGAATTTTATTCTTGGGGATTTTTATTTGTTTAAGGCTCATTCCTGATTTTTAAATTTCTAGAAATTAGGATTTAAGCACAATTTATCATTTAGGATGGTTTCAAGGTGTTACAAACCTACCTCCTGTTGATGTTTTATATCGACAATAATAATATGGGCTACTCGTGAGACCTAAACTTGATGGATTGCAAAGAAACACGAAACGATTTATCCTAGTTCAGGCCCTCGAGGTAAGGTAATACCCTACTTCCAGCCGTTGTGTATTGCCTTTAAGGTTTCTCTGGTGAGATTGTCATATGCCCTAAGGGGCTCCTTACCCCTCCTTATATACTAGAGGGATGAGGGTTACAGGGTAGAAAACCCAGTCAGATATGACCAAGGGCTTTCCTTATCAGTACATAGAGTATCCGGCTAGAACTATATCCCTTTCCTTGTCATGTAAGGTAATATGAAGCCAAGTCCTACTCTATCTCTTATTGTAGGGACCGGCCTACCCTCTGTCTAAGTGGCCATAATTGCCCTCCTGGAGGTACCCGTGGCCCATGGCCTCCACAGTAGCCCTTGAGACCTTCATAGTTGAGTCACAGCTGATATCGAGTGCTCATCCTCCACGGCGAAGAGATTCCTGAGTGCTTTGCTCCTAAGTACTCATTGTCCGAGTGCTTCTTTTCCTGAGTCCTGTTTCATGTCAGCTAGCAATGAGACTATGAAGGGCTTTATAGATGAATAGTATGCACCGAATAGGCGCACCTATTAGGTGTAGCCCTCGACTTTGTGCTTAATTGAGAAACAATTAAATATAAAGTCAAAAATCTTTAACCTTTAAGTCTTTCCCGAGTGATATGTTTCTTAGAAATTGGATGCTTCAGCTATATATTGGGTAGAAATTTTGCTCAAGGCAACTTGGCTAAGCATGTAAGCTGAGTATCACTATGGAGTAAATCCAACGTGTGATGAGATGTACTTGAGAGATAATTGTATCCCTAATTTTAATGGAGACCAGCTATTGATCCTTGTAAGGATATATTCTCAATACCTTAAAATATCAAGATACCTGAATATATACACCCGGTTGTAGGCTTAGCATGAAGCGTATCTGATTATCTAATCGGTTCTTGTAAAATAGCACCTGCATCGCGATTTTAACGCGACCAGTGGGCGACCCAATAGGGCATGCTATTTAAGAACTCATATCTTCGGCCTACTACCGAATAAACCGGCCCAAACCAACCTATCCAGCGCAGCCCTATAAAATCTAGAGATTTTGATCATTGCTCAACCGGCCAATTACTCTGGGGGTGTGCCACCGAAGCGTAGCAGATTTTGATGTCGAAGTCGTCGCAGAAATCTTTGAATACGCCGCTAGTGAACTGAGTGCCATTGTCTGTGATGATGCGGTTGGGGACTCCAAATCTGTAGATTATACTCAGTATGCGTTGCGCATATGATAGTTTACAGCTCCTGTGCCGGTAGGTGAGTTTAAAGAACGAAAAATTGATATCCCTTGTATGACAGGACGAGTGTTTCAACGTCGGTAACCACAATCGGCCAGAGGAATCCTTGTCTGCAAGGCTTTCCGACTTATGTTCTGGATGCAGCATGGTTGACACAGATGCCCGAGTGGATAGATTGTAGGATCTGCTTGTCTTCCTTAGGTGTGACGCAGTGCATGAGAACTCCGGATACGCGTTGACAATATAGGTCTTCTCCGACTATGATAAAGTTTTTGCTTCGTCGCTTGACTTACTCGGCTTCGTTGTGATCTTTAGGAAGTTCGTATTCCAGTAGGAATCGAATGATTGGGGTCTTCCATTCTTGAATAATGATGAGCACCTCCGTAGATTCCGGGTTTAGTGCAGCCTCCGATTGCACGGGTTCTGGCTTCTTCTTGACTGAGAGCTTCTGTAGTGGTTTCTTTCCGTGTTTTGGCCAAATAGGTACCCAAACGCTGCGCTAGCGCAGGATTCGGCTGGCGACCCTCTTGGGGCATACTCAACTTGGCAAAATTGTAGCCGAATAAGGTACCCAAACCTCGCATTAGCATAGGATTCGGCTGGTGACCCTTATAGGGCGTACCCCACCCAGCAGTGTGGTACCCGAGCCCCGACAGGTGCCGGAGGTCAATTATTAGCCCCGATGGGGCGTACCAAGGAAAGGTGACATCCGTCTCCCGACTGGGGCAAGTACTCGGTCAGTAGCCCTTATGGAGCATTCCAAGTGATTCTTGAAGCGTCGCACTCCAAGTGTATCATGGCAGACTGGTCCAGCCCTCGAGCGTAGGAGATAGGCTCGTAGCCATGAGTTCCTGTTACGCGTATCTGGAACTGGGCCCTGCATTATAAACATATTGGATGAGTAACATCTGATGTATAAAACAATCACCCGAATAACATTTATGTATTTTACAATAGACGTAAATATGTGTTCCTCCTCTTATTGATATTAATTTTCTCAAGTAGTTGACCCCTTACATTTAAACACTCTATCCAACTAGTCATAGTCCCTGAACGTCGGGAGTCGGCTCATAGCTCTTTCCCAGACACCCGTTTTGGGTGACTTGACTTCGCCTTTCATGGAGCAAAGCTTCACGGATCGAAATTTATACTACTCGAGTACTTTTGCAATCATTAAGAGCAAAAATAGAAAATGCGCAGTATGTACACCTATTAGGTGTAAGCGGCCGCGGCATTGTCGAGGCCAAGTGAGGAATTGACGATCTCATCCCCCTAGATCCGATCCCGACTAGCGCTAAGCCATATCCGAGTCAAACCATTGGGAAGTGGCTTGCCTCTTGGCCCATTTAGATGAGAATATCATATAAATGAGAAAATATTTATCAGAAAGAGACTTAGCTATTTAGTATTGCATAAGTTGGGAGTAGGGATGCCATCCTTTGCATTTGAGCTTTTGAGCCCCCGAGCATGTCACTTGTCATTCTGATAATCTTCGATTCTAGGAGGTTGAGGACGGTTGCGATCGACTGCCGCAATGAGGTTGTCTGACTTGCGTTTGCGGTTCCTAGACTTGGATAGGGCCGTGTCGTCCGTCTCCCGTCGCTCCTTCTATTGGGGCTTGTCGTCAAGTGCCTCTGCCACTGCATCAGCTGAATCAGCATATTTATTGGCCATCTCGAAAAGAGCTTTCACGGAGTTGGGTGGCTTCTGAGTGAACTTGGCGATGAACGGCGTTTCCCTGACTCCCTTGCGGAAGGCGACGATGACGACCTCGTCCTTGATTTTAGGTATTGACTTTCTTTTCTCGAAAAAATGCTTGATGAAATCGCGGAGGGACTCGTTCTTCCTCTGGTGGCACTGATATAAATCATACTCGGAAGACGGCCTCTCGTAGGTTCCTTGGAAGTTTGCAATGAAAGATTCACGAAGTTCTCTCCAAGAGCCGATTGACCTCCTGGGAAGCCCTGTCAGCCATGTCCTCGCCGAGTCAGCCAAAGTGACTGGGAGGTAGTTAGCCATGGCTTTGTGATTGCCTTCGGCCGCACGGATTGCCAAGGTATAACCTGTGAGCCAGGACTCCGGATTGGTCTTCTCATCGTATTTTTCAATTCCAATTGGCTTGAAGCCTGACGGCCAGTCGACTTGTTGCAGCTCGTGGGTGAAGGCCGGTACACCTTCATCTGTGTGAGGACTCCGACTACGACTACGACGATGAAATTGCTCGTGGTGGAGGCCGAAGCGTTCATGCTCATCTTCTAGTCGGCAGCGCTCATCCTCCTCGCGTTCTCGGTGTCGAGCGTTAATATCGTGGTGGAGATCTCGCCATAGTCGTCCTCGGGCATCCTGGTTGTCACGGCGGTCGTCATGGTGCCGCCGTCGATCATTGTTCTGATTGCCGAGTGACGTATGACGAGACTCCAAGCAATGCCGATTAGAGCCAGTTGCGCGGTGCCGTGCTAAGGCAGATGAGATCGCCATGTCTAAAGCCGTCTTGTTTGACGGTATTAGGGTGTCTCTAGGGACTGATTGTTGTTGCTGCTGATAGGACGCAACAGTGATCATTGCTTTGATCCTTGCGATGGTTGGGGTGGCAAGCGTCACACGTCTTCCTCCTGTTGCTCACATAGTCAGCGAGCCTTCTCCTCCTGCTGATCGCATAGTCGGTGTGCATCTTGTATTGGAGTTGATCCCTTTGACGCCATGAAGACCTCGCGTGGTGGAGAAAACCTTCCCGAGCTGCTATCCGACTGGGAGTCGGATTCGGAGTAGTTTAGCAATGTGATAATGACCCCAACCTCCCTGGACCCAATCTAGAGCGGCTTTGGGCCGTATTCGAGTCGAATTCCAAAGGATTGAGTCTGCCGCATCAGATTGGAATTGAAGATTGTTGCAGTGTTGTCGAGTCCAAGTGGAAAATTGACGATCTCGTCTCTCCTAGACCCAATCTCGATCGGCTCGAAGCCGAATCTGAGTAGAATATCAAGAAAGAGAGTTATCTCAGAACTTGAAGATCTTGGGTGTTGCCGAAGCAGGATGTTGAAAACTACCGCAGCGTTGAGTACGCCAACCGGCGCTAAGTTGGCTTGGTCCCTGGCCGATCGGGTTGAAACTGAGTCGAACAAGGTGAGATTGCCGAGATTGTTGACGATGAAGTCAAGGCTCCCGAATTTGATGGCTTGTCCATGAGAGAAGTTGACGCCGTCGACTGCTATGGTTGGATCCATCAGGCTTGATGACAATGATCTCGACGAAGCCCCTACCTGCCGCGCCAACTGTCGATGTTTTATATCGGCAATAATAATATGGGGTTACTCGTGAGACCTAAACTTGATGGATTGCAAAGAAATACGAAACAATTTATCCTGATTCAGGCCCTCGAGGTGAGGTAATACCCTACTTCCAGCTATTGTGAATTACCTTTGAGGTTTCTCTGGTGAGATTGTCATATGGCCCAGGGGGCTCCCTACCCCTCTTTATATACTGGAGGGATGATGGTTGCAGGGTAGGAAACCCAGTCGGATACGACCAAGGGCTTTCCTTATCAGTACATAGAGTATCCGGCTAGGACTATATCCCTTTCCTTGTCATGTAAGGTAATATGAAGCCAAGTCCTACTCTATCTTCAATTGTAGCGACCGGCCTACCCTCTGTCTGAGTGGCCATAATTGCCCTCTTTGAGATACCCGGGGCCCATGGCCTCCACACCCCCCTTACAGAGAATCTCGACCCTGAGATTCTGAAGCACTGGTGAAGAGATGTGGATGTGTTGAGTTCAACTCATCTTCGCGCTCCGAAGTGGCCTCATCCTCTGATTGATTACTCCATTAGACCTTACAGAATCGGACCACCTTGTTTTGAGTGTGCCTATTGGATGTATCCAATATTTTTACCTGTTTCTCCACATAAGTCAGGTCCTCCTGCAGTTCTATCTGATCAGGGTCTGCTTGTTCCATTGGTACCCGCAAACATTTCTTGAGTTGTGAGATATGAAACACATCATGTACATGTCCCAAGGATGCAGGCAATTCAAGCTGATACGCTACTTCCCCTCTTCTTCCTAGTATCTTGAAGGGCCCTACATATCTGGGTGCTAGTTTGCCTTTAGTATGGAACTGTCATACACCACGAAGTGGTGTGACTCTCAGATATACGAAATCCCCTGTTTCAAACTCCAGATCTCTGCGTCGATTGTCAACGTAACTTTTCTATCTAGGTTGAGCCACTTTCAGATTCCTCTGGATTACTCTGACCTTTTCCTTTGCTTCCCTCAAAATATCTGTTCCAAACACCTGGCATTCTCCAGTCTGATCCCAAAGGAGAGGAGTTATACACTTGCGCCCGTATAACGCTTTGAAGGGTGCCATCTTCAAACTAGCTTGATAGCTGTTGTTGTAAGAAAATTCAGCATAAGGAAGACTCATATCCCAAGTCTTTCCAAAATCTAGAATGCAAGCAGGAAGCATATCTTCTAGAATCTGATTGGTGCGCTCAGTCTAACCATCTGTTTGGGTATGATAAGCGATGCTGAAATTGAGTCGTGTGCCCATTTCTTCTTGCAATTTCTGCCAAAAGTTCGAAGTAAACTGGCAACCTCGATCAGACAGTATCCTCTTGGGTACCCCATGATAACACACAATCGTGGAGAAATACAGTTCCGCTAGCTTACCTCCTGAGCATGTAGTCTTGACTGGGATGAAGTGAGCTATCTTAGTCAATCTGTCAACCACTACCCAAATCGAATCGTACCCCCTTGCGTTCGTGGGAGCCCAGTGATAAAATCCATGCAAATTTCCTCCCACTTTCACTCTGGTATTTTCAGCGGTTGCAATAATCTGGCTGGTCTTTGATGTTCTGCCTTTACCTGCTAACACACATCACACAAAGCCACGAATTCTGCTATTTCTCTCTTCATACTTACCCACCAGTATTGATCCTTTAAGTCCTAGTACATCTTGGTACTGCCGGGATGAATGGAATACTAACTTTTGCGAGCTTCTTGCAGAATGTTTCTTCAAATCTAGATCGTTTGGGACACAAATGCGCTCCCCATTCCACACTGCTCCAAACTCATCTTCCATGAAACCCACTGCTTTTCCTCTTCGCATATTCTTTCTAATTTCCCGAATATCCAAATCACTTTCCTGAGCTTCGCGGATCTGATCCAGGAGCATAGGCTTGACTTCGAGAGTAGTCAAGTCCTTTATGACCACACAAAGGTTTAGCTTTTCCATTTTTTTTGTACAGATCAATGGGGTAGGTCTTCATCTAGGTGGTGCCACAGTAACTTTTCCTACTCAAAGCGTTTGCAACCACATTTGCCTTACCAGGATGGTAATGAATTCTGACATCATAATCTTTAATCAACTCCAACCATCTCCTCTGTCACAGATTTAGGTCTAGTTGGGTGAAGATATACTTTAAACTCTTATGATTTGTGTATATCTCGCAGCGATTCCCGATTAGATATGGCGCCAAATTTTCAGAGCATGGACTACAGCTGCCATTTCCAGATCATCTGTGGGGTAATTACTCTCGTACGGTCGTAGCTGTCGGGAAGCATAAGCTACAACATCTCTTCTTGCATCAAAACACAACTGAGCCCTTGACGTGATGCATCACAATAAATGTGAAAATCCTTCCGGACATCCAGCAGGATTAGCACAGGGAAGGAGACTAGCTTCTTCTTGAGCAACTGAAATGTTTTTTGGCACGAGGGAGTCTAGACAAACCTCTCTTCCTTCTTCAGCAGTTGAGTCATGGGCCAGGTTATCCTAAAAAAATTCTCAATGAACCTCCGATAATAGCCAACCAAACCCAGGAAATTGCGGATCTGAGTTGAGTACTCAGATTCGGCGATTGCTTGACATCTCTCTTTGAATCTGAAACCGTTTAAGTGGTGCTGGAAGGAATCAAGAGGGGAGGAGGAAAGCTGTACCAGGTGGAAGGACCGACTTGGGTTGCGTCAAGTTGGTGACAGATTCCACGGTGGAAGGATCCATTGCCACACCTTGAGCCGTTATTACATGTCCCAAAAATTTTACTTCCATCAACCAAAACTCACATTTGCTAAACTTGGCGTAAAGCTGGTGCTGACGAAGTTTCTCCAACACTAGTCGTAGATGGTGTTCATGTTCTTGCTCTAACATGGAGTAAATCAAGATATCGTCTATAAAGACCACCACAAACTTATCCAGGTACTCCATGAATACTTTATTCATCAAATTCATAAAAAATACAGGGGCGTTGGTTAGCCCAAAGGACATCACTGTGCACTCATATAAACCATATCTGGTTGTGAAAGCTGTCTTTGGGATATCTTCCTCTTGTATACGCAACTGGTGATATCCGGATCGGAGATCGATCTTGGAGTACACCTTAGCTCCCTTTAGTTGATCAAATAAATCATCAATCCTTGGAAGAGGGTATTTGTTCTTTATGGTAACGTCGTTGAGAGCTCAATAATCCACACACATCTTTTTTGTCTTATCCTTTTTTTTCCATGAAGATGATTGGGGCTCCCCAGGGCGAAGTGCTGGGACGGATATATCCTTTCTTCTTCAACTTTTCCAACTGCTTCTTCACCTCTGCCAGTTCGTTGGCGGCCATGCGATAGGGTCTCTTGGAGATTGGAGCGGTTCCAAGTACCAAGTCTATCAGAAACTCGATTTCCCTTTCGGGTGGAGTTCCTGGTAGGTCGTCAGGGTAAACATCGGGATATTCCTTAACCACAGGGATCTCCTTCAAATTAAGCTGATGCAAGCTCTGCTATGCCGAGCCTGTGGGCTGAGCATAAAAGGCTACCGGTTGGTTTGCTCCATTACTCAAAACGACTGTTCTTCTGGTACAATCCAATACGCCATGGAATTTGGTGAGCCAGTTCATCCCTAGGATGACATCTAAATCTTTGGTGTCCAGAAGAATTAAGTTGGCCAGAAAAGAAACCCCTTGAATTTCTATGGGCATAGAAGGACAAAAATGTCGGGCTAGCATTTGTCCGCCAGGGTTAGTGATCACCATATCATTCCTAAGACTTTCTACCCTCAAACCATGTTTCCCCACAAATATTCTTGATATAAATGAATGCGTAGCTTCAGAATCAAATAAAACTGTAGCAAGTACGGAGTGAACAAGGAATGTACTGACTATGACATCTAGGGCAGCCTGCACATCCTCTGCGGTGACATGGTTGACACGACCCCTTGTGGTGTTGCTGTTGTTGTTGTTGTTGTTGTTGTTGTTGTTGTTGTTGTTGTTGTTGCGAGGAGGTGCCTGTCCTTGGGGACGCTTGGGCTTCGGACATTTGTCGGCGAAGTGCGTTAGTTCCTGACAGTTGAAGCAGAGAAGGACCTTTCCACTGCCGTCCTTGAGTACATTTCCCCTAGTTGATTGTGTCGTGACCGCTGCTAGTGTGGCGCCTCCCGACTAGGTGGAAGGCCACCATGTGCATAAGGCACCCGATCCCAGGATCAGTAGTCGGGTACGCACAACAATGATACAACACAGAGTTACAATAATACATAAACAGAGTACTTACATATACGTACAAGGAGATCCATCCAGGACAGACCCGGGATGGGCAAAATAATCAATTAGTAAACTAGCGAAACAGCAGAACAGGGCGGAAGCTGGACAAAAACTACTCCACAGGCTCGGTTGGGAACTAGGCTCGAAACCTTCAGAGGTCTTCATAGTCGGCCTGGTCTTGGAGGAACTCGGCAGCAGTCGGATCTTCGTCTTCCACTCCAAAACCTACTATATACATATATATGAACAAGGTGAGTACTTTCGTACTCAGCAAGCCGGGAATGATGCCATGTTGGTTAGACAAGAAGAGCTAAGGGTTTCATTTGCGAAAGACTGCCTTATTAAACTCTTTTCTTTGCAAACACTAGTGAGTTCCAAATTTTAGTTGGCGGACAGAGGCTCACGCCTCCATCCAATCCGCAAGTTGCTTTTCAACAACTCACCACTTAAGGAATCAAGAGTAAACATACATGTTCTTATTATCTTTTACTTTGCATTTGTTGGTCCTTTATCTCCCGAGTAGCTACAACCACTCGTTGACCCTGAGACTCGGCTACAACCAAATCTCAGCTGTGGCACTTGATGCCCGCTACACTGGCTACAACCAGCTAGCTAGTCGGCCGCCCTGGCTACAACCCGGGGGCTCATCATCGCTGCCCTGGCTACAACCCGGGAGCATGATTATGGCACTAAATGCCCGCTAAGCTGGCTACAACCAGCTAGCTAGAACACTGCTGCCCTGGCTACAACCCGGGAGCGTGCTCATCACCGTCTTCTGGCTACAACCCGAAGACTGAATTGCCGCCCTGGCTACAACCCGGGGGCTTAAACTTTGCTGCCCTGGCTACAACCCGGGAGCATGATCTTCATCCTGTTTACTTTTCATACACTTGTTTATGGTGCTTAACACCCCGGACCACACAGATCCGTTTCTGGCCACACAGGCCTTCCGTTTGCTTACTCGGCAAACTCAGGTCACGGTTCCCTTTCCATCAAACACTTTTTCACAAATCACCGACAAACAAATCTACGCCATGGGAAGCGATCCTTAATGATAATACATAGCCAAGCCACACAGGCACTGTCTCTGTACATCAAGATTTTCACAAATCTTTCCTTTATTTCACAAAACGCGCCGATACACAAGGTATCGGGTTTTCCAAACCGTTTAGTAAAACCCATCATTTTTCCCAACGACAAACAACGTTGCAGAGCTAAGCCATTCTACTCGGCATCGTATCCTCAGATAGGATGCTAGCGTGCCATTTGTGGGGCTCTTCAAGGGGGAAATATAACAACATCCTACCAAATAAGTGCTACTACTGGGCGGGTCCATCGGTTGCGCTTGCATAACCGAGGCCAACAGTTTAAAAAGGTGTAACTAAGCATGCATATATTTTCCAAACAATATAGTTTTGCATATATGGGAAACAATATGATCAAAGAGGCTTGCCTTGTTCCAAGGAGGGGTCTTCCTCGGCGAAGGTGGCTTCGGGATCGTCCACCGGTTCAGGTTCTGAACAAGCAGAAAGAAACACTGATAAGCAGGAGAAGTAAAACACCAAGAAATGGATCAAGAAGTAGTCGGCTGCAGAAAAGGGGGCAGTCGGCTGAACCAGGCTTGCGAACCAGGCGACAGAGCTCCAAAGCTTGAGAAGATAAAAACTTAGCAGAGCTGGAGCTGGCCGGTTTGCAAAACAAAGGAAGAAGGGGGCACGGTTGGCCATATATATATATAGCTGACGTGCAAGGTTGAGGCACGGTGGAGCTGGGCAACGGGTGGAGCAAGGAAGTCAAGATGAACTGACAGGGATATGACAGGAAGTGACTTTGGAGTCCAACTGGTCAGAGGAGTTGGCAGGCACTGTAGCTGCGATGAGACATTAAGGTCAAGGCTAGGACAGGTTGGAGAAATCTCACTGACCGGGCTTCGGACTGACCACTGGTCCAAGCGATGCTGCGGTTAGGTGAAGATTGATTCTCCACTACATCGGTAGTCGGCGTCCAACGGGTGGGTGCAACTCGGGGGACAAAGAAGCAACAGGTCTCAACAAGGTAGTCGGCCACATCACCGTGCTCACTCAGCAGCAAAGAGGTCCGAGTAAGACAAGGATAAGGGCAGGATACAAGGACTGAGTAGCAACTCTACTCGGCACAAGAGAGAAGGTAGTCAGCTGGCCGGGGAGAGGGAAAACGGAGGCACAGCTGACAGGATAGGAAAAGATTAAGATCCAGAAAACCAGTTACAACAGGGAAAAGGAAAGCAGGTCGTTACAGCTAGTCCACGAGGAGCGGAGTTGTTTCACTGTGACGGAGCTGGCCTGTTGACAAACTGAGGTCGGGCCTGGGGAATTTGGCGATTCTGTGAACCTGATGAGGATCCACCTTGACAAGGAGTGGTGTACCGAAGTCGTTGGCTTGGTCCCTGCTGACTCTTGAAGTTGGCCATGCGACGCTTGATGGATCAATCTCCTTTTGCTTGGCTTCCTAGTGTATGGCCTTGTCAACGAGCCTCTTGAAATTGGCGTAGTCACTTGCGATTTCACTGGACTGACACCTTAGAATTGAGGCCTACCAAGAACTTTTCCTACGTGTCCTCATCCTCCCGCACATCCTCTGGTGCGTACCTCGCCAGGCGATTGAACTCATGTAGATAGTCGGTCACAAAGCGGTTGCCTTGTTTCAGGTCCCTGAACTCCCGCTTCTTCAGTGCCATGATGCCAGCGGGTACACGTGTCCTCCGGAATGCCGTTGTGAACCGTCCCCAAGTAATCGGTTGTTTCGTAGGCTGTGTAGCTTGAAAATGGTCCCACCATTCAGAAGCGGGTCCTTGAAGTTGGTGTGTGGCGAAGGTGACCTTCTCAGTGTCGGTGCATTGGATGCTATCAAGTTTCTTGTTGATGGCATGGAGCCAATCAAGGGCGTCCACAGGGTTGGTGGTGCTAGAGAAGGTGGGTGGGCGAATGCGAAGAAATTCGCTTAGCTTAGACTGCGATGGTGGCGGTGGAGCTTGAGCAGCAACTGGTGGATTCTAGATGTGATGGAGGAAAGCAACCATCATGTTGGTTTGTTATGCGAGGATCTGGGTAAGGATGGGGTTTTCCACATTGGGCTAGGCGGAGGCTGGGGAAGATCGTCTTGGTGCTGTCCATTTCCGTGGTCCTGCCCTTGATTTCCCTCCTGCTGACCACTTCCTTCCGGTTGCATAGTTCTCCTGGTGTAAACCATCTGTTGTGGCCATTCAAATGCAGAGATAGAGAACAGAGGAAAAAGATCATCTAAGACAAGCACCTTATCGAACTTATTCAAATTTTATTGCTCTGCTGTTGGTTCCTTAAATTGTTCAAGTACTTAAACACACATGGACAAGGTTATATCACAACAGACAGATATAACCTAGTCCCAAACATAAACAGAAACGACAGGAAAAACACCAATGAAGATAAACAAGGAAAAACACGGACGTGTCTATCACTACACGTCAACTAGTGCGAAGGGCCAGCACCGGGGTGGAGAACGATCAACAGAGTGTCGGTGTTGTCATTGCCGGAGATGCCGTCCTCCCGAGGAACAAGAGGCTCCTGCTCCACACAACGGGGCTCCAAGAACTTGGACTCTACAAGAGACTGATGGATGATCACTGGCCTGGAGGTGCTCTTGCGTGCTGTGATCTTCATGCTGTGGGCGACATGGCAGAGCTTGGGTCAGTAGATCTGTCCTTGTGCAATCTTGAGCTGGTGCAACTCCTCCTCCATGGCGTCCAACTCCTTCTTGAGCTTCAAATTCTCCTGGCGCATATCGAAGATCTTTATATTATTCTGCACCATTCCCTGACGCACGAGCTGGTGGAAGTCGATGCGAGCAGTGTCGTAGGCGGCCAACATCCGTGCCAAGTGCACGACAGTGGTGTCGTCCTCCCTGTCAGTGCCTCTAAAGCTAGAGTAGACTACCAAGTTGAATTGCCATGGGTGGAAGCGGTAGGGAGTGTGTTGCAGCTCTCCCTGGTAGCGCTGGTGAAGCACCCGATGGCCAGAAGTGCCGCACTTTGGCATGCAGCCGCGAAGGTGTCTCCTCCTGAGGTGACTGTCAGTGAGGTGCACTGAGCGGAGCTGGCGAGGAGCGAGGTGGTGACCTCCTAGGCAGCACGAGGGGAGTCTTCATCACCATCCACAACAGGTAACTCAGTACCCGTGTACTCCACCTCCTGCGTGTAGCCCAGAGCCATATGCAAGCTGTGTAACTCAAAAACAAAACCTCCCAAGTCCAAGCCAAGACGAGTGAGAGGGGGCGCCATCTACAATATTTTCAATGTAAAAAAGAAAAAGTCAATAAACAAAAAGTTTGTCATGAAATAAATAGAGCAAGGTAGAATAATATATTTTCACAATTATAGAAATTTCATTAGTAAAAATATTTTCCTAAGGCTGGGTCCATCTGGCTCATCCTAGGGTCAAGGGGGCTCTGATACCAACTTGTAGCACCCGGAAATCCCACAACAATTTCCATACGCAAGTGTATTAATCCTCGTCCCAGGAGGCGAGGTACACAATACAAAGTTGTTTAATATCAGAGTAAACATGTGGAAGCGATAACATGGTTTAAATTATTACATGGGCAACCAAAGGCCCAGACAAGCAAAGATAAACCAATAAAGTTCGTAACTAGAAGAGCTGGGGACCAGGCCCACAGGCACTTGACGGCAGGTACGAGCTAGACATTGAAGACTTCATCACCAGGGTACTCATCATCTGGATTGGGAATAAATAGAGCAAGATTGAGTACCATCCAAGTACTCAACAAATCATACCCGGGAATAATGCACCGATAATGCTAAAGGAGTACAAGGGGATTAAGAGGGCTATTTTGCACTAAACCACATTTTATTTTATTCTATAATCTTTTAAAGCAAATTTTAGGAATCCGATTCTATTTCTAAGATCAAATTATCCCAATGTAGCGTATACCACGCTTATCTAGTTCTTGCCTAACCCAAGGCTAACCAGACCCGTCCCGGTCAACCATCACATTTTAACCATTGATCCATTATTCAATTTTAACAGAGAAATCTCTAACTTGGCTAAATTGCTAGGCTTGCCCATAACCGAGGGCACGGCTATTCGAAAAGGTTACACTCTGGCCAGAGGTGTATATCTTTACCCACAAGACACAACTTCCTCACTTGTTCCCACCTGCCCCATACCACCACGGTATGTGGAACAGAAGTCGGGACATAACCCTTCACCTAGGTCAACTGTAGACAAAAGAACTGACACCAACCGTCTATGGCCAGACCCCTGGGATTGGTACACGGTCGATGCCCCTGGCATCTTGATCCACGGACCGGTGACCTTCAGTTGCCAGAGACGTCAGTCAACAACCAGATGTCATCCGCCTCTATCTGTGTTCCTTTGTCTAAAGCTGATCTAAGCTTCAGGTTAAGCCTTACTCATTAGACATGTGGTAGTATGGTTATGCTTTGCAACTGAGGCCCGAAGACTGGTCCTTATGATGGTCGAGATGCGACTAACAGAACCATCCATGCACCTCAAGTCCAACCGAAAACAGAGTTTTGGGGAATTCTGAATAGAGAAGATTCATGTCCAGGCTAACCAGCTAAAACCAAGTCTAACATTAATTTTCTTGTCATTTCCCCAATTATCTCATAAATGAATCATGTTGTTACTAATTAAAGCATGGGCTAAGCATAACCTAAGGTAGCTAGTTTGCATTACAAATACACACAAGAACTAGCTGGTTTTCAATTACCTAGGGTTGTCAAGGAGTAATACCAATAATAAGGCTGTAACAAGGATTTTAGGAATAGGCTATAATAAAGCAATATTATCGCAGGAATTTTCGTAAAGCACAATGCATTAATTTAAATAAAAATAATTGTACAAATCCATGGGTAATTTAAATTGGCTTTACTCCAAGAAAATGCATAAAAAGGTATAAACAAAGCACATAATTGGGTTCTAAACATTTTAAGGAAAATTTAGAGACTTGAACGGGTCAATTCTGAGTTCAAACGGTCAAGATATGATCATTTGAAGTTTAAATAAAATTTAAATTGAAATTTATCCTTTTCTTGATTTATTTTTTTAAGAAAAATCAGTTTGTTGTGTCAGCACCGGGGGAGAGGGGTGCGGCGCCGACATACGGGCCCCACTGGTCAGCGCCCGGGGCGACTGACCGGCGGGCCCCATGGATCAGCCACGGGCACGGCTTGCTCACGCGGCTGCCACGTTGGCATGGCCACGGCCGGCTGGGTGGGCGTCGGCCGCGCCTCGATGGTCGCCACCGGCGGCCATCGGCGCGGCGGAGAGGGCCGAGGAGGGATGGGAGAGGTAGAGGGCCTCAAGGCGATCCTCACCCCAACGAAGACAACGATGAGCGGTGACCGGGGTGACCGCCGATGAGGAAGAAGTGGAGGGGCGGCTTGGGTTCACGACGACGACGACGTTGCGGCGAGCTCCGGGCGCGGTGAGGCGGTGGCCGAGGTTCGGGGCAATGAGGCGAAGCCGACGGCGGCAATGGCGAGGCCCGGCATGGCCTGAGTCGACGACGAGGCATGACCGGAGACGGGCGGCAGCGACGGAACTTGGTTCCTCGGTGCAGCGGCTATTGAGGACTTGGGGAGCTCGGGTGAGGGGAAATCAAGCTAGTTGAGGTGGGAGGGGAGCTCTATAGGCCACCGGGGAAGTGGAGGAGGCATGGGACAGGGCGGATTTACTCGCCCTTGAACCCGTCAGCACCATTGATGCGAAATGAAGCTCGCCCGAGCGTTAGAGGAGGAATCCAAGCCAGGTTTGTGGGGGATTTGATGAGGATTGATGCGGGCTTTGATTCCCCTCAACTAATTTGAGGAGAAATGGATGGGGACGGTGAATTTTGCGGCGGTGGGGACGAAGGGGATCGGCCGGGCGGGCGGGGTAGCCAGAGGTTGGGGATGACGGCTTGGGACGGACGCGGCCGAGCTGGGCTGACCCAGGCGCAGGTGCGGGGAGACGGGGCAGGGTAGACCGAGCGGGCCGGGGGGAGAGAGAGAGAGGGAACTGGGCCAAAATCGGCCCAAGAGATTTAGGGTATCATTTTTTTATTTTTCTTTTTAGAAAAGACTGTGAATTGTTTTTATTACCTAGAAATTACTGTTTGTGCTTTGAAAATTCCAGTAAAAATTGAGAGTGCATTATAGAACAGGAAGAATTTAAGAAAAAATGCCCACAAGTCCAATTGAATTTTATTCTTGGGGATTTTTATTTGTTTAAGGCTCATTCCTGGTTTTTAAAATTTCTAGAAATTAGGATTTAAGCACAATCTATGATTTAGGATGGTTTCAGGGTATTACAGGCGCCATGCCACCTCTCCTCTTCTCTCGATCTTTCTCGCTTTTTCTCTCTCAATCTCTGTCAGCTGCTAGTACTCTCCCACTCCATCTCGTCGACGGCGCTCTGGACCATCCTTCCTTGACCTCAAGGCCGCTGCTCCACTTTGTTGCTAAGGGATTGGGGGAGGGAGGCAGTAGCAACGTGATGGGGAGTGAAGTGGTGCCGCGGGGCGTGTAAAGAGGAGCCGATGCATACGGGAAGAGGAAAATGTGGTGGAGGGTGGAAGAGCAAACCAGCTCACCAACAACGCCCTTGCCTTCTCCTCTCTCTGTTCTCTTCAGTGTCGCCTAGATTGTCGATCCTGTTGGTGCTCGGATGGATGGTTTTGGCAATGGTAGATGTCAGTGCTAAGCCCTGGGTCTGATGCAGATTTGTGTGGGAGGATGTGTCAGCAACCGTTGGTTGGTCAGAGGCGCGGGAGGGAGTAGGGGTAGCCGTCGGCTGGCCCGATCCGGTGGGCAGGGCCTGGTGGTATATCAGTGGCTTGAGGAAGGGCGTGCCATTGGTGTCCTTCGGCTGCTACGGTGATGAGCTTTACCTCGTCGGTGGTGTTGTACTCCTCAGTTGCTGTGGTGGCTAAGCTGTGTAGCTTGTCAGTGGCGGTGGTGGCAACCGACGACTGCGATGACCTAACAAGGGGAAGGTGCCCCATTGATTTTTTTTCTTTGTTTCAGTTTTTTTCATGATTTTAGCTTTTTGTTTTTCAATTTTGATCTTCTCTGCAGAGACTTTGGACGATGCTTGATGGGTAATTGGAAAAATTTATCAAGTTTGGATGTTCTGTTTCACATTGAAGAAGACAAGCATTATGCAAATTAGAAAGCTATGGACGTTGTGTTCATTTTTTACCCTACTTGATTCTCGTACGACCCATTGCGCAGGCCGCACTATTTGGGAGAGGAGAACATATCACAGATTTGAGACGGGCGCTTCTGCCTTGTTTTTTTTTTCTTTTGTTTGTTTTACTCCTGTCGATTTTCCTGCAATTTTTTACTTAGATGAATCCATTTTTTTCTTAGACGAATTCACGATTTATTTGTACAGTTATAGGCGCCACGTGGCCCAATCGGACACCGGCCAGCTTTAGATTAATAAAATATAAAATATATAAGATAGTAGTACTCAGTCCAGCGCCGTGTAAGAAGCGTATTGACCAGTGACTCCATGTAACGAGCACATGCAATCATGCATGCCACGTTTATTGACTACTGAGCGTTTGTTGTGGTCATCAGCTAGCCTGTTTATTATTATGTGATAAACGAAGACGAAGGCTAGCGGGCCAGCTAGTCAAATCTGTGGTGCTGTTCATCATGCCTTGCTTATTAATTACGAATTGCTTAATTATTTAGTTTATCCAAAAAGCTATAATTAGGACTACAAAGCGAATACAGCTTGATATTTATTACTTCAGAATTTTAAAATTATTAAATCATAGAAAAGCTATAATTAAGATCCGAATATAGCTTGATATTTAATAGTTACATAGGAAAAAAATTTCTTGATAGAAGTGTTAGAGCATCTCCAACAATATCCTAAAAACAGAGTCCTCTACACTTTCTGAGTAGGGGCTCATTCTATTTTTTGAGGCTCTGTTTTTGACACACAACTCTAACAAGGACCTCTAAATCTGAGCCCATATTTCTTTTTCTCTTATATTTCAATAATCTATATGTATATTGTTCATATTAACATCATTAAATTCAAACTCAAATATTTATAAACCACAACAATAAACCTATTCAAATCATGATTTCAATAAGACAATTAAATTCAATTTTTTTCCAAACATAAAAATCATATAGATATATAGAAATTGTCTATCACACCCCATAGCAATAAATTATTTCCAATTGTAATAAATAATCATGTGATTCGAGAGTTTTATACACGTATTAATAGCGTAGTGTAGGTGCAGCATGCACGCCATCATCAGCAACCAAATAATTTCCTATGTTTGACTAATTGAAAGCAACTTATCGAGTTGGTCACATGAGCGGGAAGGACGGCCGGATGGCGATGCCGCAAAGGCCCTCCGGCTTGCCGGCGACGTCCTTCTTCATCTTGATGTATCCCTGGTCGCACTACTAACTTCTGACCCTTATGTCACGCTTTTTTGTTGCAACGGCAAGATTTGGTTGCAACAAGGGTTGTTATCGCAACGATTTTCACTTTTGGTTGCAATAGATTGGATTTTTGCCACGAAGATTGTTTCGTGGCCCTAAGTATGGAGATCGTTGCGAAAAGTAAGTGTTATCGCAACAAATTATTGAATGGTTGCAATAAGTGATTCCTGTTGCCACGATTTGATTTGCGTTGCGGGCAAGTTTATTGTCGTTGCAATACTAAGGTGATATTGTAACTCTTTATATGATGGTTGCAATAGCCCGTCTATGTCGCAACGAATATGTTTCGTTGTATATAATAGTCGCTTGCGTTGCGAAAAAGTGGTACATATAGCAACGAAAAAAAATAAATCGTTGCAATCACTAAGGTTGCAACGATTATGGTTTCGTTGTATGTAATAGTTTCGTTCGTTGCAAAAAGGTTGTACATATAGCAACGAAAAATTACATCGTTGCAATACCTAAAGTTCTTCACTTTAATGGTTACATAAAAAATTAAAAAAAAACACCACCAGCAAGTTTTGAATCTGAGACCTCAGAGTTAAGAAGATAGGCGCCTACCATTAGACCATGTATGTGTTTGTGTTTCTAATAGCTAGCGTATCCTATACAAATTAATATAGACATGTTTATATATTGGAAAAGATAGTAATCTAATTACTATCACGTACGTCGCGGTCTCTCTCTTCCCCGTCGCTGCTTTGTTTCCCACGTGCGTCGTGGCTTCTGATCCCCCCTGTCGCGGCCTCTCTTCCCCCGCGCGCCGTCCCTGCGAGCAGCGTGGTCAAGGCCCTCGTTCCCTACAGCCAGCAGCGTGGTCGCGGCCTCCCTGCAGCCGGTGTCGTCGTGGCACCCCCTCCCTGCAACCGGAGTCGTCACGGCCCTTGAATGCCCTTGAACAAAATTGGTTTCACTCAAAAATGAGTTAAAATGAATTACTTATGAATTTTCAAAGTTTGGCTATTTTTTTGTTGGAAAGATATTTCAGTTTTAACCTTTTTCTAATTCTTTCTTCTTTTCTTATTTCTCTTACAGCCTGGGCCCGCAGGCCAGTGAGACAGAGCAGAGCAGGGCGCGGGACAACGGATCGGACTGTCCGTTCCAGGAGTGGATGGTCCGGTGTGGCGAACAGAGGAGGGCGCAGGCAGACAGAGCCGGCGAGCTTCTCGGCGGCGGCGACGGCGAACGGCGGCTCGGCTGTAGTCGGGCCCAAAATAGAAAAGGTAGAGGAGTTCACGACAGAGCTAAGGGTGGTCTTCTTGACACCTCGGGTGACCGGAATATCGCCGGCGGCGAGCTCCAGCGGCGGCTCTTTTCAGGTCGACGGGGGAAAACGTTCTACAAGCTCAATCTGGCAATACTAATGCATAAATATGTGTCTACCAGATATCTGGGCTCTCACTGTAAGGTTTGACGAGGCCGGCGAGGTCTTGTCGGCTGTGGCGGTGCACCGATTGGTTTGGCGGCGGCAGAAATCCTCTGGACGACGGCGGCAGCTCTTTCTTCAGTCGGCCTGCGGCTAGGACACGGTGTCCACCAGGTTACAGACTTCCTGAGGACGGCTACGGTGCAAAGAATTGAAGCGAGGCTCACCACAGAGGACGAATCGGCGGTGGCGGAGCTCGGCCGGAGTTGGGGAAGACGGAGGCCGATGTCGGCGCTCAGGGCTTCGCGACTCGATTCCTTCGGGTAGCGGGCTTCTAGAGGCGAGGCGACGTTGTTGGCGCAAGGGCTCAGTCAGACTCACTCCGAGGCGGCCGGAACAACGAGGCGACGCCGGCGGCGGTTCTGCACAGCCGAGACTAAGCACGGCGGCGACACGGTGACTTCGGCCAGCGATTCCTAGGGCAGTTAATACCAAAAATGAAATTATTGGGAGGTGCTAATCACGTTCCAGCAGAGGGAAGAGGAATGGGCTCACTAGAGCAAGCTCGGGCTCGATCGAACAGCTGCGGCAGTGAGGAAGATGAGGTTGCCGGCGGTGAACCTTGAGCTCTCCGGCAGTTTTCTCCACTTTAATGGTTACATCGTTGCAATACCTACCATTAGACCATGTATGTGTTTGTGTTTCTAATAGCTAGCGTATCCTATACAAATTAATATAGACCCGTTTATGTATTGGAAAAGATAGTAATCTAATTACTATCAGGTACGTCGTGGTCTCTCTCTTCCCCGTCGCTGCTTTGTTTCCCACATGCGTCGTGGCTTCTGATCCCCCCGTCGCGGCCTCTCTTCCCCCGCGCGCCATCCCTGCGAGCAGCGTGGTCAAGGCCCTCGTTCCCTACAGCCAGCAGCGTGGTCGCGGCCTCCCTGCAGCCGGTGTCGTCGTGGCGCCCCCTCCCTGCAACCGGAGTCGTCACGGCGCTTGAATTCCCTGCAGCGACGGCATCTTGGTGTCCTAGTTCCTTCCTGCTCATCGACGAGCAGGGCCGTGCCCGTGGGCGACGCTCCATGTTCATCTCGTCTCCGGCCGGCGCTCATCCGTTCAACGTTCATCTAGCAAGCAGGCACCAACGACAGGGACAGGGAAAAGGATCTATCCATCTAGCAAGCAGGCACCAACAAGCAGGCTCGTCCGTTCGTCCGGAGTGCAGGTATTGTTTTTTTTAAAATCCATCTGTATTGTACTAATTGGTATGAAGGTCTAGAACTGCTTGTATAATTTTAATTTTATTCTTGTCATCTTTTGAAGCCATGTCTTCTACAAATCGATTTAGAAAATATGAATCATGTTCCCAAAAGCATAAGAAGAAACAAAGAATTGAGGAGTTAACTCAATCTCAGAAAGGAGCAATGGATAGATTATTTTTGCTATATTTGGTACTTTGATTCAGGCCTCACTTAGAGCTTCATACGTGAGAAAGAGGATCACGTATGCTTGCATTATTGCTAGATGTTTCATTGTTGATTATATATAGTTTATAATAATGTCGTGATCCCTTCAATTAACGTGCTGCAGGAAATCGTTGTGATATTTGGAAAATAGAATTAATGGCACATGATGATGATCGAAGTTGGATGCTGTTGTCTCGGTCAACACGTGAGTGGCAAGCAGGTCTGGAGAAATTTATTGATACTATTTTTGAAGGCACCTATGCATCAGAAACTGCACCATGTCCATGTTCAAGGTGTCGTGGAGTCGTGTACAAAACAAAATCCGAGGTTCAAATGGACTTGCTAACTAAAGGTTTTGATGAGAATTTTGTCAAAGAGAAAGGTAACGCTGGCATATTTTTGAATGATGATAGGGATCTGAATGTACGCCCGCCAGATGATGCATCATCGGCCAACAATTTGGTGTCCGCATTAATTAGGGGTGCGACCAGTGGTAATACCAATGAAGAGCCAAATGAGATTGCAAAGAAATTCTTTGATTTGTTGAAAGATGCGCAGCAAGAGTTGTGGCCAGGTTGCTCAAAGCTTACCAAGGTATCATTCATGGTCAAGCTCTTTCAGCTTAAGTGCATGGGTGGATGGAGTAACGAGAACGCAGAGCAAACACTTAGCCTATGGAGAGATTCGCTCCCCCCTAGGCATTGTATCCCAGACACTATCAAGAAAGCACAGAAGATTATCCGCGACCTTGGCCTCACATACATTAAGAACGATGCATGTGTGAATGACTGCGTGTTATTTCATGGGACGTTGGCTGATATAGACACGTGTCCAACATGTGGTGAGAGTAGGTGGAAGAAAGACGACACAAATTCTGATGAGATTGGCGAGTCTAGCGAAAGTGGTGGAGCAAAGAAGCGCACTCCTTGCAAAGTTCTAAGGTATTTTCCACTTACTCCTCGATTGCAAAGATTATATATGTCAGAGGAAACATCATCATTGATGCGGTGGCACAAGGAAGAATTGGTTAGTGATGGGAAAATGCGGCACCCAGTGGACTCATTGGCGTGGAAGCACGTGAATAATAGGTATAAGTGGTTTGATTCGGATCCACGTAATGTTAGACTGGGACTTGCATCTGATGGCTTCAATCCGTTTGGGATGTTGAACGTTAATTACACTTGTTGGCCCGTGATACTGATTCCTTATAACCTGCCTCCTTGGCTGTGTTTGAAACAACCTTATTGGATGATGTCGATGCTGATACCTGGGCCTAAATCTCCTGGAGTGAACACTGATGTATATTTGCAACCTCTGATCGATGAGCTACATGATCATGGGTTAATGGAGTTTTAACATGGGATGAGAAGGAGAAGAAGAATTTTACTCTACATGCAATTCTGCTGTGGACAATTAATGATTTTCCCGCATATGCGATGTTATCTGGTTGGAGCACAAAAGGTAATTTTGCTTGTCCTTATTGTCACAAGCATACTGATTACTTGTGGTTAAAACATGGTTCAAAGCATTGCTACTTGGGACATCGTCGATTTTTGCCCATGAACCATAAGTGGCGAAGGAACAAGGCGAGCTTCAATAACAAGGCTGAAACCAGGGAAGCTCCAGTGCCGCTCAGTGGTGAGCAGGTGCTGCGGGACTATGAGAGTTTCCAGCAAGTGACTTTTGGGAAGGATACAAGGAAAAGGAAGCAACGTGACGAAGAAAATAGGTGGCACAACTGGAGGAAGAAGAGTATTTTCTTTCAGCTTCCTTACTGGAAATCGTTGCTTGTGCGACATAATTTGGATGTCATGCATATTGAGAAGAACATATGTGAGAGCTTACTGGGGACTTTGCTAGACTTACAAGGTAAATGCAAGGACAGTGAGAAGGCTCGACTTGATATGCAACATTTGGGTATAAGGCCAGATCAGCATCCAGTGCTCGAAAAGGGTAAGTACACCTTGCCACCAGCGCTGTACTCTCTAGGTAAGGATGACAAGGAAATTCTGTGCAAATTTTTACATGGCGTCAAGTTCCCTGATGGTTATGCTGCAAATATTCGGAGATGTGTGGACGTCAATGGTTGCAAGCTTTCTGGACTTAAAACTCATGACCTACACGTAATCTTGCAAAAACTTTTGCCTTTAGTGGTGCACAACATATTGCCTAAAGATGTGGTGACCCCGTTGATCGAGCTAAGTAGGTTCTTTAACTCATTGTGTTCAAAGGAGTTGGAGTTTTCAGAAATTGAAAAACTGAGCACTTCGATTAGGGAGACCCTTTGTCGGCTGGAGATGATTTTTCCACCGGCTTTTTTTGATATTATGATGCACTTACCAGTTCATCTTGCTGACGAAGCTAGACTTGGAGGCCCGGTGTGTTATAGATGGATGTATCCAGTTGAGAGGTACTTTCGTACTCTTAAAGGCTATGTGAGGAACAAAGCGCGCCCTGAAGGTTCAATTGCAGAGGGGTATATATCCGAGGAGTGCCTGACATTTTGCTCTCGCTTTTTTGAAAATATTAGTACCAAGCTTAATCGTCCAGAGCGTCATGAAAGCGCCGCTGCCAGTGAACCACCATCTAGGCTAAGTATATTTGGGAGCCTTGACTATAGTAGGAAAGGAAGTACTCTCGAGAATGTTTCTGATATTGACATACAGAGGATGAGGCATTACATATTAACCAACTGTGACGAGATCACTTCATGGATAAAGTAAGCTATATTTTTAAATTGATTTTTTATGGTGGTCATGAATGTTTAAAATATATATGTAACTAATGAACGCATTTTCAATTGTTGTGGAAAGTGTGCATATGGATGAGCTGAAGAAAATTAGCCCTCGGCATGTTGATAAAAGACACAAGGAAGAGTTTGTATCATGGTTTGAGCGTAAAGTGAGTCGTCCCTAATATATTTATCCATATTTTATTTGTATAGTTTCCACATGCTTCTTGTCAATTTATTAGTCCCTAATAATATATTTATCCCTAATATATTTTTAAAATAATCGTAAATGTAGATCAGCACATTGCATGCACAAGGGGAAATAGATGACATGATGTATTATCTATCTCGCGGTCCAGACCCTCGGGTTCGTGTGTTCAACAGGTGTTTCATAAATGGCTTCCTTTTCTGGGTCTCTTCCATAGAGAACTGCTTAACTACTCAAAATAGTGGTGTATTTGTGAAGGGCGATGCAAGTACAGGAAACATGGGCTGGTATGGCGTGCTTAAGAAAATTATCTGCCTTGATTTTCATGGTGAGAAGGAAGTAATGTTGTTCCAATGCGTATGGTTTGATGTCCCTGCAGCAAGTACGAGCAGATCTAGAGGGTACAATAAGGATAAATATGGGGTCATCGATATTGATACAACTCGGTTTAGGTATTCAGATGAACCTTACATCCTGAGCACACAAGCCGAGCAAGTCTTTTATGCAAAAAAACCTAAAGAAACCAGATTGGTGCACAGTCCTTAGAGTGCAGCCTAGAAACCAGTTTGCCATGCCTGAAGGAGAAGTTACTGACAATACGGGTGAGCTCGATCTGGACTCAGTTGTTGTAGGAGTGGAAGATATGAATGTTGGACAGCAAAATGAAGATGTGACAGCTTGGAGTAGGTCTGGCCTTGACGGGGCTACTGTTGAAGCTTCTGTTATTGAGCATGCTATTGCAACAGCGGTGCCTGAACCTGAACACGATGACCTGTTCGATGAAGATGAAGATCCAGATGACACTTACATTGCTGATGGAGTCCTCCCTCCATTCAGTACTCTGGGAGAAGATGATGATGATGATTTTTTTGTGTAAAATTTGCTCAAGTAATAAATGAGGAAAATTTCCTGTACCATTTTTTTAAAACAATCAACTTGTAATAAGTGATGACTCTAGATTTCTACAACTATCAACAAGTGGCTATACTTCTTCTATGGAGGTCTCTTAGAGAGAATAACCTGTATGCGTCACCAGCACATAGCAAAAGATAACAAGACACGTCACAATTGTAGCAGAAAATTCAGGATAGTACAAATTGTTGCCATTTCACATTATATAGTCCGGACCATCCGAACCATGTTTGGACGGTCCGGACTGTACAAATTATTGCCATTTCACATTATATAGTCCGGACCGTTCGAACCCTATTCGGACGGTCCGGACTGTACAAATTGTTGCCATTTCATACTATATAATCCGGACCATCCGAACCCTGTTCGGACGGTCCGGACTGTACAAATTGTTGCCATTTCACATTATATAGTCCGGACCATCCGATTCATACCGTATTCGATACTCATTATTCGTATCCGTAACCGAGACAATCCGTATTCGTATATGTATCCGGACGCTATCCGTGTTCGAATCCGAATCCGAACACAAATATGAAAACAAATATGATATCAGCGATATCCGTTCGTACCCGATCCGTTTTCATCCCTAGTAATACGTGGCTGAGTTGGGTGATAAATAGGATTCCTCATTCATCACCTAGGATGAACAATAACATTTGTATTAATTAGCATAGTTTCATTTACAACTCCGCTGTTTTGAGTTACCCTGTCATAGCGCTTAGCTCTAAATCTGAACACAATTTGTCAAGTTCAACTAAGTGGCACTGTCATTTCCTATGTCTGGCGAACTTTTTAATACTGTGACTTGTGTGACTCATGATGTTGATCAACAATATCATGTTGAGCTAATTTATAGAAATTAATTAATTTACTAGAAATTATTTGTCTAATTAATACTTATTATTATAGTGATTTATTATTATTTACTCCAGTTGGGCCCATGACTATGCCAGCTTGGCCCGTGACATACAAAGCAAACAATTTACTAGTATTTTCAAATTTAAGATGTTTGGATATTTTAGAAATTAATTAAAAGCTAATAAATGTTTTTCATTAGGAACCTCCCCCAAATTTGCACGCCAAAATTTCCAACTTTCCCACCGTGCCAAAATTTCGCACCGCACCAAACCGTCCGACATACCGCGACAAATTCCTGCGGAAAAAAAAAGATCACCACATATGTCGGGCTAATAACCTCCCATGACCGACGTCCCCTCCCCCTACCCAAATTAGATCGTGATCTAAATCCCTCCTCTGACTCCCTGAGCGCGACGGCCCCTCCCATCTCTCCCGCGGCCGACCCCCCGGGCGCGCCGACCCCCCGGCCGCTCTCCTCGTCTCCTCGCGACCCGGCCGCCGGCTGCCGGCCCTTGCGACGCGGCGACGCCCGACACCCAGTGCACGCACGTCGTGCCGTCAGCCCGCCGGCGACTCACCCGCAGGTTAATTATGGTTATTTTGATATGTTAATTATTGTGCAATGAACACACCCGCAGGTGACCCGACCCGTTGCCATCCCTAGCCATGGCGCCGCCGCCGACGCCACCTCGTTCCAAGACGCCCCCGACGCCGCCTCCGTCGAGGACGCCACCGGCAACGCTAACAGGCAGGACGACGCTTCCTCCGCAGGGAATCAGCGCCAACAACGACGCCACCGCCTTGGGTGCCCATCGACATCGATATACTGAAGCCGCCCTCGAAACCGAAGACGAACATGGGTTTCCTTGTCAATATAACCCCAGGTATGTTATCGGCGCACCGAAGGCCGCGCCCGGGACCTCACCCGAGTCCGCGCCCCGCTCCCGGGACTTGCTCCCGCACCCACGCCCTGCGCCCTCGCGTCTGCGCCCCCGGCCGCGCTCTCGCCGGCCTGGAGCAAATGCAAACACACATGAGCTCGAGCAGGCGACAATGGCGACGAACACCACGGCTTTCTATTGAACTTGCAACTCGGCTAGCTCAAATGAACACGCACATACACAGGGGAGTTTTGCAGCACTGCACACCAGTGCTCTTTTTCTCTTGATCTCTGAACAAAGTGATTACAGGACTTAAATAAACACACGCACTCACAAGCCAAACCACGTCTGGCCGCATAGCTCGGCCATGCACTCCGTGGCCTCACCACTAGATTACTCCGTGACCTGACGTACAGGCTATGCAAACTGAAAGATTCCGCCAATCATTTGGTAAGGCTATGCAAACGTACAGGCGTAGAGCATGACATGGTTAAATTGTTTACACTCTTTTGTATTTTATAATAGGAATTCATCTGTAGTCTTTGTCCCTTCCACAGAAATATCCATCCATAACATGTCACATATTATTTCCATATGTTGGTTTATACTGATGTTGAGAGTGTGGGCTTTGAATCTTTTTGCTTAAGTTAAGATTCTGCCAATGGGTAATACTTGACCTTTTTTTATTCTTGTTTATTTATCAACCATTGTCGTATGTATGCAGTGGCACGGGTGAAATGTGGACTCTTTATGTTCATTGCAAGAATGGACTTCTAGATCAGGAGTATGTAATGTTCAAAGTGGAAAGGCCCTGATATAAAATTCTCAACCTTGACATCTCTTAAGGACCAGCTTGGGTATGCTGTCCGGGACTTCTTATACTACAAAGAAGCGTTGTAGAAGAGATGTAGCTATTCTTCAGCCCCTCGATTATGTCCAGACATGCGGAGATTATGCTACAAGACAATGAGAGTGAGAAGGAAATCAGATTAGTACTCTCAAAGGAGCAAGAGACAGCACAGCAAGTCAGCATAACACCCCTCAAGCGACCAAGGCAGCAGCTGGAAGAAGATGAGCATCCGTTTATGGATGATCCTTTTGATGCATACAAGGACTGGCTAAAGAAGCTACCACAGGACCAATCCAAAAGTATATCATCTATGTTTCCGCATATGTTTTCGTATTGTTCATAATCTTAGCACCTTTATATAAACTACACTTATCTTACATGTTTTTGGTGACTAACAGATTTGAAGGATGACACTAGGGATCAAACAGTCAAAACACGTACAAGGAATTTTTAAGGATGAAAGGGGACATTCTAGAAATTAGTAATTATTTTCCTTCTTCAACCAGTGTATTTACTACTAATTTTTTTTAAAACTGAACCTTTAACCTTGTGTGCAGTGGCATTTGTTGAGCAATGTGACACCGATGGGTATCATAGTCGAAGACGATGAAAGTAATGGAAGCAATGTGACACCACCCTCAAATAGGCCAAGCCATGCAAGGAAGGCAAGGGACGAGGGAAATGGTTTGTGATCATGCATGTACTTTTAATATTGGGTTCGCATATCTTAATTGAGAACTAGAACAGCTCAAGTTTGTTATTGTCTTTTTTGCAAGGACATGGCTCCAATCAACGCAAGAAAAGAGGTCGTGGCACTGTTAAAGGATTTACAGTAGGCAACAAGAGAGTTAAGGAACGCACTCAAAAACTCCCAATCAAATTTTCAGAAAGGCATGGAGGTCCCATTGGACCGAATACCCGTGCATTTGTCGATGAGGTCGTATTATTTACAAGGAAATGGGCCCCACTAATTGGAGTAAACAGTTGGAAGGATATAAAAGAACAAGTCAAAAAAGAAATTGCAGATGAGATACTGGTATGATGTGTACTATTTTTGATTTCTACTCGTGCGATGCGTATAAGTAATTGTGACGAAACATTTGATTGCTTTTTAATGGTAAACAGCTTAGGTGGAACTTCATCAACATTGACGATGAGGATAAAAGAAAAGAGAAAATATGGAACATTGCCAAGGAGCGGTACAAAGGATGGCGATCAGCTCTGAGTGCCACATACAGGACTTATAATAGTTATGGTGAGAGGATACGAAATAAACCCAAAGAAATACACCTTCTTGAGTGGCACTACTTGCAGTTGTATTTTGGATCTGATAAATTCAAGGTCAGTTCTAGTAAAATCTACTTTATCAAACAAACTTGATCAACCTTAGTTGTATTGTTACATACCACTTGTTCTCATTCTGCAAAAAGTTAGCAGCCAGAACTCCTCCAACCGTCAGCACCAAAGAACCAGGCATCTGATGGGTTCAAAAAACTTCTCACAGTGTAGCTTTGAGTAGGTAATCATTGGATACACTAATCTAGTCCTTCCCTTGTATGATGCAATACTTGTGTGTTGAATTGTATTGTGGCATCCTAGAGAGACCAAGAAACTGGTGAAGAGCCAAGTGATCTTCTTCTTTGGAGGACCACTCACACAAAACATGGCAGATGGTCAAATTCTGTATCAGCTTCAGTATATGTGAGTAAATGTTTCGTCAAGCCTTTTTTATAGCTGCTGGTTGTGTCAAGCAACTCTTAATAGGTTCTGTTATTTAATTTAGAAAAATACAGCCATGAAAATTGGTGAGATTGGCTTAGAACCTGATAGACAAACACATACAACTGTTGAGGAGAACATGATTTTCCAGTCATGCTACAAAGAAACAACACAAATCAAATCATCCAAATTACATGGACATGGATATTTGGCTACGTATCGAACTCGCAGAGAACTTATGCAAGAGAACCTTGAAGTACATGCACGTGCTCAAGCTACAGCTAGGGAGAAGAGCATTGCTTTTGAAGCGGAGGTTGAGAAGCTTAAAGAACAGATTGCGCAAGAAGCTGCAGAAAGGGAAAGGGAGAAAGAAGAAAATAGGAGGAGGATGCAAGAGGAGCTGGAAAATACTAAGATAAACATAAGAGAAGAAATGAAGCAAGAATTTCTTAATATGCTAGCGCAGCACAAAGAAGGAACTATGAATATGGTATTAGAATAATTTTTCATCCTTTGTCCTCTTAATAAACTTATGATTATGATGCCTAATCTTTTACCACAATATTTATATGTGTAGAGTACCCCGCAAAACAATGCCAGTATACAAGTTGCGCCAAGCATACAAGAGGAAGATGGGACTGGTGAACATGAAACTAAAAATGAAGATGGGTTACAGGAGGTAATGACACTATTGCACTATGTTCCATGTATCTTGAGCTATGCACCTTGAACTATAGCTAAAATAGATCAAACAATTTAATGTTTGTAGACTCAGCCTGGAAGCGTTGTCACCGTACAAAAATATGCACCAGCACCTACTCGCTCCAGTAAAAGTACTGCAACTCTCAGCAAAAGTCTTTTCAATGAAAACACTGCAAATGTGGCTGCACCGAAGACATATATCACTTCACAGCAGCTGATGAATAGAACAAGAAATAATCCCAAAAGGAGGAAGGTAACTACTGCAATATGTTATCGGCTAATTGGAATCTAAATTCTTGCATCATTTGCTGAAATTTTATCAAATGTGATATTCCTTGTAGAACTAGGAAATGTAGAAAATACATTTAACATACGTGCTGAAAACTGCAGCTTGTGCAGTTTTGATTGGGTGAATTGTTCCAAGTAGTAATTTATCTTTTCTGTGATACTTGATAATACCAAAGTTGTAGAGGGTTTAGAGATGTTTGTCATCATGAAAGGTCATGATTTTAGCCTTGGAGAATTGGGAGTTATGAATTTTGTAAGTAGCCGGTCAGGTTTTGACCTTGCTCTGAACAGCAGTGGGCATTTGTGTTTTTCGACCATAATAACTGCAGAATCTTATTTAACAAATAACTAGAAAGATGTAAAGAATTTCATGGGCTTTCCGTATTGTTAAAGAATATAAATTTTCGTTGTCTAGAACTCTAGTTATGATTTTTCTAATCAACTGTACTGCTGCTGCCTTAAAAATTCAGAGAATTTGATAGCAAACTGATTATATGTACATAACTGTTTCCATAGTTTTGATCACTTAGAACCATGTTATATCTGAATCTCTTTATATTTTGTGCAAGAATTAGTAAACTTAATATTGTTCTAATATCGTGACCTTCCTTGTAGAACTAGGAAATGTAGGAAATACATTTAACATACGTGCTGAAAACTGCATCTTGTGCAGTTTTGATTGGGTGAATTGTTCCGAGTAGTAATTTACCTTTTCTGTGATACTTGATAATACCAAAGTTGTAGAGGGTTTAGAGATGTTTGTCATCATGAAAGGTCATGATTTTAGCCCTGGAGAATTGGGAGTTATGAATTTTGTAAGTAGCCGGTTAGGTTTTGACCTTGTTCTAAACAGCAGTGGGTGTTTGTGTTTTTCTACCATGATAACTACAGAATCTTATTTAACAAATAACTAGAAAGATGTAGAGAATTTCATGGGCTTTCCGTATTGTTAAAGAATATAATTTTTTGTTGTCTAGAACTCTAGTTATAATTTTTCTAATCAACTGTACTGCTGCTGCCTTAAAAATTCAGAGAATTTGATAGCAAACTGATTATATGTACATCACTGTTTTCATAGTTTTGATTAATTAGAACCATGTTATATCTGAATCTCGTTACATTTCGTGCAAGAATTAGTAAACTTAATATTGTTCTAATATCCCAATCTTATTCTTTTGGTAGTAGGTGGACAAGGTTTCAGTGGAAGGCTCATAATCAAGCGAGGACATAGCCAAGGCGATGACATGTTGGGCTGCTAGGAAACTCTCGAGTGCTGCATAGATGTTAGGAAGTTTTTAAAAAGTTGTCAAATAATGAGTGAACTGTACACTCATTTATGATTTTAGCTACTATTTTCATGGTTTGGCAACATATTGAATGATTGATTATAATTAATATATGTGAGTGCAATTGCTTTTGTTATGGTTTATTGATTTGCAATGATGATTTATTAAACCAAAATTAAATGTTACTAGCGTTGCAATAAAAGCTATGCCTGCAATATGCTCTATGGCAACAGACTTATTTACGTTGCAAATAATAGTATTGCCACGACATTACTATTGTTGCAATAACAATTAATCTTCCGCAACAAATAAAATTACGTGGCAAATGATACTGTTGCAACGGCACCGCAGTCGTGGCAATAATGAACGGTATCTCGCAACGGCTAAATTTGCGTGGCAAATGATACTATTGCCACGCCATGACAACCGTGGCAATACCATATCATCTCTTGCAACGAATAAAAAACCGTGGCAAATGATACTTTTGCCACGCCACAACGATTGTGGTAATAATGTATACTCTCTCGCAACGAATAAAATTGCGTGGCAAATGGTTTACTTGCCACGGCATAACGGTCATAGCAACAACACCTTAGGCAACAAAATTCTAGCGTGGCAACAAAATTCTATTGCTACGCTATCGCTCGTTGCATTTACCACCTGTTGCTACGAAGACGAGCGTGGCAAGTGCTCGTATTGCCACGCCAGTGAATGTTGCGATAACGTCCTATTGCCATGCTTGGCAACGGACAGCTATGGTTGTAAGAAAAGCTAACTCTTGCAACGCCAAACTAGCAACGGTTGCAAGTTCTTATTGCAACGTGACTTTTTGCAACCATTCGCAACGAACGCGATTTGGTGGCAAAAACTACCTTTTGCAACCAAATTGGGCCTATTGCAACGTTTTCTCATCGTTGCGCAAGGGTTATGTAACGCCCTGAAAATCGTCTTAATTAAAAAAATTATCGTGGGTAAATAGAAATACAAGAATACACTAGAAATTTTTGTTTGAGAAAAGAGTTTGAATAAAATTTTGAAATTTCCAATATTAAAAATCCCGAGTTTAAATCTTTAAATAAATACTTGGATGCTTTTATATTCCAGGGGTTTTGTCGGAGTATTTTAAGCATTTAAGTATTTACAATAATAAATTCTTCGTGTTTCATGGTGGCATTTACTTCTGGTAAATTCCTCGTGATTTAATAAACTCTCTGAAATTTTCTTGGATTTTTCGGAGCTACAGAATTAATTTTAATGCTATAAAGATCACTAAAGTAAGGTAATTAAATATAAAATAAATTCCTTTTTCTTTTCTCCTGTTTGGGTCGTTTCTGATTCAGTCCTTTGAAGTCTCCCCGTTCATCGTGAACTTTGACTCCCTTTTTCTCTAGGGTTTTGTGTCGTTCCCAGAACCCTAAAGTCACCTCAAAAACCTAAATTCGGAGTTACCGGATTTATTCATTTTTGAAACTCTAGAACTCTTTTGGACTCCCAATCTGAGATCCTTTGTATTCGAAATATCTATATTCCCCTTTGAGATAAATCTTAGATATTTCCTTAAACTCCTTTTCCGTCGAAGCAAATCCAAATCTTTAATCGTCTGAGATTTCTCCAAATTCTGGTCCTAATAAAACACCCTTGTCAATTCTCTAATCCCAAGATATTTTATTCGAAATATTCCATTTTCCTGTTCCCGGGAAAATATTATAATTTTCCGCATCTCCAAAATATCCACATATTTTGGGAAGTTCAATTATGCTTGAATAATTCGAACTATTGATCTCTGCAAAATAATTCCCAATTTTATCGGATTCTCGAATTATTCCGAGATCCGGTTTCCCCAAATATTCTTTGATAAAATACCCTTCTTTTTCGAATCCCGCCAAATATTCTCCCTTTTGAATTCCCCAAAATATTCATCTATTTTGGACATATAAATGTTTCCCAGAAAATCCCCTCTAGTTCCCAACCCGATGAATAATCCGATATTTGTTTTCCCAAATATTCCTCGAATATCCCGATATTCTACTCCCCAAATTTCCATCGGGAAAATATTCTTCATTCTCTGAATCCCACAATATGTTTCGTCTCCCGGACCCCCACTACATATATTCTTTTTCTAATTACTTCCAAATACTGTTTGATTCCCAATATATATATTTATACGTATGTATATATATATGTATGAATGTATATACCCTCAATATTCCAAATATTTGTTTCACCCCAAAATTCCTTTGACTCGACATTTTAATCATCTCTGGTAATCCGAGGTTTTCCCCAAATCCCAGATTTGACAAAATATCCTTGAGCTTCCAATTTCTAAAATATCCCATATATATATGTATAGATTCTGATTATCAGAATATTCCGACCTCTGAATATTTCTACAAATCTTCAATTCCGAAATATATCCCAAATTTATAAATTCCAATTTTCCAAATTTGGAATTTTATCAGAAGACCCCTCTCCTTTCTCCTTTTTCCCCTTTCCTCTTTTCTTCCTTCTTCTGTCCTTCTTCCTGGTCGAGCTCCTGGCCCAGGCCACCACGCCGCACCCCGAGACTCCCTGCCCGGCCCGCGCCTCTCGCTCGCCCGTGCCCGCGCCCTCTCCTCGGCCCGGCCTGCGCCCCGGCGCCGCGCCTCCCCTCGGCCTGCGCCCGTCCTCGGCCCAAGCTAGCCGCCGGTCCAGCCCAGCGCCACCCCCTACGCCTCCGTCCCGCAACCGCCGCCGCCGAATCCGCCGCGTCGCCGCTCCCGTGCCGCCGCCGGAGCCAAGCCCCATATATATAGCCGCCGCCTGCCCCCTGTGCCCTAGCCGGCTCTGCTCCTCTCCACGCCGCCAGGCCGCCGCCGCCACCCCGTCGCGCCGCCCTGCTGTCTCCATCTACCGCCGCCCAGCGCCGCTCTCTCCCGTGCGCCGCTGGTTCGGAAGCCGCGCCGCCGTCTACACCCGCCGCCGCGCCGGCGTCCTGCGCTGCCTCAGCCGCCGCCCTGCCGGCTGTCTCTGCCTAGCCGCCGGTGAGCATCCTCGTATCCGCTTCCTCCCTCCTCTGCCTGCTGTCGCCATGGTCGTCGTCATCCCCATCTGCCGTGCGTTGCCGGTGAGCATCTGCCCCGTCGCCTCCATCTTCTCTGCCAGGCGCCGTGCTGTTCCCCGCTCGGCCTCGTCGTCGCCGGCACCTACCTGTCCGCCGGAGCCGCCTCCCTCCTCCTCTGCCTGTTGATGCGTCGCCGTCGCACCGAAGCCGCCTCGCGTCGCTCCCGCGAGAACGCCGCCACACTGCATCTAGCTACCGCCTCTCTTCCTCATCTCCCTCCGCTCTGGTGCCCCTCGGCGTCCGCTGCCGTCCGTCGCCCCGACGCCGATGCGCCGCCCCGAGGACGTCGCCTCCTCTCGGCCTCCGCCCTGTGCCATCAACCCGTCACCGTCGGTGCCGCATCGTCGTCGCCCTCGCCTCGGCTCCGCGCCAACCTCGCCGCCGGCGTCTTTTCTCCCCTGCCTCGGTCTCCCGTCGCTGCATCCTGCCATGGGGCAGGAGCTTGCCCTCGCCTTGAGTCACTGCTGGGTGGCCCTCATCTGTGTATGCCATGCGGGGCCCAAGCAGTTTCCTCTCCCTTGTTTCGTATGACAAATGGGCCCCACTCAATTATCCCTCCAAAAACATTTCCTCCATTAATTAACTTCCGAGAGAATATTCCCAAGAATATTCCTTTTCAATTCTTTTCGGATTCATTCTGGATTCAATCTTCCAAAAGCCATATATTTTCCGTTTGAAGTCCGATTCGACCCGTTTCTTCCTAAATTATTTAAAATCATAATTTACTTGTTTATGTATTTTTATGTATTGTTTATTGGAGTTTCTTAGGATTATTATTGTTTTACGTGTAGTTACGTATATTGCCGTTTCGGAAGACTTCGGAGTCTGCGGAAGAGTTCGGAAGAGCAATTGAAGACGTTTTGCGATTGCAAGGCAAGTCACACGACAATCTCCTTGAGCATGTTGATCCCGTTTGTGAAAGCTACTTTTATTTTAAAGTTATTGCATGAAATGCTTTAGAATGACATTATTACGGGTAATTATTTAATAGCCAATATTCCTTGATATTTATGGCCATTTTGGTTATTGCTATCTATACCTTGATACCTTGGGTGAATAATACTGACTAGATGGATATTTAAATATTTATCTGGCTAGATTATTTAGGAGTTGCTTAGCCATGCCTAGAAACTGTAGTATCATTTTATATGGGAAACTATTCATTCATTCTGATTAATTAATGATTAATGGTGATATTTTCACGACGCTTGGTCGTGGTTGATTAATTCACTATGTCAACTAAAACTTGACTGAATGGTGGGTTGTGAGCACCAGGGTTGTGTTTGTTGCTAGCGGTGCTCATGACAATTAAGGACCGGTTCGCGGACTACTTGTTGCGAAGCAACACTCGTGCTAACCACAAGCTAGTATGGGCTAGCAGGAGTTTGAAGTGTGCCGAGTTCAATAGGAGGCTCCAGGGCGTGTTTGTGGCTGGTATAAGTCCACACATGGCAGTGACAATAAGACCATGCTTCGGGCGTCGGACCGTCTTGCGGGGAGGGCATTGATCACCCCTACCGGAGACCGGAGGTTTGGCGGGAGGCTCTCCTATTGTGCGAGTTACATGAATGATCCTGTCACAATTCCTTTCCAAGGTACCGTGGTGGTACTTAGGCGCACATTGATGTGTTGAGGTACCGTGGTGGTATCGAGGGGCACAGTGATGTGTTGTGGAGTTATGTCTTGTGGGTAAATTGGTACACCTCTGGCCAGAGTAAAACTGTTCGAATAGCCGTGCTCGCGGTTAATGAGCGGCCTAGCAATGTTTCTGTGATTAGTCCCACACTACTCATTAATGGAAATAAATGATGGAATATAGATAGCTCCTGTTTGGAGGAGTTTTGGTTTGGGCCTGAACTGCGTTGGAGCGCTATTCAGTGGTTGATTCAATACTGATTAATAATTAAACTATACTGTTTTTAATGATTTTAAATGCTGTTTTACGCAAATAAGCCATATTATGCCTTTCCTTTGGTATCCTGTTGCATTACATTGCATTCCCTAGTGTGGCTTGTTGAGTACGGTGGGTGGTACTCAGTCTTGCATTATTGCAAATCTTTAGAGTGAAGCCTTGCGAGGAGGAGAAGATGGTGTTTGGCTTATACCCCAGTTGAGCTGCCTGTGGCTTGATGCTGAAGCTACGCTAGTTGTCGTTCCGCTGCTGTTTTCTTCTGTGTGAGGACTAAGTGCCTTTGTTGTAAGTATTTATCGTTATTTCGTTTTGGTTATGTTTATCAAATTGTCAATTTATGTACCTCGGCTGATTCCTGGACGAGGATTTACTGCACAAATTAGCTTTGGAAATTCTAGTGAATTTCTGGGCGTGACAGGTTAGAAGTTTGTAGTGTCGCCCCAGCTATTCCCCTACGAGTTCTTGATGATCCAATACCTGTCGCTGCCGCTGTCCGCCGCCACCTCCTGCCCGTACCCGACAACGGTGATGCCGTGGTTCAATCGCGTCCCGCACGGCCCGTCGTATACGCCCTTCCTGTAGTGCTGGAAGTTGTTGCCACCGGCCTCGATGGACACGGCCACCGGCTGCCCCGCCACGGTGTTCGCCAGCGACGCCTTGCTCCGGGTGGCCACGCGGCAGAGCCCGGCGATGGTGGCAGTGTGGTGGCCCAGCTTGGGGCGGTCGCAGGCAGCGCCGGCTTTCCCCGTGTAGGGGTAGTCGTTGCGCATGGTGATGCCGCCGCCGTTGGAGGTGATCCACTCCAGTGCGTGGTAGCTGACGCCGCCGTCACAGCCACTGTCGAGACTAGGGCGTGGAGGAAAAATTGTTTCGTGGGAGAGAAAAAAAAACTCTCAATCGTAGAGTAGGGAGCTCCCTACGTACCCCTGAGAGATGAGGCTGAGGAGGAAGATTTTGGGGCCTCTATAAAGTAGGGACTCGAGTTAGAGTCCTGTTAGACTTAAGTTTTTTTTGTCTGGCTTTAAAAAATAAAATAGAAACCCTGTTTAGGGTCCTTGTTGAAATGCTCTTTACGGTCGACACAGCACGGTCCAGGCCTCCAGCTCTCGCTTCTGCTACGAGAGGCTTTTCCTCCGTGACCATGACAATTGAATATTTCCCTTATCATTTTGTCTTACCAATACCATTGAGTACTGAAGTGGACGTTAATTAGCAGTCTTGGTACTCACAGGTAAAACCCACGAGGTATGACAATATGGACTTTTGGTTCTTCCCATTAGAAAGCATGACAACGGAATCAAAAGGATGATGAAACCACCATTTCTTAATCGAATCTGGACACCTTGCATCTCTGACCAAAATAAACATCTAAAATGGTTGGACTGAAGTGATCGATGTTAGTAAATAACCTTTGGTGGTTTGACCTCCACCGTCCGGCGTCGCGGACTATAAATAATGCTCAACCCTTGACTAATTAAGCAGTTAACTCATAGCTCCTAAGAGTAATCATGGAGGACAAGATGCTAGTGCTAGCTTTGGGCCTGTCCGTGCTCTTCATCGTCCTCTCCAAGTTGGTATCATTTGCCAGGAAGCCAAGGCTTAACCTTCCCCCGGGGCCATGGACGTTGCCAGTGATCGGCAGCATCCATCATCTTGCTAGCAACCCAATCACCCACAGGGTGCTGCGCACTCTCTCGGAGAAGCATGGACCCCTCATGCAGCTATGGCTGGGCGAGGTGCCCGCGGTGGTGGCGTCGACCCCGGAGCTTGCGCAGGAGTTCTTCAAGAACCAGGACATCAACTTCGCCGAGCGGCAAAGCAGTGGCGCGGTCGCAGCACTCACCTTCGACGGCAGCGACATCTTCTTCTCGCCATACGGCGAGCGGTGGCGCCAGCTCCGCAAGCTCAGCACGCAGGAGCTGATGACCGCCACCCGGGTGAAGTCATTCCAGGGCATCCGGGAGGATGAGGCGGCGCGCCTCGCGCAGGAAATGGCCGTGTCCGCCGACGCCGGCGTCCCCGTGGACCTCACCAATAGGGTGCGCAACCTCATCAATGACATCGTGATGAGGTCCTCCATCGGCAGCAGGTGCAAGTACAGAGACGAGTTCCTCGACGCGCTCGAAACAGGCAAGAACCAGATAAACTGGCTCACTCTCGCCGACCTTTTCCCTTCGTCAAGGCTTGCGCGGATGGTGAGCACGGCACCACGCAAGGCTCTCGCCAGCCGCAAGAGGATAGAGCGCATCATAGCAGACATCATTCAAGAACGTAAGGACTACATGAACAGCGACGACGAGCCAGCTTCCGGCGGGAAAGATTGCATCGTTGACGTCCTGCTGAGGCTCCAGAAGGAAGGCGGCGCGCCGGTCCCAATTACAGATGAAATCATCCTCGTGATTCTGTTTGTAAGCTTCACCTCACACTACATATGTTCTTATATAGGAGTACGTTATATGAAAACACAAAATAAAACAAGAATCCAGACAACTCAAATATGCATGCATTCCTGTGAACCCCTACAAATCAAAGTAAATCTACTGGTGCGTCCTACTTACCCACCAGCTAGGTGACCGAAGGGCCAGAAACTTTTTGACTAGAAACATACAGTACTCCCTCAGGTCATAAATAGTCAATGGGTTCGCGACAATACTCGGTTAAACATTTGAAACTTTGACAATCAATTAATTTTCAAATATTTAATTTGAATAGATAAAATTGGCTTAAAAAGTACTTTCATACTCTCATATACAAAAGTTAAAATACATATAGATAAAGGTCACAACAAAGCTTTTGTAAAATTTAATTATATACTATCTATCAGTACAAGTTTAGGTTATGCATTGTCTAAATTTAGTTACACATTGTGCAACTTTACATGATTTATAGATAAGAAATTTTAAGATAACTAAGAAGCAACACAACCATTCTAGGACATTTTTACAGGGGGTAGCGAGACATCGTCGACGGTGATGGTTTGGATCCTAGCAGAGCTCATGCGGTGGCCAAGAGTAATGGCAAAAGCACAAGCAGAGCTGCGGCAAGCCCTCCAGGGAAAGAGCACCATCACTGAGGATGACATTGTTGGGCTAAGCTATCTCAAGATGGTGATCAGGGAGACCCTGCGATTGCATTGCCCTGTGCCCCTCCTAGCCCCGCGTAGATGTCGTGAGACATGTAAGGTCATGGGCTACGATGTGCCGAAAGGCACATCCGTGTTTGTGAATGCGTGGGCGATATGCAGGGACCCTAAGTATTGGGAGGACCCTGAGGATTTTAAGCCAGAGAGGTTTGAAAATAACAATATTGATTACAAAGGGAACAACTTTGAGTTCCTTCCATTTGGTTCTGGTCGCAGAGTTTGTCCAGGTATAAACCTTGGGTTGGCCAATATAGAGCTACCACTGGCTACTCTCCTCTACCATTTTGATTGGAAGCTGCCTGACGGAATGAAACTCAAGGACCTTGATATGCGGGAGACACCTGGAGCAGTTGCAGCTAAACTCACTAGTCTAAAGATGTGCCCTGTTACTCGTATTGCTCCATGCAGTTTGTAAAATTCAACCTAGTAGATAATGCACCTTTACATATCAAATAAAGTGCTGTCGAAAAAGGGTTCATATGTCTGCTTTGACAAGTTGTATGCTGAGTAGACTGGCATGTTTGTGTAGTTACTGTTGCTGCAGGGTTTATGTGATCTATCATTGGAAAATGTAATGCTCCTGGACAAAATAAATGGAACTTTTTCTACTAGTGGAAATTAAAGAATTCTCTACTTGTTAATTGATTGCAGTCTCTGTATCCTATATTATATACACAAATAAGGAAATTCCTAGATGATCCCTTTATGCCCTTGTCCTATTTTTGATAGCGCAAACTGCTCGGTTTTTGGGTCAAGCCAAACTAGCCATTAGAAACTTTACATAAACTCCTATGCTGCATCAAACCGTTAACTATATGCATGGGTACTAATTAGCGAGCACACCAATTTTCTATTGCTATCTAAAGCTGGCCTGATATCCGCAAGCTGATTGATCTTGGGTCAAGATTGCCAAAGTATGTCCCATGCATCATCACATGCATACTTCTCCACTTGCACTAGAAAAAATGATTTTTACATGCACCCCATTGTACTGCACAGGTGGTCCATAAGGGTAACCACCTATGTAGTACGCTGGGGGTGGGCGCATCAAAGATCGTCTGTGGTAAATTTCTCAAGTGAAAGTCGCATTAGGATGACCATCTCTAGAAATACACATTTCCACAAGCGGCCGTCTTAAGAGACCCCCTACAAAAAGTTTTATTTCTAGAAGCGGCCGCTTAAGCCAACCGCTTGTGGAAATGATGATATTTTCACATGTGGTGGCTTAAGCCGGCTACCTCTAGGAAAGGTTTTCCCCAGATGGTGTTCTTAATTTTCCACCTACGTCTTGTCTTTTAGTCTTCCTCTTCATTCATCATGCCGGTGCTTCAAAACTCGAGCCGTGCCTGACGCCGGTCGGATACTCTAGAGGGCATGTGGGTTTTCTCGTCTCCTCACTCTCTCTTCTTTTTTTTCTCCTCTCTCGCTAGCCATGGAAGACTCACCACAACAACTTCAATACATCACAATCAGCGATGAAGAGGAATGTGGGGAGGCCTCATCAGAGTACTCCCTCCCACCACTGCAACCATCGGACTCTGACGAGCCGTGGGAGGCCGACGATCAACGGTTCTTCGGCGATGGGTAGACACCGCCACCGGACTCCAACAAGGAGGAGGATGAGGAGGAGCACGACGACAACAGCGACGAGACCAACGACGAGGCCAATAGTGCCGAACAGCGTGACAGTTGGCGTGGAGGAGTGCGCGGCCAGCGAGGAAGAACAGAACGCTGCGGGCAAGGCCACGCACCCAACAGTTGAAGCAGAGGAGACGTTCGGATACGGTGTCTTAATGTAGAGGCTCCTACCTAGCGTGCCAACTGTCGATGGATTGATACCCGACCGCAGTATTCGTGTATATACGATGTATTTTGAGGATATAGGGTACGACTGATATGAAAATACAAACGAAGATGCAAGGAGACAGTCATTTTTATACTAGTTCAGATCTCCAAGGTGGGTAATAGCCCTACTCTAGTTTGGCTGAGAAGCCAGTGCTTTCCACTATATCAATCTCATGAGTACAAAATATGGGAAAGAAACCCTAATCTAGTTTGCTAGTATATCAGCGTAGAACATCGGTGAAAAAAATTGAAAATATACAATTTTTTTAAAGTTATATATATATATATATATATATATATATATATATATATATATATATATATATATATATATATATAGGAAAATTGATAAGTTTAGCAGAAATATACATGTGACGCGCGACAGGGGCGCGCCACCATGCCAGTACCATGGCACGGGACCGCGGTGGCGTGGCACCACGCACAATGGCTACGCGCCACCGCTGCAAGCGCCGTCCTGCGCACCAACGACGCGGTGGCGCGCAGCCATCGCGCGGCACAGTGGTGGTGCCGCGCGGCCAAAGCACGCCACCACCGTCCCTTCCACGCCACGTCCGCCCGCAGGCTAAGGACAGGGAGGTGGCACGCAGCACACGCCCGCCGTGGCCATCTGTGTGTACGAGGAATCATCATGAGTTTGTTGTGGCTGATGCCTGTGTGTACTAGGCATGGGTAGGGCCTGCATGATCGTCTTGGAAGATTACAAGAGGAGCAAGGTCTGGGTGAAAGTGTTGTGTGTTGTGCAGATGTACTGCTGCTGCACTCCTTTGCCCGTTGGGTAAAACATGTGAACTGGTCACACCTAAATCACGTGAAATCTTGTGAAACCAAAGCAGTGGCACGCAGCCACCGCACACCGCTGCCCTGACCACGTCAGCCCCTGCGTCATGAGGGTGGTGGCGCGGTGTGGCTGCAAGGGACTGCGTCGTTGGATCATGTGCCACATAGGGGAGGCCGGTGGCACACGTTTGTTGCATGCCACCGGTGTGGTGGCATACGTTGGTTGCACGGTACCGCGTCGTCCGCACGCGGCAGCAGCATGTGACCACGGTGGCACGTGTCGGGGAAGCGCCACCACCTCGATCCCGCACCGCTGTCCTGTGGCACCGACGTGGTGGCGCACCCCCATTACATGGGACATGTATATTTTTGCGATTCCCTCCCATTTGCATATATATGTATGCAAAATATAAAAAACTTTGTATATTTCCAAATTTTTTCGAACTTGGGTATGGTGGTCGTTAGCTAGTTATCGTCGGGCTTCTCCAATGTCGACTAGATGATATTGGGCGTATGTGGCTTCTGTGGTTTCTCCTTAGGTTCTATTGGCTTATCTTAACTTGTCCCTCCCCACATGGGGGGTCTTGTATTTATACCCTCGGATGTCCCCTTGTCCATGTAGAACCAAGGTTTAAAATTCCAAAATTTTGGTCCTATCGGACCCCCTTCATAGGAAAATATTTCACCGGAAATTTTCAGGATTTTTCAAATTTTTGTGAATTTTGAAAAACTTATTGAAATTTGGACAAAATTTGTTCAAATTTCAAATTATTTTGGACCGAAATATCATGAAATTTCCAAAATTTTGGTTGTATCATTGCCCCATGATAGAATTCCCCGAAATGATAGATTGAACCCTGAGTAGAACTAGGGAGGCATATTAGAATATGAATTCGAGCAGTCCTAGTAAAGCTCGAGTAGGACTCTGTGTTTCTTTCTTTATCAGAGACTCTTTTCTTATCTGCTTCAGACTCTATCCATATGTTTGGGTTTTGTTTCTGTATAGAAATTGGTACGTTGTACTCCACCGAGGTATGTGCACGTCTGTAGGATATCCCATATTTAGTACACTAACACTGGTAAAGGCAGCCAGCATGGCTGTCAGTGTAGTGGCACGTTGTCGGGAGGCAAGCCGCTGGGGAAGAGGCCATGTACGGAGTAGTAATTAATGTAGTTAATTAGTAGTATTTTGAATTAATCAGTAGATGAAAAGTGTATATAGTTGATTACTTTTGTAATGTGTAACAACCTCGATTTCTAGAGACGGTCGGCTTAAGCGGCCACTTCTAGAAATCTACTTGTATAAAACTACTAAGGTGGTCTCGGCTCCTCACTTCCTCCTCGCTCTTTCCGTGTGCACCTTTTCTCACACCCCGCCCTGGCACCACCGTACAGACGGTGCAAAGGAGGGTGCGCCACGGGAGAAACGGCGAACCGTCTCCTGTGGAACTGTGATATCAGTACTAGTCCTAGAAAATATGATGCTGGTATCCACGGTAACATGATGAATCATTACAATACTAATAATAAATTTATACCTTCATGTTGCAACCTTGGGTAATCCCTGGGAAGCTAACCTCATCAGAGAAACAGCAGCAGCGGAACTTAGCGTAGGTAGAACACCAATCCATGGGCAGCCGCTTAGGTCTAGGGACGAAACCCTAACTTTCGCCATCTTCAACCTGTACTAAGAAAAGGGGGAAAAAACAACAACAATAGAAGAGTGAGTACTTTCGTACTCAGTAAGCCACTAGGAATGTGAATATGCAAGCTTCAAAGGGAGGCTGGGCTTATTTTGCAATTCCTTCCATTAAAACATTTTCCAAACTCTAGTGTGGGGTTTTTATAAATCCATTGGAAAGGAGACTCACCGTCTCGATCTGACCGCGAGTTGCTTTGCAATAACTTAAGCGGAATGCAAAATTTTAGTCTTAGTTATTTCCCCTCTTTTCCTCTACTCATTTATCTCCATTTTCTCAAACACATCCATCAGTTATCTCATCTCTGCGTGAATATGCACATCACATCTTATACCTTGGCCTTCTCGAGCCGTCCATGTCCTATAGTTATCCGCTTCCCTTTAGGAAGCCTACTCTATGATGTCGTCTGACATCCTGGGCCACACAGGCCTGTTTCAAACCACTCAAGTCATCCGTCAGTTATACAGACCAACTCTGGCAACGATTCCCATTCCCACAAACCAATTTTACAAAGCACAGGCAAACAAATCTACGCTAAGAGAATCACCTCACATTCGCCCTTAACTATGGGTATGCTGTACGAACAGTTTAGCCACGCCTTACCCACACGACACGAAACTTACACCGAGTATTAGCCGGTACCGGAAGTTTGTGACAAGGCCTTTCGAAAGCTAACCTAATGAATATCCCATGCCACATAGTTGGTCGAGTCCACAACAAGCATCAGGTAAGAACAACCATCGTATACTCAGGATACACCGGGGATACTCCTACACCTATCGGCATTATGATCGCCACGTATAGAGTGAAGTGCCACGAAGGGCTATTATTAGAACATCAGAACACATAACTTCATCTCCTTATACCCGGCGTTCCACAACCACTGGCATACAAGATAAACATGAATCACTGTAAGATGTTTGGATGGAATTCTCTAAGGAATCAGTCTTTATATGCGAATACGAAATCAAGCCACATAGGCAAGCATACCGCATCACGAGGTTTCACAAAATATCATTTTCTTTTCAAACCCACCGACATCGAGTGTCGGGTTTTTTTTCCCAAAACAATTGCCAAACCATTTTTCCCAAAGTCATCATTTATCAGTGCATGTAGGGGTTTGACCGATACCCATGCTCGGTGAACATGGATACCAAGGTACCATTTTGGTGGAGCGATAAGGTGTTTATGGTTTACAACATCCTATGGAAAGTAATGCAACTAATAGGTAGGTCTGTCAGTTGCATGCAAACCATGGCCGATCAAATTAAAGTGTACATTTATTATGCAATTTTGTAATATACACATTTCATAAAATTAGGAGCAATATGATCGAAGAGTGGCTTGCCTTGATCTTGATCGCCTAATCGTTGAAGTCCGCGCAGTCGGGAAAAATTCCGGAGCGTACGCTATGCGATCAACAAAGAAAAACCACACAAAAACCTATAAATATATAATATTTATTACAAACTAATAGTGCCATTAGATAGATCTCAATTTGAGAAAAATTTTAAAAGTTGAACGGAGTCGATCAGAGTTATGGTTTGAGAGATATGAATTTTGGGAGCTTAAAAAGGATTTATGGATAAGGAAAAAGGATCTATTAAAAAATAGAAAAGAATATTCCTAATGAATATTCTCCTTGGGCTGGTAGGTGGGGTCTACCTGTCATGGTCACAAAAAGGGGACAATGAGCCTCGGGCTCATGTTAGACCATGTCCACCGAGGGAATAGGAGGGAAAAGCTAGTGAACTCAGCCCACGAGTGTGGGCCGACCCCATGGTCCGGGTGAGGCTGCCCAATAGCTGTGGCCCAGAAACAAGGGGTGGGCTAGAGGGGTGGACCCCGCGTGTTAGTGAAACTTGTTCAAATGAGGATTTTAAACTAGATTTTAATCCCTCTAGGCCTACTTGTCATAGAAAGAGAGAGGGGATTAGTGGAGTACTTCTCTGTGTGGGAGAAATTAAGCGGGTGGGGCTGGCGTGAGGCCCACCTATCAGCGTCTCTTTCTCCTCCTTTTCTTCTTCTTCCTTCTCTCCTTGTTCCTCGTCTTCTTCTCTCTCTCTTTGTATCTTTCTTCCTTCTCAGCGGGGAGGCAGGAGGCCGGTGCGGGTGCGAGGTGCTGGCTAGTCACAGGTGGTGGCGGCCAGCGGCGGCCGGCGTCCAAAGGAGTTGAGCTCAGAGGCAACGCAAGAGAGGCGGCGCTCGCGTGGGGAGAGGATTTGGCCGGGCGGCGGAGATCGATGGCGGCCGGGGCCGGGGGCAGAGGTGAGGAGGAGCGGCGGCAGTGACTGGAGGTGGAGGTGAAGCCAGTGGCGAGTTGAGCGGCGGTCCGGCCCGGGATGGAGGCGGTGGAGTAGGGATTCGATGGAGGGGATTGATCGATGGTGGCGGGCGGCATTGAAGCGGACTCGAGGGGAATAGGGAATGGCGACACTGGGTTTTATAGCTGCGGCGGGGAAGAGGCGACAACAGAGGTGGTGTGGGAGTTGACCTCCCGTTGGTCCGTGCGCGGCTCCAGCGTGCGAGCGGTGCTCAGACCTGTGGGTAATCCAGCGGCGCGGCCGGACACGGAGGCGGTTGGGGGAGGTAAGGTGTCGCTCCGTGATGGGCTGGACGGCGCGTCAGATACCTCTGGCAGCAGCAGGGGTGACGCGAGTCTTCATGCACGGCAGAGCGAGGCGACGCGACGGCGAGGTCTGGCGCGCGACAGGGCGGTGACACAGGCGGCTACACGTGACGGGGTATGGCCGTTGGGGTTGATGGCTGGCGTCACCGGCGAGGCAGATACGAGCAGGCTAGATTCACTGATGATGGGGGATGCAAGCCGCTGGCACGTGCAGGCGGTGATGGATGCGGCGCAGCATGGCTGGCGGGCATTTCCGGGCGAGGATGTTGTCCCCGGTGCCCAGGGTATGGGCTTGGCGTGTGCGTGATGTGGGTGGGTGGGGGTGGCCGGCGTAGGGAGCAGTCGCGTTGGCGAGGCAGCAAAGGTGACGCGATGGCATGGCGTGACAGATCAAGCGCGGTGCGGAATGGCTTGGCTGCGGCGAGGCCTTCGCGTGTATGCGGTCGGTGCGACACGTAGAAGGGATGCGCACGGCAGGGCACTGCTTGACTATAGCGGCACAAAGGCTAGTGCAGCAGCGGCGTCGGCTATTCGTCGAGCAATTGGGGTGTGGCGCGGCTTGACGCGAGGAGGGGGATGAGTACACCAACCGGAGCGAGCGGACGGCCGTCAGATTGGGCGGCACAGGCCCCGGCGGTGGAATTTTTTTTATTTTTATATTTTTTTAATAAAATATTTATAAAAGTATATTTTTGTTTGAAAAATTTATAAAAATATACTCCAACGCCCTTAGGAGGACGTTTTTTAAAAATCACCCTCCCAGTGGACGATTTAATAAGGTGGCTCCGTCAGCACTTTTGCAGGCAGCCCCCGGCTGCCTAAAAACCGTCCTCCCAGAGGACGGCAAGGGGGCTGTCTGTAAAATACCAGCCGCGGGGCTGGCCAATTTACAGGTGGCCCCCTGGCCGCGCAAAAACTGCCATCCAGAAGGGTGGCAAGGAGGCCGCCTGCAAAACGCCGGCCACGAAGCCAGCCATTTTACAAGCGGCCCCCTTGCCACCCTCTAGGAGGGCTATTTTTAGTCAGCCCAGTATAAACCCCCTCCAAGACACAAAAAATATCATAAAATTCACAGAAATTACAGAAAAAAAGAAGAGAGAGCTGAGAGCAAGGCTGAACGAAAGCAGCGAAGCTCTACCAGTTTGTTGATTCGTCTGCAGGTAAAATCTATTGTCCCTTTGTAATTTCAATTTCTATACAAAAATTGATGTAGTATTGTACTAGTTACGTGTATAGTACTATATAAAAATAAGTTGTTACTCGTAGATCTGTAGGTTTTGAGTCAATCTGTTAAATGACTTAATTTGTGTAGAGTGGTAATTATAAAATCTTGATTACATGGTTTTAAATATGAGGAGAATGTTGGTACCTAGTTTAATTGTATTTTTTCATCAACAGATATGTCAAATAAAGTGATATTTCAGTTATTTCACGGGCAAGGGAATGTTAGGTATGGTCCACAAGGTGTAGATCTGTCGGAGTTTAGTTCAACGACTAAGGGCATTGATAGGCCAGCTGAGAGAAGTTTCGGGTCAGTGTACAACTGGCTGATGCGAGACTTTCGACTGGACTCCTAGATCAATGTAATAACGTAATAACCTTGTATGTTGTAATCAGTCATGCAATTGAAAGTTTTTTTCGGGAACTGTTGCCGGTGGATTGCACTGTCACTTGGAGATGGTACGTGGAGAATGCATTCCAACGTAGTTGGCCACTGTGCATACTTGTGTCGGTGTATGAGAATGATAATACCGCTGCTGCAATGCCCGTGCAAGATGATGAGGGTCCAAGTACGGCGGAGGAGGCGATGCCGAAACAATGGAAGAAAATGAAGAAGGGAATGAAGAAGATAGAGAGCCAACAGGTGTGGCAAACGAGGGAGAACTAATCGACACCATCGTCAAAGAAATGGATAGAGAAGATGCTGAAAACGAGCATGCAGAGTATGATGATTCGTCTGATGAGGACAACGCGATGCCTGCAGAATGGAGCAACGAGTACTTCTCAGGTCTTGTTATCTCCGAGCGGCATCATGTGCCATGAGAGTACAAGGAGAATAAGGTTATCCAGGGGGCTAAGTATGCATATGTGGAGGATTTGAAGGATGCAGTAAAACAATAGGCGGTGTCACTTCAGAGAGAGTTCTCGATCGTGAAGTCAAGCAAATCAATGTATGAAGTGAAGTGTGTGAAGGATGGGTGTCCATGGCGGGTGCCGCATTCAAGGGTAAATGGAAGGATTATTGGCAAGTTTCAATCGTGACCGAGTATTCATGTTACTTACCCGGTGTTGAAAAATATCATAGAAACATGACATCTGCATTTGTTGCAACAGAGATGTACTCCCACATTGTAAACAATCTGGGGTACGAACCAAGGTCAATTGTTAGACATATTGAAGAGAAATTCAAATACACAATTAGCTATGCTAATGTTTGGAGGGCAAAACAGAAGGTTGTAGAGATGAGGTTTGGCACATTTGAAGCATCTTATGATAATTTGCCTCGTCTGTTAGCCTGTATTCTTTAGAGGAATGCAGAGACCTGCTATGACCTAAAAGTCTTTACATCAATTGACCATGGTAATAAAAGTGTGTTGCAACGAGTATTCTTTTCATTAGGTGCTTGCATTTAGGCATTTGTGTATTGTCGTCCCATCCTCTGCGTCGATGGGACATTTCTGACCGGAAAGTACAGAGGGCAGATATTAACAGCAATTGGAGTTGATGGGAATAACCAAGTTCTACCAGTGGCTTTTGCTTTTGTTGAGAGTGAGAACACTGATAACTGGTATTGGTTTCTAGAAAGGGTTAAGTCTGCAGTTGTACGGATGAGGCCAGACGTATGTCTCATACATGACCTTCACGCCAGCTTGCTACAGGAAATTAAGGAATTGAGGGATGGATGTGCTGAGAAGGGATACCCACCAAGGTGGTCTGATGTCCAAAGTAGATAGTGCATGCGTTATATGGGTGCTAATTTCTACAAGCAATTTAAGAATAAACACCTTATGGATCTTTTCAAGAGACTGTGCGCCTAGAATCAAGAGGAAAAGTTCAATGAGTTTTAGAGGAGGTTGGATGAGCTTATCACTAAATAAACATATGAGCAGTCCAGGAAGGCTACCCTTCTAAGGGATGAGGCTCCACAATCTCTTGGTTCTCTATCAAGTGATGGACCTCGTATGAGAAGAAGGTCGGTATCCTCGGTTAGAAAATTTTTGGAGTGGATTGAGAATGAGCCAAAGGAGAAATAGGAATTGTTGTATGACAAGGATGGTTCTCGATTTGGCATAATGACCACAAATTTAGCAGAGATTTATAACTGGGTGATGCGTGGTGTTCGAGGGCTCCCACTTGTTGGCATAGTTGAATTTATCTTGTATGGTACATACAAGTACTTCAGAGATCGGTTCAGAGAAGCCGGCCTCTCAATGGCGGATAATAATTTTTTCTTTAGCACATTACTAACTAAGTATCTGTAAGGTAAAAGTAATAAGACTCGAAGACATCGAGCTATACCTCAAGATACACAAGAATACAGATTTGAAGTATTATGTGTTGACAAGAGCATGCGCGGAATCAACCGTAAAAGAGTTGTGCAGGAGTGCGTGCTGAAGAAAGAAGGGACCTGCAAGTGCTCGTGCCGAAAGCCTACTCTGCTCCACAAGCCATGTTCTCATGTTATTACTGCGAGCGGTGAGTGTGGGATAGAAGCACGTTATTTTGTCTCATCTTATTTCAGAAAAGAAGCAATCTACAATACCTGGAGTGGAGAGATATACGGCTTCGGTATTGCGGGGACATTTACTACAGAGCATCCTCAAGCTATCTATATTCCTGACCCAACAAAATTGAGGGATAAAGCAGGTCGCCGCAAAACAAGACGCATCCGTAATGACATGGATGAGTCAGAATCCGGTGGAAGACATAAACGTTGTTCAAAGTGCGACCAAACAAGCCATACATATAAGAAATGTCCAAAGGATGCAACCGGTCCAAGTGCGGCGGAAGCTAGACCGTCGGGTTCAGGCGCTGATGGCAGTCGTCCTATGGGCGAAGGCATAACTTCAAGATGACCCCGTCCTAGGCGTTCTCGAATATTTGGTGGTGCTGCGGAGTAGTGTAAGTCTATGCTTGATCTTTGTTATAGAATGATATGTACCGTACTGTTTTTTTTTGTCATGTAATAATGATATAAACTTTAACAATAATTTATAATGTGGTTGTTCAATTAACTTTACAAACTTACTCTTTCTTGTTGCTTTGACAATATAATTTACGCTAACTCTCTATTTACATGCAAGTATGGTGTACCATACCTCGGAACTACTCGACCGGGTCCTCGACCAGTCCCACCGGTCTTACCTGTCAGCCGTCGAGGGTGTCCAGCTAGGCACCTTCCATCCACGACCTTCACATCATCTCCTGCGGATAGACCATCGGTTCCGTGAGAGGTAAGAGCTGTACTAACATTCGTTCACATCATTTGTACATATCTATGTTCCCCAATATTGACTACAGTGCTATATTCTGTAGGTTGCGTGAGGCTAGACTTCTTCCGCTGTGCAGGCTAGTTGAGCCCGCACCGGACGAGAGGGACCCCGCCAAGCGATGGGACGCTGACCGGTCACTTCTAGCGGCACTGGTGGATCGCTGAAGATCGGAGACGCACACGTTCCATCTACCGTGTGGCGAGATGACTCCCACACTCCAGGACGTGTCCTACCTGTTGGGACTTCCCCTCACAGGGGATGCAGTCGGTCCGGTAGACGGAACGCACGGTTAGTCGCAGGACATCACTGCTCGGTTCGAGGCCGTGCACCATCGACCTGGACTTGGTAGGCCGGGTTCACTACCGCCTTACACCACGAGCGGCCCCTCGCAGGCGTGGCTGCTACAGTTCACCGTAAGTCGTTGATTCCTTCGATTCACAATTATCCGATCTGTAAAACAACAGTGGTGCTGACTGCAATCTTGCTTTACAGCCTGATAAGCTAGACCAAGACGCCGACCAATACTCGGTGCAAGCAGAGCTTGGAGGCGTACCTGCTGTGGCTGTTCGGGTGGGTGATGTTCACCAATACGACAGGGCACGCGGTGGACAAGGGACTGATCCACTACGCTCGTGCGATTGCCGACAACGAGGACGGCTGTGTACCGTAGTGGAGCTGGGGATCTGCTATGCTAGCAGCGACGTACCATAGTCTTTGTGACGCGTGCACAAAGACCGATGCAGGTGCGATTCTCGCTGGTTGCCCTCTCCTTCTGCAGCTATGGGTGGCCGAGCGCTTCGCGATAGGCCGCCCTCTGATTCAGCACTCTCCCTACGAGGGCGGCCTTAGAGGCTTGTACGGGCAGTCGGCCGAGGACCGTCCCACTATGAGGATGGTATGGTGTCGTCGTGAGGTACGTTACATCAAATTGTAGGTTTACCACTGAAACGCAAACACTGACGTGTTCCCCCTGTCCTATTTTGCAGCGTCGTTACGCTCACACGCAGGTTAAGAGGGCCTACTACGACTTCGTTATGGAGTTGGACCGCCTATAGCCCAGCGACGTGGTCTAGGAGCCATATAGTCTGCAGGCCATCACGGCCCGTGCACCGCTCGGACTCTCGGCTCTTTGCACGCACGACCAATCTTACTGGATGTCGAGAGTGCCGTTGGTGTTTGACATCTTCGTCGAGCCCCACTGTCCGCAGCGCGTGATGCGACAGTTCGGCCTACGTCAGCTCTTCCCTATGCCCATGCAGATGGTTGTGCCTCGTGACGTGCATGCTACGATCTTTGTTGAGTAGTACAACTCTTATATTAAGTGTAATGCACTCTCTGCAAATAGGTATAATCGTAGAGGACAGGCAGCCGACACTCAGTGGTATCCGCGACTGCAGCAGTACGTCGACGACTGGTTGTTGGCGACGGAGGAGGTCGTCGATGAGATTTTTCCACACACTGAGGACAACTACCTAGCATACCTCAGGTGGTACCAGCCCCGCACCCGCACACGCGTGACATTCACCCCAGAGGATCCACAACCACACGTCGCTGCTACGACTGACACGTATCCTAGACACCGTGACCAGGACTACTTCCGCACGGTAAGGCACATTCTCTTTGCACTTTGCTATTCCTTTTGTAGGTGTCCATGTTTCTAACATATATTTACGTCCCATTTGAAATAGGCCGACGCAGCGCGACAGGTTCGGACAGATGTGGACGCGGTGTTCGAACGGTTGGACGAAGGGATCGTGCTGACTGTGGAGGAGCAGAGGATGACTTTCGGGAGGATCCGTCAGTTGATACACGCAGTGATCTGTGCGCTCACTTGTCGTGTGGTCGACACGGTACCCCTCAGAGCTATACGTCAGCAGTAGCCATGCCTCGCAGGAGCTGGAGTACACCAGCATGGTTCCAGTCAGTGAGCTGGCCCCGCCAGAGGTAAATTCCGCTAACCATCGGCTCATAACATGGTTTTCTTCTACGACATGCACCATTTTACATCAATATGCTTCCGTGCAGCTTTCGCTACATCGTACCTAGATCCCTCCAGAGCTGGCACGTCCACGCAGGGAGCGTACCACATCCAACTGCACGCGCAGCAGGGCATGACCATTGCCCCCGGGGCCACCACAGGAGGTCCTTCAGGTTAGATCAAAATTTACTTTTGCCTTGGAAAATTAAACTTTGCAATTATCAATATTTTTGTGCACAGGATTCCACTCTACAGCGAGGGGGATGTTTGCTGGCACTAGTTCCTCCGTGCAGGGCGCACACGGCAGTGGTTGGGTATATGATCCTTTTGAGGGGGACAACTTGGAGGACGAGGACGAGGAGATCCAGGAGATACTAAATACCTCGCAACTCGAAGGAGCTCCGCCACCGCAGACATAGGACCCACCAACTGCCACACCCGTACAGGCGACCCGCGCTGGCCATGCCGTACCACCAGACCGGCTAACGTACTCCCAGGCCCAGGTGCGAGCACAGGCTAGGAGGACGAAGCAGGCTAGAGGTTACGGTCAGGGCCCGTAGTACGTTGTACCAGTAGTAGTTTGCCTCTTGTACATCGTGTTTTATTAATTCAATATTTACTGAAGAAACCCCTCTTAATGAAACCCACTTTTGCAACTTGAGGAATGAGTTCAATGTCATAGATATCTTAAATGTCGCTTGATCTCTTACATTGTGCTTGTTTTTTGTGATTCTCTTTGCCCTTGTTTCTTTGGTCTCTCTTTGATTTGTTGTTCTTTTTTTGAAAATGGGGAGTATCACATTAAGGGGGAGTGTTGCACATCTCATATGTGTAATACAACCTTTAGAGTGTGAACAAATTGATGAAAGTACTAGAAGACTATTTAAAAGGCCTAGTTTGACCAAAGTCAAAAAATTGTGAAAAACTCTGTTTGTTGAAATCTACCGTTTGGAAAATGTTTCACATGGTATCTTATATGTTTTCCAAGCTTAACCTTAGAAGAAAATTGAATTATAAAGAAAAATGCTTTCTTACCATTTTTTGGAACAAACTAGAATCTTGTTTTTGATCAAATTGCCCTAAATCTCCAAAATGAGTTCAAATGAGATTTTGAAAAAGCTTCCAAAACAAAAATGTTAGACATGACTATTTGAAATGTTTTTGGTATTCAAACTTCTCTCAAAAATCAAATCGTTGAAAAGTTATTTGCTTTCAAAATTCAACAAAAAACTACTATAAACCATAATAGGTCATTTGTAGCACTTAAGTAAGAATTGTTGCAAATTCCATAGTAAATCTCAAATATATGGAAATTGTCAATGTTTGAGCTCACACATTCAAATGGCACCTTGTGTCATCTTGTTTTTCCCTGAGATCTTGAAAGCTTGTACTGTGCCTTTTTGTGTGTGGGGGGGGGGGGGGGATTTGCCTGTTCAAGGGGTGGAGGCAAGCAGATCGGGCACAGGCGGTCCGACCGGCGCTATATGCGCGGTCCAACCAGCCTAGTGCTTGAGGTCCGACCAGCTAAGGGCAACCGGTCTGACTGGGCCACGGGGTGGGGGCCCAGGGACGCCCATTACTTATACTACCCGACCTTCTTCCTCCTCTATAACTCTTCTCTTTTCCCAACTCGCCCCAAACCCGTTTCTCTCTCTCTCCCTCAAACCCTAACTCTCCTCTCCACTTCCTTCTCTCAGTTGGACCGGGATTTCTTCTCCATTTGGACCGTAAGTGATTCTCCTCTGTTCCCTCTCCCTATTCCACGGTTTGTTTTTGGATTTGATTGTGTTTTTGAACCATTCCTTGGAACCCTAGGTGAAGGAAGTGTGCTTCATCGATTTGCATCTCTAGAGGGGAGTTCTTGGTGCAAATCAAGTCTATTTCTTTCGGCAATCTAGTGGTAAATCCTCTCCCTTGCATCTTACTCAATCCCATTCACCTCTTGATGCTTCTAGGGTTAGTTTGTTCTCTTGTTCCTCTCCTATATATGTGCACAATGGCTATCTTATTCATTTTCTATTCTCTCTAGTCTTATACCATATTAGTTCATCTCTTGTGTATGTGAAAAATTTTTGATGAATGCAAGTGTGCAACCTCGATCTGCCAATGTCTGTCGGATCGGCCTGATGCCTTCGGTCCGATCGGCTTGCGGTCCGACCACCCACGTCCATGTGGTCTGACCGCCCCTGGACTGAACAGCAACTTTCTTTGTCTCTTTGTCAGTCAATGGCTCCTCCTTGCAAGAAAATTATGGAAAGACGCTCCAAGAAGCATCATGATCCCGTCACTTCATCAGAGGAAGAAGAGATGGATGAGGATTATATGGTGAAAGAGAAATAGGAAGACCATGAAATAGATGAGGATGAGGATGAGGAACAGCCTATTTATCCTCGAGGTGACCCAATTGCTCCACCTCCTTCGGTCTATTATTCAATGCCTTCTCAAGTGGATCCAACTATCAACTTCCGAGTGCGATTGAACAACCCTACGGAGTACATGCTTCTTAGGATCATGATCAATTCAAGAGACCTAACGACTCCAACGATCCAAGATTCCACACAAACTTTCAGAAGGAAGTATTTGAGAAGGTTTACCCTTCCACCAAGCCCTTTGCTGATCATAAGTACATTGTGTGGAAAGAGATAAACAAGACCTCGGAGTTTCAAGTGTTGCACAATCTTTTCCGAGAAGTGAAAATTGACAAGTCTGTTGCTATCCATCAGGATTATGACCCCAGTCTTATCCGTCAGTTCTACTCCACTATTTGGATAAATGAAGATTTCACTCAGATAAAGTGGATTAGTGGAGAGCTTAGGTGTGTGGCAACTAAGCGAGAGTTGCAAGAAGTGTTGGAGTTGAGATATCTTGAGGGTACAAAGCTTCACTCTAATCTACACTACTCTCCAATATCTGTTCAAGACCAAGCTCAATTCTACAGCATAAGTGTTCATTGCACATTTGGAACCGTCACTGGATTAAGAATTGTGCCAAGTGTAATCAACCGGATTGTCAGAGCTTCTATTGTCCCAAAGTGTGGCAACAAGGATGCCATTCGTGGTATCACATGGCATGTGATCAAAGCTATCATAAGTGGAACTCGGTTTGATGTCGCCGACTTTATTCTTAGAGAGATGCACATGTCAAAGAACACCCTTGGATAAGGTATATATTATGCTCCATTCATAATGAAACTTATCCTTGCAAAATGTGGAAGAATGGGCAATAGAACATCTCGCCATAAGGAGTATAGGCCCCGGCTGCCATCGAATGCTCCCTCCGAGCGGTCCTTTGAGAGCGGTCAATCTTCTCGTTCCGCTCAACCTCAAGGGCCTTCTTTTGATGATCATCCTCCTCCACCGCCGCCTCCACAGGACTTTGGTCAGTTCTTCTCTCTTCAATATGCATATTTTGGGATGCAGCCAATGGAGTATTTCAATCTGGTCATGGGAGCTCTCAATGCCCTAAATGACAACTTCACTCATTTGAATACTGGATTTGAGGAGATGACTCAACAAGTAAGAGGCTTAAGCGGTAATGCTGGAACTATGCAAAATTCTTTTGATCATGTTGAAGGTCGCATTGATGGTTTGGAGCGACGTATGAGGATTGTAGAGACCTCACATCCGGTTGTCTACCATCATCGCCACAATGCGCCTTCCTCCCCTCCTCCTCAAGATTGAAGACCATTTTTGTTATTTGTCAGCTTTGTTGTAATAGGATAGTTAAACTCTCATTTGTCTCCTTTGGAGTTTATTGCTACTTGAAATTTATCTCGTTTGAGCTATCCTATTTCTTTGATTAAGTTCAAGCTATTATTGTTTATCACGCTCTATTATTTTAAATTGATGGAATGCAAATCATATTGCAAACTCCTCTCGTCGTCGTTGTGCCTCTTGTGATTGTCATGCACAAGTTTAGGGGGACTCTATTGTATGATTTGCCTTCGTGTATTGAACTTCATTTATAATTTCGCTTTATATGTGGTGTTTGTCATTAATTACCAAAAAGGGGGAGATTGAAGCATCTATGCCCCATTGTTGATTTTGGTAATTGATGACAAGCGCAAAAACTAGCCGTTGCGGGCCAAATCACCTAACTTAGGTCATATCCGGTCCAATCGCAGGCAAAGGATCGGTCCAACCGGGTTCAAATTCAACAGCTAAAAAATACCAGCCGGTCCGACCACAGATGAAGAGCCGGTTTGACCGGCATCCTATCTCATTTATGCTGTCGGTACTAGACGCGGCCAGTCCGACCGAGTGGTGGGAGGTGGTCCGACCGCCACCCCCACTAGAACTCCCCGTTGGTACTAGATTCGACTGGTCTGACTGGGTGGGGGAGGCGGTCCGACCGCCACCCCCACTAGAACTCCCTGTCGGTACTGGATTCGGCCGGTCCGACCGGTAGGGAGAGACGGTTCGACCGCCACTCCCCACTAGAACTCCCTGTCGGTACTGGATCGGGCTGGTCCGACCGGCCAGGGGAGCGCGGTCCGACTGGCACCCGTATCACAACTCCCCAGGAGGTTCTGGATGAGGCCGGTCTAATTGGCTAGGACAGCCCGGTCAGACCGCTGAGCAACAAAGATCAAGGAAAATAGATGGACCAAGCATGCATGACCTAGTGCGGTAATTTGATCACTTCTTCGCCAAGGTTACCACCGCTCTTGATAGTACGGCAATGCTAAAAGAAAAAAAATTAGCTTACTCTACATCGCCCTTCACCTCGATCATTTGAGCAAACCGCTAATTTGTTCATCCTCGCTCCATAGCTTTGCGCCATTAAGTTTAATTGGTGGTCATCCTCTTTGGCATGTGTACCTAACTTTTTTTGCATATACTCAAACACAATGGTTAGTCCACAATTAGCACTTGTCATCAATTACCAAAATCAACAATGGGGCCTAGATGTTTCAACCCCTTTACTTTGTTTACGTTCGTCGATCAAACGATGTACTCCTCACGATCTATGTTCGCGATGAAACTAATCAAAAACATGAATTTTCGAATTTCAACCTCACGGCGAAAGTAGATTCCGAGCGGTGACAATCGAGCACACGTTAATTGCTTACGAACGTAATGAAATTATCCATCCAACGAGTACAAACGGCACATGAAACGTTTCTAGTTATCGTTATTACATGACTTAGGGTATTTCAAACGGATATCCAACTAGATATGCAACTACTGTGTACAGCGTGGGTATTTCCCCTTTCTCGCCGCCTCCGACCCAGCTTCCTTTGCACGCAATGCCCTCTCCCGCTTCCTCTCCCTCTCTACCTCACGGGCTTCCTTCTCCTACCGCTCCTTCTCCTCCTTCCTCTTCTGCTCAGCCTCCCACTCTTCTTGCGCCACCCAACGATGTTCGCACCGCTCCCTGTTCCAATCTTTTAAACTGCGAAGAAACTTTACATCCTGTGGACGGATCTCCGTATCTATCCACTACACAAAGTCGCATAGAGACGGAGGAGGCTTCGGTGCCTTGACATATACAAATTTGTTAGCTCAAAGGTTCAAATATTTCGTACTACAAGATAATTCGTATTACCTCCACTGGCTTCTTCGCCTTCCCCTCTTCCCTTGTGGCTTCGGCTTTTCTGGGGAGTACGCATAATTAGCACACATCTAATACCTTTGCTGGTATGTGTAATCCTTCTCACTTATTGTGACTTTGCAATTATCTCCACACCAACACATCAACGGAGGCACGTCAATTGAAGGTCGTAGATGACTGGACATACTGAATACATCCATAGCAACTCACATTATAACCAAATAAACGCAAGTTATAACTCACTAGGCCAAAAATACCTTATACAACTACATACCTAGGGTATACTACACATGACTATAAAAAATAAAATATCATCGTTCTCATTTCCATCTCCCTAGCGTTTCTCGAACTAGTGCTACTCATCTAGTAAAAAAAACCTAACTTCTCTCATGTGCCCTATCAATGTCCTTAGCCGTTATGCTCAACTTCAATAAATCTACACCTTGTGGACCAAACCTAACATTTACTTACTTGTGAAATAAGTAGTACAATACTACACATACTACATTATTTGATGAATAGAAATGGAAATTGCAAAGAGCCATAAAATATTACCTGTAAAAGAATCCGTAAACTAGCAGGGCTTCGCTGCTTTCATTCGCCTTCGCTCTTAGCTCTCTCTTCTTTTTTCTGTTATTTTTGTAAATTTTATGAATTTTTTGGAGGCTGGGAGAGGGTTTTATAGCGAGATAGTAAAAAATCGCTCTCTGGGAGGGCGATTTTTTGATAAAATGGGCCAATTTGCAGGTGGCCCCCTGGCTGCCGAAAAATCACCCTCTAGGAGGGCGGCAAAGAGGCCGCCTGTAAAATGGCCGGCCCCGCGGGCGGCGTTTTGCAGGCGGCCCCCTTGCTGCCCTCCTAGAGGGCGGTTTTTCGGTGGCCAGGGGGCCGCCTGTAAAATGGCCGGCGCCGCGGTCAGTATTTTGCAGGCAACCCCCTTGCCGCCCTCCTAGAGGGCGGTTTTTGGCGCCCAGGGGGCCACCTGTAAAATGGCCGACGCCGTGGACGTCGTTTTGTAGGTGGCCCCCTTGCCGCCCTCCTAGAGGGCGGTTTTTCGGTGGCCAGGGGGCTGCCTGCAAAACTGCTAATAGCCGTTGGCCACTCGGCCTACGGCCGTGAGCCATGTCACCAAATCGCCCTCTGGGAGGGCGATTTTATAAAAAAAACGCCCTCCTAGAGGGCGTTAGGAGTATATTTTTATAAATTTTTCAAACGAAAATGTATTTTTGTAGATATTTTTTAAAAAAATATAAAAATAAAAAAAATTCCTAGCGGTGGGTGGGAGATTGGAGGTCGGGTGTGCAAAGGGGAAACAGCAATGGGCTAGCGGCTTGGTGGCGGTGGACTAGGCCATGGTTGGTGCAGCCCAGGAGAGAAGAGCCGAGAGAGGCGGCCGGGCCGGTGAGGCCGCGTTCCATGCTGAGGATAGGAGGAAAAGGGAGGAGGGGAGGTGGCAGTGCGGCTTGGGCCAGCGATGCCGAGCCTATGTGGGCATGGCCTAGGTGGAAGGGGAGGAAAAGAAATGGGAAAGGACTGTGGGTGGTGTGGGCTGGGCCTGGTGCTTCAGTGGGGAAAGGAAAAGAGAGGTGGGGCGGCCCAAATATATAGTTTTATTTCATAATTTCTAAGGACTTAATTTGTCTATAACGTTGGATGATTGGACTTGTTTGTTTGAATTTAATCTTGATATTTCAACTCATAGAGATCACAGGATTTCAGGGAAATGGTATTCGCTTGAGATTTGTATATTTGAGAAGAGTTTTGACTTTTGGATAAATTTGGATAGCTCTGGATGGAGGGAAAAGAGAAGGGTTTCCAAGGAGATTTGATTTTGGAATTCGAGTTCCGATAGTCTATTCAGGAAGGAATAAAATGGGATAAATTTAGAGGGAGCTCAAGAGGTTTTAATTTGAACTTGATATTTAAATTATCAACATCTTCAGGAACCTAATGGAAGGAGTTTGATTGAGATTATGACAAAGTTTGATTTTGATTGGATTTGGATAATTTCAAAGAGGAAGGATCAGGGTGTTCCAAAGGAGGGTTTGATTTCGGGATTCAGTTTACAAGGGTCGATTTTGGGAGTGATTTTAGAGTTACACAAATTAATTTAATTGAGATCTTTGGCACTTTTTCCAAGATACACACAAAGAACTAGATTTTTTTGAACATACGATTTTATCAAAATAGTTTTTAACGGATGCACGAAAACCAGGGTGTTACCCCTTTTTCCTCACCTTCTTCCATGGCATGGCCAGATCTGGTAGAGCCGCAGAGGTCACTCACAGCCTTATCCCGTCATCACCACAGGTTAGATTAGGTGGAGGGAAACCATAAGTGATTTCCAGATCTGACTCATCCAATCCTCTACCTCTTTCTCAGGAGCGGGAGCCGAAGCAAGAGCAAGGAGTGGGTGCTAGAGTGCGGCAGCCGACCGGAGCGGGAGCCAGGTGCAATGGCGGCGACGCTAGGTGCAGAAATGAGCGCAACATGGATTGTGTTATTTGTTTACTTTGGCTCACTGGGGGTGTATTTTCCACATATTTTGCATGTAATAAATCTGGATTGCGCAGATTATTGTGTGCATTGCGAATTTGTTTGTCGTATTTTGTATTCTATATGTGAATAATTGTGTATTATAAACTGCGATTGCAATTGCATTTCTTTTTTTTTGACAAAGTTATTTCCACATGCGGCCCTCATAAGGCACTACCTATAAAAATAATTTTACACACGCGAACCTCATAAGGCATTGCATTTCTTTGTTTCTGACAAAGTTATTTCCACATGCGGTCCTCACAAGACACTACCTGTAAAAATAATTTTGCACTCACGGACCTTATAAGGCACCTCCTGTGAAACTCTGTTTCATATGTAGTAGTCTTAATATATCTGCCTATAGAAATGGTGCTTAAGAGGAAGTTATGATCCCATCCGTAGAAAGATAACATTTTTAGCGATGTTTTGTTAGAAACGATCATCTAAGCCGTCTCTGCAAATCGATTTTGACTGATGTAAAAACCGTTTACATAGTGGTGTGGCATCCCCTGCGTATACCCACGTCGCGTGGCTCCCAGCAGCAGGGGCCAATTGGGCCGTACCTTAATTTGAGGCTGACCAGTTAGACCAACCCAACTAGACACTGTGCTCTTAGGCTGCAATAAACATATACGAGCAAATATTAAATGCTAAGATAGCTAGGCTAGTTTAATGGTATTGAATTATTTTTCAAGGATAATGCTGCCACTAGGTCTTTTAGCTAGATGCATTGCTATCTGTTGGTGACCTTACTAGCTTATTTCAAGAAACTACAAATATATCACATTTAAAAAGAGAGCATGATCTCTTGTTAAAGAAGAAAGTTCTTTTATAACGTACACACTTCTCTATTTTGCAAGAGACTTACTTATCCTCTTTTGTAATTCTGTCACCATGGTCATGATTCTATCATGCAATTTTTAAGTAAGAAAGTTCTTTTGTAACATATCTATTTCGGTACTTTTTCCGTCTCGACATATAGCTACCTAGGAGTGTTTTAGGAGAATTAAGGATTAAAATGAAATGTCTAAAATACCATCATTAATAGATGTTGGGGGTGATGGAAATTAAGAATGGTATGGGTGAGATACGGGTTTTAAGAGTTAATGAGGTCCACTAGAGATAGCATAGGAAGTAATGGAATAAAAATCACCTTTTACATATATTAGGTAGTTATATTTATGATAAAATTTGAATTTAAAGATAACTATATTTTAAAATGAAGGGAATACGTAAAAATCAAGATAGCCGTTGATCCATTATAATCCAATGGTTTACAGAACAAGGTACCTAGGTGGACCAGGTATTAGCTTAGAGATTGGCTGAAAGGTTAGATAGGTAATTTTGTCCTTGGTGTCATATTAGATGCTAAAACAGAATGGTAAAGAAAGTTCAGTCGTTCTTGTTAATGAATCTCAGCTGCTTCAGATTATGAGGCAGTTCTCTATGTTGGGTGGCAGCCGGACCTATTATGGAGTTCCCAACTTCGATTACATGGTGATTGATAACAGAATATATTGTCATATTATTTAAAGTTTTGGCAGTTTAGGAGGAGCTAGGGCTAGCTGGTGCTGGATGAAGTGAACCATTAGAGACAAGGAGGTGAGCCCATCGGCATACTAGCCAGCGAGTATAGGGAGGAAACATGTGTTTGTAGGTGGAAGAGAAGACCGATCGTACATATTGAAAAAGCTATGTAATTGATCAACAATCGCAAACTCCGTAAATGACAATAAAACTAGGTAATTGATCAAAAGTTGCAGACCATGTAACCGATGATTAAAGTAATTTATTAATAATTTTCCCTACAAACCTACACTATGATTCCCATCTACAACTAGGCGACTCATCAAATTGGTTTAGCTACACAACATTACTTCTAATAATAAATTTGCAAATAATGTAATTGTACCTAAATACTTTGTAACTGATTAAAAAAGAACGTAATACCACAACAACGTAATTGACTTTCATGGTATTTGCTGATGATTGTGAAAGAAAGCAGGATTAAAATATCTCTTATTTTCGCACAAATGGATTACAAGAGAATGATACTAAAAAGTCAAATTAGTTAAAAAATTATTTTTAGCGACACACTCTTATTTTTACGGATGGTCTTAAAAGAAGGCACACCTATAAAAATAGATTAAGGCTACCTAGTCCTGGACCGCCTATGAAAATCGATTTTCGCAGATGTCTACTTAACTCAAACGCCTCCGAAGATGCTCTTATTTTCACAGACGTACAACTTAAGCATCTGCTGATTTTTATAGGTGAGTGCTTAAGTCATCCGCATGTAAAAATTAATTTTCAGAAAAAAAAACTCCACACACATATGTATAAAACTTTTTCATATGAAGTTGGATAAAGACAAACTTTATATTAAAATTGTAGAGCGTCACAAAATTTGTACTATTTGATAACTTTTTCTTTGAGATCATTTAGGGGTCCAAATAGATAAGTTTTTCTTTAAGATCATTTAGGGATCCAAATATTCGTTGAAGATTTCACATCTAGTTTTACAACACCTTAGATCTATATTTCAAATGATCTCCGATGGAGATATGATCTATATCATAGTTACAGAGTTTGATGAGATCTACAACTTTCTATTTGATGACTTTTTCATTTGAGATTATTTAGAGTGCTAACAAGCATTACAAGTTTCAGAGAGATGAAATTAAAATAATAATATCTTAATCTAGACCACAAATGTAGATATGTGAGATGATAAGGAAAAGCTACGCATGGAGAGAAAGGACCTGGCTTCGAATACTCATACCACACGCACGTATATTTCGCACAAAAATCAAGGGACTTGTGACTTTTTTTGATATAGATGGCTACTAAAATTCAAATATTTTTTCGTGCTTATTTTATTCTGAAAAGCTCAAAAGTTGAAAATTCATTTGCACATGCGGCGATCTTAAAAGACCCACCTATGAAAATCAACTTTTACAGACAGGCGCATTAAGATACCCGCTTGTAAAAATAATTTTCAAAGGCAGGTATTCATCTGCCGGTGAAAATACCTCATTTCTATAGGCCTTTAGTTATAGATGGGCCATCAACCCACCTGCGAAAATTGATTTTAACCGCTTGCAAAAATAAGTTTCGTAGTAACGATAACAACCATTAGAGGAACGAAGAAATTGGATTGGGTTTATTCGTAGAAGCCTGTGAAGTGGTGCAATGGATGAAAAAAATGTGATGGGAGCTGTAACATACTGAAAATTTATATCTTGCAATCCAATTGCTCTTAGATACTAGAATGTAGTTCATAGGTTTTCCTAAAAAGTATTCGAAATAGTGCATACGCGAAGGGAATAAATCAATACGTCCTCAACCTCAAATAACGCACTCAACTAATTACACCAAATGGAATCGGAATGTAAGATAAAATAAGTTAAGTTAAAACAAGACTGATTGTCACGATTAAAAATAAGTTCTAAGTAAATTTTAGTAAATCTTTTGATGCTATCAAAACTAGTAATATGTCTGTGCTAACGCTATGACCCCATAATAATTTTGTTAATAATTTTATGTTAGCCAAATTAATATTCCTAGAATGGGTTTAATTGCGCTTTAATTCGATTCAGGTCATATCTAATAATCTTGCACATGCAACAGTAAACATGACGTGAAAATATTCTAAAAAAGAAAAAAAGAAAGAATTAAACCACACAACGATCACACATGGTAGTCAAATTTTTTTAGCCACATAAATTACACCATCGGAAGCTAGTTTATATATCGCCAAACGGGCCGACCAGACCAAGGCCTCTTCACCACGGCCCACTACAGCATGGCCCGTTAAGGCAATATACTTGTAGCAGGCCATGCCATATCGACCCACGTGCTAAGGCCTCGGTCCAAGCATGGGCCATGGAGGTGCTGGATCTTGCGGTGCCGGCATGAACCCGAATCGACACATCGGCCGGCCGGAGGCCCATTAGCACGTTTGACCCATAAAATTTGAAAATGTGAGGCAGAAAAAAGAAAAATTGTGAAAAATAGAAAACTGAAGGAAAAATATTAGGAAAAATTAGGAAAAAAGAAAAAAATAGAAAAATTATGAAAAAAATAGATAGGCCAACTAGGCCATGCTCGTGCTTGGGCCGTGCCAGCCCGGTGAAAGCCGTGCACGCCATGCCGGCCCATGGGCTGAGGCACTGGCCCAGGCATGGCACGACTCATAGGCTAGCAGGTCGTGCCGTGGCTGGGCTGCTACAATAAGCCGTGCCTAGACCGGCCCGTTCCGACATGGCCCATTTAGCCATATATAAGCTAGTTTCATCAAATTATCACAAATGCCAAAAATGCATTGGAGTAGTAATATATAAAATACACATGAAAGTATAGCACTAAAAAGACCCTAATGGAATCCATGTAACATAGTTCTTGATATATAAATTATCAAAATTCATGTCACTCAAATGTCCATGTCAAAAGGAGATGATGGATAAGATTTCTTCCTACGAAATCATATTACGTACCCCCCTCAGTTGGATTAGTCTTTCTAAATATGCACAATAATTATTATTACACTCCCTAAAATCATAGCATTATAGTAATGAGAAATTTTAATCTAACTGAAAATAGTAATTACAAAGTCCTTTTCAACCTAAGAAACAAAGTGGCTAAGATTTTCAAGTTTCCATAAAGATTTCATGTCATGTTTTTCAGTTCAAAAAATCTGTCAAGAGACGTTGGATAGATAATATTTGCTTTTAGCAGTCCAGTTCTTCTAACCACTTCATCGATGTGTACTCCATGTTTGAGAGCACTGTGGAAAGAAATGGTTGTCCAAATATCCAAAATAAGCTTTCATCAGTTAACCAGTGACTAATCTCAAAAAAGAAAGTTAATCAGTGTCTGAGACCCTGCACTTAAAAGTATATCTCACTACCGTAGAAAACGACATCACTGCGAAACATATCTGAAAGAAGTGGTCAATCAACATGTTAGGATAAATTGCAACATTCATGAACAGAATACACTAATCAAAAATCAAAAATTGCAATTGGACAGTACAGTTAATTATGTGCAAACAACATCAAACGAGACTCTCTACCAGTCTACTTGATTCCCCCCATTTGTGCTACAGATCATACAAGAAAATCATCTTAAACATATCATCATAACCAGGTGATGTTGTACCCATTAGCTATAGTTCACTACTAAAAAGACATGGCTTATATAACTTAGTTCAGTGTTCTATCAATATATGGCAAAGTACACCAAAATGCCAGAGGATTTACTTCAATAAAATATAAATGATTATGTGGTTATTCACTGAATAAATGCTTGTGCCGTCCTCGTTTGGTAAATGATAATAACCCTTTTTCTCCATCCCAATGTACACAAAAACAGTGGTTCAAAATTCATGCATCAAGAATTTTAGCAATGGTTCAATCTATTTGCCCTATTATAAAAAATCATTAGACAGTTCATGAACTTTCTTGCACTGAAATCTTGTCAAAGTATTAGCATTAGAAGTGTCAAAAAAAAAGACATGATTAGAAAAACTCTGCATGGCCAAAATCAGCACCTCCAAGATCTCCAAGGAAATGTCAATAGGGTTGGTCATTATCAGCTTCCAGTATGACCATGCCATTTATTTTCTTGATAGATAATGTCCTCAGCATCCTTATAATGAGCTTACATCAAAGGTGCTGAATTAACTCTATATACAGAATTAGATGCAGGAACCAACGGTTCTGTACAATAACTGATTATTTCCTCTTTGAAGAACCACCGGAAGGAAGAGCTTCTCCATGGAAACAATTAGGGAGATGGATGATAGAACTGCTGAAATTTCGGGGGAGACAGATGGACCGTAGGATGATCAGGATAAGAAATTTTGGGCCTTCGGATTTGATGATAAGTAATTGAGTAAAAGTAGTTGGTGGATATCTACCCTATTAAAAAACGTCTAAAAAACAACAAAGAAGATAACATTTAAGATCTTCCTAGTCTTTTGAAGTGAACAGCAGTGCCTAGCCTAATACGTGAGAAACTAATTTGGCAGCACATACATGATCTAGTCCAAACTACTATTAATCACATGATCTAGCCTAATTACATGTGAATGCCATTGGTATAGTTTGTTGGAGAAGTAATAGCAACATAAGCACATCTTAATGCTACCTTTAAAATCAGCAACAAAACAGGCCAATCCTCTTTTAGTTACTCACGCCTTTTGATAAAAATCACAATCGGAAGAGAAAGGGATAATGCAATCAGAGAAAAAAATTTCACCAGCACTTAAGTGCTTACCCGCAATTCAAATGGAGACATCAGCAAATTGATTAAGCAGAATGCGTGAATCACCTATATGGCAAAAGGAACACCTGGGAATGTATGGTTCTAAATATTGCACCACATCAAGAGCTAACATAATAAGTTAATAACATTAACACTAATAACCAAGTTTTGTGACAGATTAGCCAAAAAAGCTTAGTGTTGCATAGATATAAAAATATAACCTGCAGAAATATAAATATTTTTTGGTCATGAGAGCACAAGCCTACCATCATAGACAATAGTCTGTTGAGATAATCAGTTTTAATAAATAATTCATGGTGTAATCATAAATACAAAATCATTAATCAAGCCTGGTGTCTAAGGACAAATAAGGTGGAAATTTTATAAGACAAAACGATGCATGTGCATTGCACTAACCTCGTGCGTATTCATCCATCCATCTATTCATTGGAAAAGAACAGTGCAACAAAAAATAAATTTGATGTAGAAAAAATTGAATTACAGGAAAAGAACAGGGCAGATATTGATCTACACTGTTAAGCTATTTATTCAGTTCAATCTGAGAAACAAATTGGAATATCCAAAGTATTAAACTGTAAATATTGAGAATTTAGATGAGAAATACCACCTAAAACTTACCTTTCAATTTAAGATGGCCTTCAAGCTCAGGCTTACAAGCAAAAGATCTATAATATATGACCATAGTGTTACAAAATTCTGTAAAAAATAGTCATTTAATGACTCCATATGTGCTTCACAATTATGTGCTTGAAATTATGTGACTTAAAATGACAATATAATAAAAGGAATTATGTGCTTCACAATTTCATATTTTTTGGAATACACGGGAAGTTATCCACTATTTATATGTTGGATCAAAATGACCAGTTTGATTGCCCATGAAGTTGCTTTGCAATGCTTCCAAAATAAAGTGCAATATTATGATAGCCATGGAAGCACAAGAACTACTATCCACATACCTCCAACAATATTTACATTTGACATCACAGAATTAAGAAAAAACAGAAAAAGAGGAGAGATGTGTCTTACTTTGATTGCTGGGATCAGCAACGACGTGGGAGTAAGTGGCTTGATGGGGATCTGGAGACGAGGGATCAGCGGCACGACTCTTGTGGCGGCGATCTGGAGACTGTACAGGCGGCGCGACGGGTTTCTGGAGATGGGGATTTTATTAGTTACTTCAAAATAAAGTCAAATCATCTTTTAACACCAGCATTATATGTAGAAGAATATTTTTAATGGACTATAAAAGATTTCATAATGTGATTTTATTAGTTACTTCAAAATAGAGTCAAATCATCTTAGCAAGAGTCAAATGAAAACTAAAGACAAAAGAAAAAACACACATTACACATTTCCGCGAGTCCAGAGACCAACAACTACAAGCCACAAGTCATATCTAGAGGTGTACCGTTCGTTGGTTAAGATGACCTATACAGTACAAGCTTGCTAATTTATTTCTACGTGAGCCCTTCCATGCTTCCAGCTATGCCTGAAGCTCATTGTGACAAAAGAAGTATTATTCATCAAGTGGAAAATAAATAGTAGTTTCTGCAAGTTCATCCAACAGACAACAACAAGGTTCAGTTTACATTATCAGCGAAAACATAGGTTGCATACGATACAACTCCCTGGACAATCAATTATATTATCAGGAATTCTCATATAATATTTTTCTTAAACATGCAGAAATAGAAAAAGCAGGCAATTTCCATGGGCATATTTACACACTAGAGCAGAAGTCATTGTGGTTTATTCAGCCTGAGATGTAATTTTAGGTGTAATTTTATGATAGTATCATTTTATGTGTAATTTTGAGATGTCAATCCATTTGACAGTATGACGGGCATATAATATGACAGTATCATAGATATTGGGAAAAGAAAACGCAGGAAATTTCTCATATAATTAAACCTCTAACAATATTTACATTTGACATCACATAATCAAGAAAAAGCAAAAAAAAAAGTGGAGAGATGTGTCTTACCTTGACTGCTGGGCTCTTCGCCGTGATTTGGAGGGGATCTTTGCAGTGTTCTAGAGGCAGCGTGGCGGGGGATCGGCGACCACAATTGAGGCAGCGGTGCTTGAGGCGGCGATCTAGAGACCGTAGAGAGGGCGCGTCGGGGTTTCAGCAAGGTGGCAATAGCTTGGTCAGGGGATCAGCGGCCCTTGAGGCGGCTATTTAGAGATGGTGGATCGCCCACGACGGTGACTATGGCAAGGGGGCGGTCGTGGACGGGGGCGTGGGTAACAACGGCGAGGTGGTGGTCGTGGATGGAGGCGTGGCGGCGTTTAGGGTTTCACACGAGGATTGGCTTAGGAATGGAGGAGGGCACGGATGGGGGATCTGCAGGGGTAGCGACAACGGAGGTTCGATGGTGATGGCGGCGGCGGCGGTGACGACACTTGAGGTAGGCATGGAGGAGATTAGGGCACGGCAGCGCAGGGCAGGGGAAGGGAGGGAGCACGTGGGGAGGGGAAAGATAGGGGTGGGGGAAGGGAGGGAGTGTGTGGGGGAGGGGAGGAGTGCATCGCACGTGGGTAGGGACCAATCTGTGAGAGGGAGGTGGAGGCAATATTGATTGTGGATCATGTGTATGGCATATCAGATATGTCCTATGATGAATGAGTAAAACGAGTTTGTAAACTATAGAGTAGATATATCAACATTATTTAAAATGTCAAGCACTATAGACTAATTTTCATACATGGAAGAAAAGTATAAAAATTATTGGAACCAAGACAAACTGATCTTTAAGGAAAACCATGGTTTTTAAAGCATCACCAAGGTGTTGCCTTGGTGTCTGAGCGCTGTCACAAGGCAGAGCGTCAAGGACGCCTATCCTTCTGTGTGATTAGGCGATCCAGATATCCTCAAATCGAGGGGCAGGGCCAAGGGGGCGTGAGGTCACACACTTGGGGTGGGAATCGCGCTGAAATTTGAGGGCGCGGCCACAGGTCAAGGCTGCGGGCACTGTGCCAGAGAAAATCACAGTTGCGTGAGGGGAAATCGCAGCGCAATTAGAGGAGGAGATAAGGAAATAGCAGAAGAATGCAATTAGAGGAGATAAGGAAACAATAGAAGAGCGCAATTGGAGTAGGAGATAAGGAAACAACTGATGAGCTCCTGAAAGCTGGACTGGAACCCTAGCGATGGCAGCTGCCTTCGTCCTGCTCCTGCCCCTTCTTCTCTGACGGATCCACACCTCCTTCCCGTGTTCCACCTGCCCACCAGCACCCTCCCTTCTAGGAGTCATCCTACAGGCTGCTCTGCTCTGTTTCTTGTGATCTTCTCTCTTCTCTGCTCTGGTTCTTGTGCTCTGCTTTGCATCTTGTGCTCTACTCTGTTGAGCTCGTTGCTTGCTCTGCTGTGCTCATTGCTTGCTCTGCTGCTTTGGAAAAGGAGAATGGGAGGTAGATGGCATCAAGAATTGGCAGCAAGCTTGGGAAAGGGGAGAATGGGATGCACATGGGATCAAGATTTGGCAACAACAAGATATGTTTGTACAACAAAATTTAGGGATATTGTATAGGTTGTGGGTAAGGCGTCGCCTTGAATCACGCCTTGAACGCCAAGGCATCTGAGCAGTGGTGGGTCACCTAGCTCTGCCTTGTCGCCTTAAGAACCATGAGATAAACTAACTAGATCTACAAAGGTAATCCACAATTTTCATAACAAATATTACTCCCTCCGTCCCAAAATATAGCAATTTCTAGTTATGAATCTGGATAAGTAGTTGTCTAGATTCATAGCGAGAAATGCTTATATATTGGTACTGTCACGTCCAAAATTTTCATCCAAAATTCTAGCATGCTTATATATATTTAATCCCCATCTAGGAATCAGCCGGGTTACACAAATGACATTATTGACAAACAGAGTACACAACCTTAAGTATTAAATAAACGAGTACAATTATTATAGAGGTGGACAGCGCCTCTCAATACTGAAATAAACTCTAATAGCGGAAAAAGTAAATGTCTAGCGTAGGTGGCTCGACTCCACAAGCAACTTGACCAAACTCTAGTTTAGTCCTTCATATCGCCTTCTTCACTGATGTACTCTTTCTCTGATGGTGTTGATTATAGTATGGTGAGTATATGGAATACTCCGGCCACACAGTAAAATGCAAGTATGCATAGGGTATAACAAAGGAAGGCCTAATAGGGATATTTTGTATAAACAACATTTAAATGAGCATTTGAGAAGTATAAAACAATTAAGTAATTAAGCAATATTAATCAACACTGAACAACCTTTTCCAGCTAAAAATGCCTATTCTCTCCATACCCGGATATTATCCAAACCACCTCTCCATACCTAGAGATTCCATATTAACCACATTATTCCAAATCATTCCCATATATAAGTAGCGTGGAACTAATTTACAAAAAAAATTGTTAGGCTCATCCATAACCGTAGGTACGACTAATTGAATAGTTTTACTCTAATAAGAGGTATACAAATTTAACCACAAGATACGATTCTGCACATGTTTCTATACCTCGAAATACCACCATGATACTGTAAAGGGGAAAATTGTAATAAGATCTATCGCATAAAACAATCTAACATGGTTCACCCATCGAGATCCCAGCCTTGCCATACCCAGTATAGACTCACTCAGTGCCCTCATGGACTTATCACAACCAATTCACAGACTGGTGTTCCACATCGGATCATGCTATACAATAAGTCAAGCCATTGCCCATTCTGACTTGTGGTTAGTAAAATAAATAATGCACAAAAGTAGCTTGTGAACTGGTCCTTAATTGTCATGAGCACGTCTAACAAAACCATGTGCTCACAACCCACCATTAGTCATGTTTTAGTTGGAATATGAATTAACCAACCATGACCAACCATCATGAGCTACCAATAATTATCCATGAATAAATTATAAGTGAAGTATATGTCATCTCGCATAAAATGATACTAGTGTTACTAAGCATGGCTAAGCAAAACTAATTAATCTAGCCAAAACATTATATAAGATTATGGCTAGTCAATATTAATTACCCAAGTTATCAAATTCAGGGTATCAATAGTAAAATGGCCATAACAAAGAAATATAGGTTCACCATTCCGATGACATTTAAAAATTAATACAATAGTTGAATGAAAACGAAAATTTAAAACTAGGATCAACATGCTCAAGGGATTTTGGACCCATGTGACTTGCCTTGTTGCTCTGGATTATCTCTCACGACTTCCTCGATGTAGAATGGTTATTCTAGAACATTGTTAGCTAAAGCAAATAAAAAGAGAAAAAACAGTACATAAGAACATACAAACAGATGATGGAAACAATTTTATTAGATACACTACCAGAAAACGGCGTTTTCGTGAGGGTGATGAATTTTCGTGAGGGTTTTTGATGCACCCTCACGAAAATCACAATTTTCGTGACGGTGCATCGAAAACCCTCACGAAAATATATTTTCGTGACGAGGGCGCGGGGCACGAGCGACCGGGCGCTGCGGGGCGCAGGGCACGGGCGGCAGGCGACCGGGCGCGGGGCACGGGGCCCGGGCGGGTGGGCGGCTGCGGGGCGCGGGGCACGGGCGACCGGGCGCTGGGCGCGGGCACGGGCGGGCGGGCAGCGGCGGGGCGCGGGCACGGGCACGGGGCACGGGCGACCGGGCGCTGGGCGAGGGGCACAGGCCCGGGCGACTGGGCGCGGGGCACGGGCATGGGGCACGGGCGGGCGGGCGGTAGCGCGGGGCGAGGGCACGGGCGCCGGGCTGTTTCTCTCTCTATTTTTCCCAAGCCCAAGTAGAGAAAAGAGGCAGACTAATTAGTGTACAGTGCCATCGTCACCCACTCGGACAAGAAAGCACTAGACAAACCGGTAGCGTAAGTATTTCACATGTGATTATACCCGCACCAAAGCACCGCATCCCGTTAAAACTTTGAAGTTAAGCGTGCTCAGACGGGAGGATGGGTGACCTCCTGAGAAGTGTGTAGGGTGACCCTTTTTCGTGACGGTTGTGCTCACCGTCACGAAATACCGGCCAGGTGGTCGTGTGATTTTCGTGAGGGTGAGCACCGTCACGAAAATAATTCGTGAGGGTTAACCCTCACGAAAAGGACATTTTCCTGGCTTCTGATTCGTGAGAGGATTTTCGTGAGGGTGGACCGTCACGAAAATATTTTCGTGACGGTATTCCTATTTTCGTGAGGGTATTTTAACCCTCACGAAATTTCAAAATTCTGGTAGTGATAGATCTCGATTTTAGATGAATTTTGCAAGTTTAATCACCCCAAATGGAGTTCATATTAATTAGTTATGATTTTCAGAAGTTTAAACTGATTTAAACCATATACAGAAACTATTGAAGGAATTATGGCACAATACGAAATTATTTTTAAAAAAAAGAGGATTTATTGCACCATTAAGCTAAGGTTCACCATGGACCGGGTCCACAGAGATAGTCTACGAAATCCGACGGTCGAGATTGAATCGATTGGGATTGGACGGCTGAGATTGATCCCGATCTGGATCTCCAGGATGGTGCCAAGTGTAGGATTAGGTTGGCGTTGATCAGAGTAGGGTGAATGATCACATGTTTCCTTTTCAAACAACAAAAGCAAAACATGCATAGAAATAATAATAAATAATAATAAACTTATTATAATGTTACCATGACACTAAATTAATCACCATAGGACTCGAATGATTCAATAAAGTACTTGACTCTGCTGCTCCGGTACCAAACAATAAATCTACATGATGATGTGAACAGTAAATTCAGCAAACTACTCTGAACAAAAAAGTTAGAACTCTGCCAATTTAAATCCATTTGTTGTGAAACTTGAAACATAAGTTCTAGACATAGCGTAGGTTCAATTTTTGCCAAGAATTACAAAAAACAACGGATGATTTTGACAAGATCTAAGCAAACTCAAATCTGAACAAAATGTAACACATGTGTACTAAAACATAGATTAAATAAAAACTAACCGATAGAATTGAACCAAACTTTGCATGTAGCAACTAGACTTCACTAGAAACTAAAAAAGCTGCACTCAAATCCGACGGTTAGATCAAAATCTGGAAGCAATATAAGATCATATAAAAATTTGCCAAAACTCACCTGCGTGAAAACCGAATTAAAAAGTGAAATTGTAGACGAATTTGCTCAATTTTATTGATCAATTCATGTTCCATAAATGCCAACAAAAGCACCCTATCTCTCTAAAATTCGTTCTTCCCAAAACCCTAAAAAAGGACACTTTTCTCTTCGTATTTTTGCCATCAATCTCTCTACCTTTTATACCTGTAGAGACAACCCAGTAACACATGAGTAGGCCCAACATTTGCCCAATTAACCCGTATGGACTCTCAAGCCCATAATCTATTACAAACTAAACCGCCAGCCCATTATCCGGTCTACTTCCATCACGTCTGAACACCACGGACTAAATTTGTGTAGAACTTCCCCATTCCACTTCCTTATCAGCATGACCATCCAGTGATATTTCTCGACCGACTCTGACCTCAGAAATCCCATCCTAGTCTCTGTCCCTCATCACTCACCATAATCATCTCCTTGCTTCACCTGCGCATCAAAGACAAAGCAACATCATCCAGAGACTAGTTCTTCTCAACTTGATCCACATTAGTCCAAACAACGATTGCTTTTGTTAATTATTCATCACATGTGATCCAATGCCAAGTGGCGCCTAGCTGGTGGCCATGGCGGATGGACGGGGTGACATGGCGCTAACGCGACGCTGACGTGGCGCTGACATGGTAGCCACGTGGACCTCACTGGCGGTGGCGATGCGAGATCTTATGGTCAACGACGAACGACGGTGTGGCGGTGGAGACTAAGAGCATCGGGAGAGAGAGGGGGAGGCGGCGAACCTCACCAGCATAGACGTGGCGACGGAACACGACGTGATCGATCGGCAGCGATGATTTGATGGTGGAGCTCCATGGGTTGACAGCGGTCAACAGCCTCAAGTAGGTTTCAGCGACGGCGGACAGGTGGCCGAGGTACTCCTCGTCTTGGCAAAGCTGTTGACAATGGTGATGGACTTCGGCAACGATAGAATCGATGGCGTGGCTCGGCTGAAAAGCGGTGATGGCGGCGGAGAAGAGGGATCGAAGCGGTGCGGTGAGTCTAGGGCTCGGGACCTCTTGTATTGACTACGGATTGAAGACGAGAGGAGCTCAGGCATCCTTTATATAGCTTGAAGGGAACGAGTCTGTGTCAAAGACGACGGGGAATGGTGACAGAGAGTGTAGGGTTTCCCGATGATTTAGTAAACTCGAGTCCTAGCTCCATACGACGAAAAACTTTCTGATTTGTGGGGCAAAAGGGAGAGGGTGTGAAGGGTTTCCAAACCCCCTCAACCAATTTTTGAATTAGGTGATGGATTCCACGGGATTGGGCGAAACTCAATGGCGCCATAGTGGAGTCGGTCTTCGTCTGGAGGTAGGAGATGGGTCTGACATGTGGACCCCACATGTTAATGAAACCGAGAAAAATAAGGCCGTGCGGGCCGTCTGGGCTGGCTTGGGCATGGGTGAAGGAGAGAGAAAGGCATTGGGCTTGGCAAGCCGGCACACGAAGAGAGTAAAGACTGCGCTAAATTCGGCCCAGTTGCCTGAAAGGATTTTAAAATTTTTTCTTTTAATTTAATCACTAAAATGATGTTTCATTTACTAAAAATACTTCCCTTACTCCAAAAATTCCTAGAAAAATTCTAGAGACTAAGGCCCCGTTTGGTTGGGATTCTCGGGGTGATTCTCAATCGGATCAATTGGAGCTAAGCCAAACGGACAAAAAAATTCTCCCGATTCTCAGCCGAATCGATCCGCTGTGATTCTCAATTTTACACACGAATGAAGAATCAGGCAAAAGGTAGCTTCTTGTGGAAATCCAATAAACGAAAATTGAAAATCCCCACAAAAATTCACAAAAACTACTCGCCTGCCACTGGGTTATATCCCTCCTTCCCCATTGAACAGATGAGTTGAGGAGACTAACCTCGCTATAGACTTCGGGATCCAGACGCCGCCATCGCCTTTCGCTATCGCCGGGCAACGGGCAAGAAAAGCTCTCTCCCAATAGCACATTTCAGGATTTTTTTTTTTTTGTATGTTGGAGTATTTATTACCCACTGCAACGCCACGTGTGCTAGTTGGTTCCTTCTCTTCCGTTATAAATGAAAAGTTTGATACCAAAAGGTTAGGACTGTATCAATTAACTGATAGATATCTTTGTGTGTTGTCATTTGCTACGTCGATGGCTGCCGATATCATCCTTAACTCAGGAAAACAATCGAATACTTCTGTTTTCATGTTGCTGTACCTTCAAGTTCCATGCAAAATGTGATACAGCTGAAAATTTTGGATTCGTTCAATTCATTTATATTAGACAGTGGTATTCGTTATTTGCCAGATTTGCCTCTTTACTTTTTGGACTGTTGGCTATGATAAAGTATATTCAGAAATTTTAGATGTCTTGCAGTATAGGCATCACAGAAGAATAGTCATCAAAAGACTATACTGTACTCTATATTTTATTTATACTTTCTCGCTTGATATTTTATAGTTAATACTTTCTCATTGTACTGAATTGTAGGGTATTGTCACAGCAAACCCATCACGTGATGATTATGTTAGATACATTGTTAGACACAAGAGTCCTACTCAGAATGTGATACCATGTTCCTGAATAGAGAAGAGACCCTTCACCAAGTGGTGAGCAAGAGTATTTCAACCAGTGTCACTCAAGTACATGCAATATCGTTGAGCGCACCTTTGGTGTATGGAAGATAAAATGACGAATCCTTTTAAAGATGCCTACCTATCCAATAGACAAGCAAGAAATGATCGTTACAGCGACCATATGTCTTCACAACTTTATATGTTAGAATTGTACATCTGACAAGTATTTCACCAGGTGTGATCGAGATCCAAGTTATATACCAACTATTCCTACAAAATATGCAAAATATACGATCTCTTAAAATATATCAGATACCTCTACTTCACACTTTAGTGATAGATCTATGGATAGATTTCGTGTTGACCTAGTAAGTGCATTATGGCAATCTAAATGAAATTTCTCATATGAATTCTGGTTAGTATATTTTTCTTTTGTAAGAACTCTCATAAATATGTAAGTATGATATTATGCAAGAACTCAAACTGTGAGCAGACTATTGAAATAGATTGGTTCTTTGGTACAAATGTATTGAGCTTGTTGTGTTGTTTAACCTTATTTGAAAGCTTTTTTTATAAGTAATTGTATAAATATTGGTACACATATATGAGTACTTATAATAATTATTAGTATTATATTAAGCTATAGAAAATTTATACAAATTAAATCTCTTGCTAATACAGGGGTAGTATAGACAATTTATCTGGAATTCCCCTTATTAGAATCTAGAGATAATGTTTTTAGCCAAACGCCTAATCGTACTAATTCTGATTCTCTTCGGTATCTGATTCAGCAGAAATCAAAATCAAAATCACTGTATCAGGAACTCTACCAAACGGGCCCTAAGGATTAAGTGAAGTATTTAATAAAAATTTTATCTTGCCCTTTTTTAAAATATTTATTGTGAATTTTATTCTCAAGCCTCTTAAGGATTTTAATTTAATTTCTAAAATGCTTTAACAAATGATTTATTAATTTAAGTGATTTTCGACAGGGATGGTGGGAGTACTTTTTAAACAACGCAGTCAACTCAGTCGATCAATGCTCTAAAACTAAATAAAAAATTCCAACTAGAGACCTTCCCTGACTTTATGTAACCAAACAACACACAAAAAAAATGTGGAAACCTTATAGAATAGGTCAGATGGACGCCTGATCCTAAATAAAAGTTTCTACTCGAATAGATCGAGTCGGCACGTCATAAAAACTCATTCGACTCCGAAATAGAATTTGGATACGCTTTAACTTCACTCCTAGTTAAACAAATAGGAAACAAAAGCATAGAAACGTTAAAAGTGATGTGATGAAGAGTGTATGCCTGACCTTGTGTGCTTCAAGTGTATGTAGCTGTTTTTGGATTTTCCTTGCTTTCGTAAAAAGCATTTGCATGCATATAATTACATGGAACAAAAAAATGGTGTTGCATCTCTGATCAAAATAACATAAAAAAAAAGCTCAAATACTAGATGACATAAAAGGCTCACAGTAAAATTTTAATGGTTTTATCACTTGATTTGCTTCCTCAAATAATTAAGTCAAAACAATGGAATTTCAATAGAAAGATATAATAAACAGCAAAGTTGTGATATTTTCTATACCCAAACCATACACTCGAATTTTTACCAGAGGCTCATCATGATGTCCACTACACACAGTGAAAGTTTCACTTACTTGCGATGAGTGTAGCTTGGGAGAAAATTAAAGTAGGCTGCACCTCAATTTACTGCCCCTTGCCAAATCGTCCCTGCCCCCTGGTGGGCATGCTCCCCAAATGAGGCGGCAGGTGGGAAGTAAAAGACCACATTCTCTTGTCCCAAGCCTTTCCCCCATGGCTGCCATCTCTTTTGACCGAGGGCAAGTTCTCAGCCCCATTATCTCCTCCCAATCCCATCCAAGAATCAAGAATCAGCCCGTGCATGTTACACTATTGCCTTCCCCAGCATCCAAGCATTTCATCCATCGTAATATTTTCCACATGCACAGCCATTTGAGTAAGTTGATCAACGGGAAGAGGAGGAGCAGCACAACTGGACCTTGGGCCAGCAAGAGGAAGAGATTGTCAGCGGATCCTCTCCACCGGCCGGAATTCACTCCGGCGAACTCTCTGTCTCTCAAGCTCTCAAGAACAGAGATGAACACAGGGTAGTTATTTTGGTGCCGTGCACTAATCGTAACAGTGTTTTCTATATTGAGTGCTCCTACTTATACACAATGAGCTACTAAGAATAGAAACTGCAAAGGAGCGGCTGAGCTAGCCTCACGCCGTCCGCCATGCCCGCCACGATCTTCAGTGCGTGCGCCATCCCACACGCGATCATGCCGCGCAGGCCACGCCACGGACGCCCACACCTTGCGAACGCCATGGCCCAGTTATAGACGCGCCCAAGAGGATAAGAACGGTCCAAGCCGGGCTCAACATTAAGCCAAACTGAAAAACAAAACTGAGCCAAACACAGGATTACAGACTCGATCACAGAGATGACGAGCAGCTAGGCATGTCAAAGGGTGATGGATGGCGAGGCCCTTGACGCCGTAGCACTGCTGGAGGAGGCGGGCTTCTGCTGCCAGCACAAGGCATGGCTGACCGTTGTAGCGTCATCCACCACCAAGAATCGAAGCACTAGCCGGTGATCCTCCTTTATCTCGATTAGTGGCTCTCCATTCATACTATACCTGGAAAAATAATATCTGCATCGGTTGTCACTTCCCTACAGCAATTGTGGATTGAGTTCATCTTTATCATATTCGGTCATGTCAGCCTCGACTTCCTTGCATTCCTGTTGATCAGGTGAGATTCGACCTCGTCACATCGTGTCCAGATGTGTTCTAGCACCATGAGCAAAAGGCCTAAGGCACATTTCGCATGCATGCAGCGCTTCGCCTTTAATATCTCTTCTTCGCTGACTCCGACCACGACAGTTGCCATGACTCCACACACTCGTCCTTGTCTCCAGTGAGCTCCAGGTCATCACCATACATTTCAACTATCATTACACTTACGAGAAACTGAAGTATAACTTCTTAATAATATGCATCCCCTAGTGCTAGATGTCGATGTTTATAATCGGTAGTAATGAAGCTAAGGCTATCCGTTGAATTTAGAGCTTGATGCTGATACATGACAAGTAGATTTATATAGATTCAGGTCCTCGGTATGAGGTACCCTACTTCTGTTTGGCGGATCAGAATCCACCGGATCGTATTGCTCTGTTGCTGTGTCTATTTGCTTCTCGTTTTTCATTTGCTTGTTGCTACTTGTCTCTTGATCAGGATCCCTACTTCCCTTATATAGCACTTCATGAGGGCACGGTTACAAGGTAGGAAACCAGTCTGAGTATGACTTGGTCTCCTATCTCTTATATGCTAATTTACATAAAGGTGTCCATATAAGACTTTAGGTCATCTCTTTCAAGGCATGTTTTTATGTGAGTTAATCCTACTCTATCTAACTCCATGGCTTGGTCTATCTCCTGTATATTTGGTCGAATAGCCTTTCTATGATGCTACATGGGGCCTATGTCCTCCACATTATAGCGTATTGTTGAAGACCCTAATTTTGGAATCAAGCTGCGGAATCGAGTGGAAAGGCCCACGCCTTCGTGCTAACTCTAGTCCAATTATAAAATAACATGATGTGAGAGGCAAAAACTTTTCGCCTTCTCACAATCGTTGCCTCCTAGCTTCTGCCTTCTCTTTGTCTTCCCGCTCCCGAGCTTGCCGTCTCACACTAGATCCACACTGTCGTTAGGGTTTTCCGCTTGCTGCCGCTAGATCCGTTGCGTTTGCAGCATTTCCTCACGATCCTCCACCAGATTTGCTTCCAAATGTTGTCCTCTTCTTCAGAATCGAACCCCCTCCCCAACCAAGCTGTAGAATGGCAGCCCTCCATGATGTCAGATAGGAGATTAGGGAAGATGGTTGTAACACCCTGAAAATTGTGAAGCTAAAATCTGTGAACTAAAATTTTGAACCATCAAAAATCGTTTTCAAAATTCAATCATGTTGGAGTTATGGTTATTTCCCTCCTTTTTGTTTTTTTTATACCGATGCCAAAATTTTCAGCAAATGAACTCAAGTGTTGTTTCCTGAGAAATCAACTTCTCTTTTAAATTCAAATCAAAATAAATATAAAAGCCATGATTATGAATTAACATCCTTATGGAATATTTTCTCCAAATAAAAATAAACCTATTTTCAAAATCTAACCTAGTGGGCCAGATCAGCCCATCCTAAGCTAACCCTTCGGCCTCCCAGCCCAGCCCGGCAGGCAAGCCAGGGAGGCCCAGCCGCCAGACCTAGCAGGCTAGCCACCCCGGCAGCCAGGACAGGACGGCCCAGCTGCCCGTACTGTCGGCCCAGGCCAGCCCAATCAGCCGCCTTGGCCAGCCCGCACACACGTCACACGACGGCATCGCCGAGTCAAGCAGTCGTGCGCCACGGCCGTTCCCGTGCGACGCGCAGGCCTTCGCGTCCGCACCGCTGCTCCCCCGTGCACCGCCGAGCCGTTAGCCGCCTGCTCGGCGTCGCGCCTGCTCGACCCATGTGTAGCATGCTGCTCGCACGCCTGCCGCGCTGTGACACCGCCTCACGCCAGGGCACGCTCGCCTGCACGTCACGACGCCAAGCTGAGCTCCACGCCTAGATGCCCGTGCGACAGCTCGCAAAGTCCGTGCCCCTGTGGCCATCCCGTCCTCGCCCGGGATTCGTGCGACGAGGAGGACGAACCAGCACGTCCGGGGGGGCCTGCCCAGCGTCCTCGCCGCCTCCGCTCTCGCCACGCGCCCAGGCCCCGATAGGGCAAGGGCGAGCCCATGCCACGCCTGTTAGAGGACGACGACTTCAGCGACACCGCGGCCCCTTTTCTTCCCGCCACGCCACTGCATCCCCTTTTCCCCGACTCGCTCACCTCGACCTTGCATGCCACCGTGCCGCTTGGCCGAACCGGAGCAAGGAGAAGACGACCGTCCCTACCCCGCGCCGCCCTAGAACGAGGGACAAACCGCTCGCGAACGCGAGGACGACGACGCTGTAGCTGCGGAGTGCACCTGGACGAACCGCGACCCGATCCTCGCCGCCCGTCGTTGGCCGCATCTCCCCGCCCGGTGTGCCGCATCCCGGTTGCCGATCGGTGAGGAACCGCGTCGCCATCCCGTCTGCTCTCCCTCCGTCCTTTCCTGTGTCGCCATGCGCGCGCCGCCGCGCCCAGCAGAGCGCACACGCACACACGCACACGGCCAGCGCCCTGCTATGACCCCGCACCGGCCGCGCGAGGCGCTTCACCGCCCCTAAGGGATCCCGAGCCCAGGGACTTCGCCGGCTAATAGCCCCCGTTCTCCTGTAGCTCTTCCCGCCGGCCGCGCCGTCGATTATGCCGTGGTGTAAGCACCGTGGTCGCGCCGCCGTGCAGGAGTAGCCGCCACCGTGGCCCTGCCTCTGGAAACCCAACCCGACATGAGCGAGTGGGGGAAAACTCTCCCCCAGCCGAGACAGGCGATGGGGGCTATGCCGCGACCAATTTCGCCTCGCCACCGGCGAATTTTGTTAGAAATTAATCTTGTTGTTTAAATGTTAGATCATGTTTATTTCGTTGCATGGTATCGTAATTAGTTCGAGTAGTAGGCTAAGTTCTCAGTTGCAAGTGATAGTTGTTGCGGCATAGCGAGCCGATCTCCCGTGAAGCACAAAGTGGTAGTGAGTGCTTATAGTAGATTGACAGCTAAGTAGTGTATGCATGCATGTTGGAATTATTCTCCAGTTTGTGTGGTTGAATTAGCCTTGTATCGTACTAGTTAGTTGAAGATGCATGTGTGTGCATGCAAGTAGTTGGTTGGTGCGAGCAGCATGCCGGCAAGAACTCAGTAGTGGAGATGTGGCCTGAGTCAAGCGGTGTGATACTTGTGGAGTTGCGGCCAAGTAACCTGGACATAGGGCGTCGTGTGGCTTGAGAAGTGGAACAACTAGCTCCTTGTGTGTATCTTTTATCAGTAATATAAATAGGTGCACATTGTAATTAGTTCACACTGTGAGAAGAAAAGAAAGAGAAAAGGCACTAAGTTGTGTGCAGTGCCACCAAAATTTCTCTGTTGTGTGTTCTTCTTAAATTTTGTTTTCCACGTGAAAGTGAAGTTGTGTCCACTGTGTTCGTGTGAGTTGCTTAGATTGCCAACAATTGGTATCAGAGCCAAGGTTGAGTGTGTGCAGTGATGACCATCGACGATTCGGCAGTGTACACGCTACCGGGCCATCACAGCGGCGGCAACGGCGGCGGCGATGGCAAGGATGCCGCAGGCGGCAGCGAGCTGGTGGTGCAACAAGTGAAGGAGACGGGGGTGACACTGCGTTACCCCATGCTCTCCGAGAACAACTACGGTGTGTGGGCGGTGAAGATGAAAATCTTTATGCGCGCGCAAGGCGTGTGGCCGGCCGTGGTGTGCAAGGAAGCAGTCGATGAAAAGATGGACCAAATGGCTCTCGCCGCCATTGTTCAAGCGGTGTCGGAAGCTGTGGTGATGGCCATATCTGAGAAGGAGACGGTGAAGGAGGCGTGGGATACTCTCAAGGAGATGCACGTTGGTGAAGAGCATGTCAAGAAGGCCCAAGTACAAACTCTCAAGAGAGAGCTTGATGGTATGTACATGGGTGAATCTGAGAAAATTAATGAGTTTGCTTTGAAGGTTACCACCATCGTGAACGAGATACGCTCTCTTGGCACAAAAGTGGAAGAGACCACTGTCGTCGAGAAGCTCTTGCATTCCGTCCCCGACAAGTTCCTACCCATCGTTAGCACCATCGAGCAATGGGGGGATGTGACGGAGATGTCGGTGACGGAGACCATCGGGCATTTGAGGGCATTCGAGGAGTCCTCAAAGGGGCGTCGTGACAAGAACGATGAGCCGTTGCTGCTGGTTGCGCAGGCTAAGCCGCGGCTCACGTGTGCCGAGTGGGAGGCAATAGTTGCTGAAGAGAAACTGAGCGGCAATGGCTCTGGCAGCAACATCAACTAGAAAAAAAGTACCTTTGATAAAGCAAAGGTGCACTGCTACAACTGTCAAGAGTATGGGCATTTTTCAAAGGAGTGCAGCAAACCAAGGAAAAGGCACTTCTTGCTATAGCCGATACAGATGATGAGCCAACGTTACTATGAGGATCGACAAGGTGCTAGCAATAAAGGTCAACAAGATTAAGGGGGTGATTGTTAGAAATTAATCTTGTTGTTTAAATGTTAGATCATGTTTATTTCGTTGCATGGTATCGTAATTAGTTCGAGTAGTAGGCTAAGTTCTCAGTTGCAAGTGATAGTTGTTGCGGCATAGCGAGCCGATCTCTCGTGAAGCACAAAGTGGTAGTGAGTGCTTATAGTAGATTGGCAGCCAAGTAGTGCATGCATGCATGTTGGAATTATTCTCCAGTTTGTGTGGTTGAATTAGCCTTGCACACACTAGTTAGTTGAAGATGCATGTGCGTGCATGCAAGTAGTTGGTTGGTGCGAGCAGCATGCCGGCAAGGACTCAGTAGTGGAGATGTGGCCTGAGTCAAGCGGTGTGATACTTGTGGAGTTGCGGCCAAGTAACCTGGACGTGGGGCGTCGTGTGGCTTGAGAAGTGGAACAACTAGCTCCTAGTATAAATAGGTGCACATTGTAATTAGTTCACACTGTGAGAAGAAAAGAAAGATAAAAGGCACTAAGTTGTATTCAGTGCCACCAAAATTCCTCTCTTGTGTGTTGTTCTCAAATTTTGTTTTCCACGTGAAAGTGATGTTGTGTCCACTGTGTTCGTGTGAGTTGCTTAGATTGCCAACAAATTTCACTGGTGCCCGAGCTCCGCCAGGATTTCTGCCACGCTCTCCCACGATTTCGCCACCACTGACCTTTGCAGTCACCACCAGCCACCCTGAACCCTCAGCCCTACCCCTAGTGACCTCAGGACGCCACCACCGGCCTTCGCCCCGCCATCCGGCTGCTGCTTCACCGGCGCTCCCGCAAGCCGAGCTCGTCCCGCCGCCATAGTTGTCTCTATGCCACCGTGAGCTCTCCACCACCGCCCTGAGATGGCCGAGGACCTCCTGATCCTCTTCCCCGCGGCCGCCCTGGGCTCCCCGCACGGCTGGCCAGCGAGTGCGCCGATCCTAGCCGGCGCTGGCTCGAGGAAGTAGAGGAATAGAGAGAGAAGAGAGGTTGACAAGTGAGCCCCACCCTGTGGGTTTTTTAAAGTACTAATGACCATGTTTAAGCTAATGATGTGGTTAACATGTGTATATGACATGTGGGCCATGTCTTGTGTGGGTGCCATGGGCCCCGGGTACCTCATGACAAGCATATGGGCCACTCGGATAGAGGATGGGCCTAGCCTTGTAATTAGAGATATAGCTAGATTCGGCAGACTTTGCCTTGTATAGAAAGGAATATACAGTCCTAGTCGGGTGCGTTATATCTCTAAGGGGAGATCTCCTAGTCGTAATCCGATGGGGACTCCTACCTTGTAACCCTGTCCCCTAGTATATAAGGGGAGGCAGAGCGCCCCATGAGGGCAGGTTGAGTTGGTTCACCAGAATCACCACTACAAATCCTCAAAGGAATACATACAAACTGGACGTAGGGTATTACCTCACATCGAGGGCCTGAACCAGTATAAAATCTTCCTGTGTTCCTTTGCAATCCACCAAGTTTCCATCCGCCGACTAGCCCCATATATTTATTGCCGGTGTAAAACATCGACAGTTGGCGCGCCAGGTAGGGGCTTCGGCGCGATCTACATCTACAAGCTCGATGGATCCAGCAACCGGAGTCGACGGCGACAAATTCTCCACTGGTGACACGATCACATTCAGAAGCCTCGACTTCGTCGCCGACCAGATCGGCAATCTCACCCAGGCCGACACGGACCCGATCCAACCGGCCGAGGAACCAGCTGGCTCCGCGCCAGTCGGCCCACACGACGCTGCGGCAATCTTCGACGACATGCTGTGGCGATCTCCAATACGCCCGAGTCCAGGGACAACTCTTCCTTCCAGTGTTCGACTCGGACTCGGTTCTGAGCCGGCCGAGATCGGGCCGAGAAGGGAAGAGATCGTCAACTTCCCGTTCGGACTCGGCGACGCCGCGGATATCAACAATCTACATCCGACGCGGAAAACCCGATCCCCTGGAGTTCGACTCGGATACGGCTCCGAGCCGCTCGAGATCGGATCTAGGGAGGTCGGAGTTACACTCATCCCCATCAACCATCCCGACTTCGACTCGAAGTCGGACTCCGACTTCCAGTCGGACTACGACTCTAAGTCGGACAGCAGCTCGGCAAGCTTCTCCCCGCCACGAGAAATCTTCATGACATCCAAAGGCCCTACTCCTACTCAGGAATCATGCCAACGACATCGTGGCCGCCGCAACCCTACTGGACACGATCCAGCTTGGGCCTGATCACCAGGCCACCCCGACCATCGCAAGGATAAAAGCCATGCTTACCGCTGCTGCATGTCAGCAGCACCAACAGTCGGGCGATACCCTCATACCGACCAATCGGTCGGCATCCCCAATGGCAGTCTCGTCTACCTCAAAGCGACGCCGAGCGGCCAGCTCTAGTCGGCTGCACATGGAGTCACGCCAAACGTCACTCGGCAACCCAAACAACAACCGGCAACGTCGAAGTGACCGTCGGGACAACCGGGATCTCCGAGGCCAACTATGGCGTGATCTTCGGCAGGACACCAATGCTCGGCGCCGCGAACGAGAAGAAGACGAGCAACGCCAACTGGAAGACGAGAACGAGCATTTCGGCCTCCACCACGAGCGGTTTCGCCGCCGTAGTCGGGGTCGGAGTCCTCATGAAGACGAAGGCATACCGGCCTTCACCCAGGAGCTACAACAGGTCGACTGGCCGTCGAGTTTCAAGCCTACAGGCATTGACAAATACGATGGCAAGACCAATCCCGAGTCCTGGCTCACGGTCTACACTCTGGCGATCCGAGCAGCTAGGGGAAATCACAAAGTCATGGCTAACTACCTCCCAGTTGCTCTAGCCGACTCAGCGAGGACATGGCTAACAGGACTTCCCAAGCAATCAATCGGCTCCTGGGGAGAACTCCGGGAACGCTTCATCGCCAACTTCCAGGGAACGTACGAGAGGCCATCTTCCGAGCACGACTTATATCAGTTGCATCAAAGGAAGAACGAGTCTCTTCGTGACTTCATCAAGAGGTTCTCTGAGAAGAAAAATTTGATCCCAAACATCAAGGATGAGGTCGTCATCGCCGCCTTTCGAAAAGGAGTCAAAGACATCTCGTTCATCGACAAATTCACGCGGAAGCCTCCCAACTCTGTCAAGGCCCTATTCGACATGGCAAACAAGTACGCCGACTCGGCCCACGCTGTTGCCGAGGCCCTCGATGACAACAAGTCACCCTGACAGAAGAAGCGGGACGACACCGATGACGCGGTCCCGACTAAAGCTGGGAATCGCAAACGCAAGTCAGACGGCTCCATTGTGGCAGTCGGTCACAACCGCTTTCGACCTTCAACAACTGAAGATTATCAGAACAACAAGTGACATGCTCGGGGGCTCACAAGCTCAAACACGAGGATGGCATCCCCACTCCCAAATACCAAACAGCTAAGTCGCTTTCTGATAAACATCTCCTCACTCGGCCTTGCTAGTGCCACAGCCGCTTACACCTAATAGGTGTACAAGCTGCGCATTTACTTTTTTCCGTTTTTGCTCTTAAATGATTACAAAAGTACTCGAGTAGCATAAATCTCGATCCGTGAAACTCTGCTCCATGTAAGACGAACTCAAGTCACCCAAAACGCGTGCCTGGGAAAGAGCCATGAGCCAACTCCCGACGCTAGGGGGCTATGACTAGTCAGGCAGAGTGCTTAAACGTAAGGGGTCAACTACTCGAGGAAATTAATATCAAAAAGAGGAAGAACACGTATTTACATACATTGTAAAATACATTTTATTCGGGTGATTATTTCCATCATCAGATGCTACTCATTCGATATTTTTATATTGCAGGCCCAGCTCCGGATATGCGTGACAGGAACTCAGGGCTGCGAGCCTATCTCCTACGCTCGGGGGCTGGACAAGTCTGCCAAAATACACTCGGGATGCTCCATGAGGGCTACTTACCGAGAACTTGCGCCAGTCGGGACGTCATCTTCCTCGGCTACGCTCCATGCGAGCTAATAACCGGCCTCCGGCGCTAGTCGGGGCTGTGTACTACTCGGCTAAGTAGAGTACGCCCCATGAGGGTCGCCAGCCGAATCCTACGCTAATGCTAGGTTCGGGTACCTTATCCGGCTTTACCAAAGTCAGAGAAGACCTATGTCGTCAAAGCACATCCGGAGTTCCCATGCACCGCGTCACACCTGGGGAGAGCGAGCAGATTCTGCAATATACCTACTCAGGCGTCTGTGGCAACCAGGATGCATCCGGAGCATAAGTCGGAAAGACTTGCCGATGAGGATTCCTCTGGCTGATTGCGGTTACCAACGCCGCCATACTCATCCTGACATGCGATGGATGCTACTTCTATAGAGCTATGCTGGGTAGGTTGGTTCAGGCCGGCTTACTTGGTAATAGCCACCAAGACATGAGTTCCTATAGTAGCATGCTCCATGTGGGCCGCCCGCAGGCTGAGTTGAAATTATAGCGCTGGTGCTACCCACAGGAACCGATGAGGTAAACAGATATGCTTCATGAGAGCCTTATTGCTAAACATATATGTTTGGGTATCTGTCTTATCCACCAGGTCTCGAGGATACATCCTTACAAGGATCACAAGCTGGTCTTCATTAAAATTAGAGATGCAGGTATCTCTCTCGAGTACACCTAACCACGTAATGGATTTATTTTTCATACAGTGGTACTCGGCCTACATGCGTGGCCACTAGTTGCCATGAGCAGCATTATTCCCGCTGACATGACGCGGATGAGTCTAACTTTCGAGTAGTACACTACTCGGGAGAGACTATAAAATTCTCATTCCCGCTGACATGACGCGGATGAGTCTAACCTTCGAGTAGTGCACTACTCGGGAAAGACTATAAACATTCTTCCAGTTGACGAGCTGAAGAGTCTAACTTCCGAATGGGATGCCACTCGGGAAAGACTATAAACACCTTTTCCAGCTGACATGAAGCTGACGAGTCTAATTTTCGAGTAGTATATTACTTGGGAAAGACTATAAATAATCATTCCGGCTGACATGATGCCGATGAGTCTGATTTTCGAGTAGTATACTACTCGGGAAAGACTATAAACACCCCCTTTCCAGCTGACATGACGCTGAAGAGTCCCATATACGAGTAGCATCCTACTCGGCAAGACTATAAACACACATTCCGACTGACATGAAGTCGAAGAGTCCTATATACGGGTAGTTCCCTGCTCGACAGGACTATAAATCATATTCCGGTTGACATGATACCGAAGAGTCTCATATACCAGTAGTAATCTACTCAGGAAAGACTACAAGGTTAAAGATCTTTGACTTCATGTTTAATTGTTTTCACAATTAAGCACAAAGTCGGGGGCTACACCTAATAGATGCGCCTATTCGGCGCACACTATTCCAACATCTACATGGAGCCCTTCATAGCCTCGCTGCCAGCTGACATGAAGCAGGACTCGGGAGAAGCAGCACTCAGACAAAGAGCACTCGGGAGCAATGCACTCGGGAAGACTTCACCGTGGAGGATGAGCACTTGGCATCAGCTGTGACTCAACTATGAAGGTCTCGGGGGCTACTGTGGGTGCCATGGGCCCCGGGTACCTCATGACAAGCATATGGGCCACTCGGATAGAGGATGGGCCTAGCCTTGTAATTAGAGATATAGCTAGATTCGGCAGACTTTGCCTTGTATAGAAAGGAATATACAGTCCTAGTCGGGTGCGTTATATCTCTAAGGGGAGATCTCCTAGTCGTAATCCGATGGGGACTCCTACCTTGTAACCCTGTCCCCTAGTATATAAGGGGAGGCAGGGCGCCCCATGAGGGCAGGTTGAGTTGGTTCACCAGAATCACCACTACAAATCCTCAAAGGAATACATACAAACTGGACGTAGGGTATTACCTCACATCGAGGGCCTGAACCAGTATAAAATCTTCCTGTGTTCCTTTGCAATCCACCAAGTTTCCATCCGCCGACTAGCCCCATATATTTATTGCCGGTGTAAAACATCGACATCTTGTGATAAAACGTGTTTAAAACCTTAATTAAGTTATGACCCACTTATATATGGGCCCCACTAGCATAAAAATGAGTTAATACCGTTTTTAAAACCTTTGAGTTACTGACATGTGGGCCCTAGGCCAGCTGTTGGCCATTTCGACTGGTCAAAACTTTGACCCTGGCCCACCTGTATTGACTCAGGAAGTTTATCTTCTGGAAATTAATGTTTTAATAAATAAAAGGTTGTGGGACCCCTCTGTCAGTGTTAGTAGCTTATTTTCCTATACCAAAATAATTTGGGCAAAAATGGAAAATGGCTGAACAGTAAGGTTTTACAATTAATTTGATTTAATTCAAATTTGAATCTTTGAAAGGCCATAACTCATTCATTTTAAATCAGTATCAAGTGAAACTTTCACCGAAATTCATCTAAATTCAAAATCTATCTAATGGCACTGGTTTGGGATTTTGACCAATTTTTCTAGTATTTATGGTTTAATTAATTCGACGTTAGTGCAATATGCTAATTAGTCGTTCGTTAAATAGGGTACATGTGCGAGGACGAACTCGTTGTCAACGAGGAGGAGCCGTCGGCAGAGGCAAGCAAGTCACTATGCCCTCCTCCAGGATCATGTTGATCCTATATTGCAAAATGATTTGATTGCAAATAAAATGCATGCTATATTTAAATTCGCGTACCCAATTGCTTTAGCCATTCCTTGTTATTGATTTAACTGCACCTTGATTGCCGTATTTTATTCAATTTTTAGTCATATAATGACATTGCTTAGTCATGTTTATTTAGATGGTATTATATTATCTGCTCATGATGTGAATATGGATGGGAAGGGGATAATTACTCAGGTTGAGTGGTTGTCGATGAGCAAGTGCAGACATGAGCGCAACTCTGCATCTCACACATAGAACCATTTGTGAAAACCAAAAACTTAATGAAACAAAACTGATTTCGACCGGGACGGCACAGTTTGAATTGGGTGGTTCTATGAAACGGTTAGCACCGACCCTAGTCAGTTAAGGACCGAGTCAAGAAGCTATGCAGGAAATGAACTAAGTATGACCGCAATTCTCGAGTGGGGATAGACCCAATGGATTAAGTGAACTGAGCGGGGTGGTACATTAGTCATTAGTCTGTTCTGGTGTGTGGTGTGTTGTGTTTGCAGAGGAGTTGTTGTTTTTGCGTGCATGCGGGTGGGGTGTGTTTGAGTTATCCAAACCTCGGGCCTAGGACTCCTCACACCATTGGCGCGGGTGAATGTAAGGCCAGGGGGTGCATGAGGGCTCATAGTCCATGGGACGGGTACCACATACTGTAAAGAATCTGAAAAGCTGGGCCGTGACAAGTCTCATGCGTTGGGTGCGTCGCGAATTGCGGGTAAAGCGTATATCCACTGCAGTGTGAGTAAATTAATCTATTTGAATAGTCGTGCTCACAGTTAAAGGAGCACCGGGACTTGTACTACTCTTGACTAGCCTCAGAAGTTTCAAACTTGCTTAGATTAGTTTTGGAAAAGGAGTATGTGGACGACCCCCGGAAGGCGGGAATGTCGGTATAGGTAGATTTGTGGTAAATTTGAATGTGAGGATAAACCGAACCAAGGGAAGCTTGGAAAGGTGGATGTATCTCTCGTTATCGATAACAACTTGAACATAATGTCTGTTTTCAGTTAAAACTACTAGGTCATAGGTTTATGAACCGCTTTGTGAAAAGTTGCTTTCTGCAAATAAACCAAGCCATCCTTGAAAACTCTGTGTACACTATTGCATCTTATAGTGGTGGCTTGCGAGTACATTTGTACTCACTGTTGATTATTCCCCCTTTTTAGAGGTAGAAGCCGAGAGAAACCCTTACGCACACTTTCATACAGAGGAGGAACCGAAGGAGATATGATAGGGACCTTGGTACTCCAATCGATGCCTATGGAGTATAGGTGGACCATCGTAGCTTCTCTTCCGCTACCTTATCTATATCTTTTGGTGTTTGTTAATGTAAATGGCCATGCTTGGTCTGTTTGAGACCCACTTAGGCAACCCTTATAATAGTAAGTATTGTAAGACTGTTAATCGATGCAAGTGATGTAACGTCAGCTATGTTGTATGTACCAAACTACTAATCTAGGGATATGGTACGACGTACACATGAGGTTTCCGGTGTTCAAAACTGGGGCCGACAATAGTAGCCGACAAGGTGCTCCTAGCGAAGGAGCTCATCAGCTGGCGTGCGGCAGAAGTTGAATATTTTCCAACCACCCACACACACGAGGTTGTAATATTTAAATCCTTCTTTCACCGTGGATTTGCTCTCTCGATGTGTAGCTTCTTTCGTCTGCTTCTTGATTATTACAAGATCGAGTTAGTTCACCTCAATCCCAATTCTATTCTCCACATCGCCAGCTTCATTAACCTCTATGAGGTCTTCCTCAGCATCCTTCCCCACTTCAATCTTTTTCACTATTTTCTCTGCTGTAAGTCTTAGCCGAGCAAATCCAAACCTCAAGTTGTTGGTGCACTGGCATCCAGCTTCGTGATGTGTTGAGGAAAACCTATCTCTCTCTCGATCTCGAAACTTCTCTTAAGGGGTGGCACCACGAGTAGTTTTACTGTGGCAACCCCACTCCTTCCCTTACTTCCTTCATCGGGCATGCCACTCGGGTGCTTGATTCTTGGAACTCTCTCCCAAATCCGAATGAGATGGTGCAAGTAAACGAGCTCCTTGATGCGCTCGCCTCTCTCAAGAAAGAGGGCTTGTCCGGCATCAGAGTTGCTTGTAGCTTCTTTGTTCGCCGAATTCATCCTTTAAAGGACCGGGTTCATCCAGCTTTCAAATAAACCCAAGCCAATGACCCCACCCGTCAGACATCTGAAGACTTCCCAATCGACGATCTTGATGAACAGATGGGGAAACTCTTCGTTGGCAAAATTGGGGACAATCTCGATGATTGCCCCAAATCATTGAACATCAGGAGGCTAGCTTCAAAGGTAATTATCCTGCCTGATATCCTTAGTCAATTCTATTGTACTTTTTTTGCTTCGAATGTTGAATCTTGTTGCACTCTTATTGTTGAAAGATCGCTCTGCTTTTATATCAAAGCCTCCTGCCTCGACCCAACAGGCCAAATCTTCAAGGAAGAGGCCTAAAGACTTCCTGGTTGAAGAACCAGCCTCCAAAAAGGCAGGGAAGAAGCCCATGGAGTCCTCACCCAAGCAGTCCGTTGGCGGAGTACCTCCATGTGGCCCCAAAGTTGGTGGTGTTCTTGCTCCAAGCCAAGGTCCACCATAGTCGCCACCTGCTAGGTCTCCTGCCCTGATTGAAGGACAAACAGGTGAAGTCGACTGCCCTCCCAACTCAAGTCAGGTGAGGAATTCACCTTCTAACCCACCCGGTTTGGACTGGGTATAAAGATAAAGACTTCAAACATGTACTTCTTCATTGTCTCGTGACGTTGTATATTGAACCTTATTAGTTTTGAATGTTGAACCTTTGTGTTGTAGGAAACCTTCTAATGAGGTCCCTTTCGAGGCCCCTGTCCGGCCAACTCCACCGAGCCCTGTGCTGGGTGAAGCTGGTCAGGGAACCTAGTCGGCCAAGCCAATGCCAAGTTCCTAGCCGACTGGTTCAACTACAAGCCCTTCTCCTCCTTCATCTTCTCCTTGTCCTGCTGTTGATGCTTCTTCTGATGACGCTACAGACTCCAAGATCACCACATCAAGTTCAAACTGCTGATACCAGGACTTCGGCTAAGGAAGATAATATTAAAGAAATAACTCATGCTCCACAGACTTTGTCGACCGCCAGCAAGCCCCTCAACGTATCATGGATTAATGACGATGGGACTTTTGACAGCTTCGACAACTCAAAAGATAAAAAAGAGTTTGTGGAGCTCTTTGAAGGCACAATCAAGCTTTTGCAATTGATCCGAGTATTGTCTCTTAGGTACATAGATGTGCACCTAATAGGTGTAGCCCCGACTTATTGCTAAGTGACAACAGCTTAGTAGAAAGTCAAGAATATTATACTCATCAACTCTGTCATATCTTCTATTGTATAGTCAGTAAACAAGAAGTCTAAGCAAAAGTCGGCCCACTTAAAAGGCTCCTCACTCAAGTCGTCCAACTGGACCAAATTAATAATAGAGTCAATAAAGTCCAGTTGGTTGTGTGCCATAAGGAAGAAAATCTCCAGCATGAGATCAATGTTCTGAGGGAGGAGAAATTGGACGTAATCGGCTCACTCCAAGGTATGATACCCTTTCAAGTACCCTTTATCTCTGATCTTGTTGGTGATGCTTTTCTGAAGTCTTTCTTCTTTCTTGGATTAGCCTAGGATCATGCCCTTTTGGAGCAAACTAGGAAATCCGAAAAGCTCCAGAAGGAAGTAGAAGCGTTGGAGGTTGCCAAGCTTAAAGCCGAGAAAAAAATTGAAGGTATATCCCAAGATTTCTCAATCTCCTTTGCTTGTCGATATTCTTTCACAGCGTACTCTTTTGGGCAGACTGCATAAGTCTTCTGTTTATTGTCTTAACTTGTCATGCACTCTATTGAGTAGATTACAACGTTAAAACAAAGTCGCAGCTCCAAGCCTTTCAAGAGCAAATCTGACAAGCGACTCATGGAGTCATTGCAACTGCTTCAAGGCCAATCGTTAGCGCCTTGTTCCCGGAAGATGCAGAATCTAGCTCGAGCCCAAGCACCCAACTATTAGCCGATTGGAAGCAGTGCCTGAGAGGCTTAAAAGAAACCTCAAAGGGGACTGTCACCCCGGGGTCCAGCCAATCATTAGCCATTGTTAAATCTTTGTATCCCAGGGTGGACCTTGAAGCCATTACTGAAGGGTTCGCCTTCACGTGCTCTCCGTAGCAAGCACTTAACTTGATTAATGAAGTATATCCTACTGCAGCCACTCTAATAGAAAACCTTCATCTGTAATAATAAAAAATCCATAGTAGCAATGCTGGAAACAAAAACACTTATTATTTATATGTGCATTTGTAAATATGTGAACATTTATGTATTTATCTTTTAAATTATGTTCCTTCTCTTGTCTTTATAGATTTCCTCGAGTGGTTTTTTTTACCTTGCATTATACACTCTACCCGACTAGCTTGTAGCCCCCAAGCGCAGGGAGTTGGCTCATGACTCTATCCCATACACGCTTCAGCTGGTGTTAGGCGTCATCTATTGCAAAGCTTCACTACTCGGGGCATATTTCACTCTGGTACATTCACAAGTTAAGATAAAAAAAAATAAAGTAAATGAATGAGTGCACTTATTAAGTGTAGCCCCTGACTTTCTGTTTAACTGAAAACTAGTTAAGTGGAAAGTCAAAGCTATAAAAACACTCTTTATTCATTTATATCAGAAACATAATAAGATACAAGATTCAAGTATAGAAACAATGTAGCTATTCTATGTTCCATGAGTTGTCCACTTTTGTGTCATCCTCATGCTTGAGTCGATAAGCCCTCGAGCATGTTACTTTGTCAACAATGAACGACCATTCCCATATAGGAGAAAGTTTATGCCTGTCTGTCGTGGTCTGGAGTTTTCTTAAAACCAGATCTCCCATTAAAAAGGCTCTGCCGTGCACATTGCGACTATGATAACAATGTAAACCCTATAGGTACTTGGTCGACTGGATGGTTGCGATGTCCCTTGCCTCTTCAAGCCGGTTGAGATCATCCAGTCGATTATCTTCAGTTTTGTCTTCACTATAAGCACGAACCCTAGGGGACTTAAACTCCTATTCCGTTGGTAGTATCGCTTCTGACCCACGGACAAGAAAGAAAGGAGATTGCCTGGTTGCTCGACTGGACATTGTCCGGAGAGCCCATAGTACCGATAGCAATTCTTGAACCCACTATTTTGCGTACGATCGATGAACCACTGCTTGTGAATTGTGCTCCATTGTCCGTAATGATCCTGTTTGGTACTCCAAATATATAGATAATTCCAAGGATGAAGCTCTTACTCTTGCAGAATTGATTTTGACAACTAGTTTGGCTTCAATCCACTTGGTAAACATGTTAATGGTGACGAATAAATGTGTAAACCCTCCAAGTGCTTTTTGAGTGGTCCGACAATGTCAAACCCCCAGACTGCAAGCGGCCAGGTAATAGGGATGGTTTGTAGCTCTCGAGACTGGACGTGTATTTGTCGAGCAAAAAATTGGCAACCCTCACGGGAACAGACAATTAATTGTGCATTTGTGAGGACAGCCAGCTAGAAAAATCCATGCCGATAGGCTTTTCCACTAAGGTCCTTGACGTAGCATAGCTTCCGCAAATTCCTGAGTGGATTTCTTGTAATAATCTCTTCCCTTCTTCTTGCAATATGCACTTCATAAAGATTCCAGAGGCACTTTTATGAAAAAGCCTATCTCTGACCACTATGTAGCCTTAACTTCGTTGTTGTATGCACTCCGTCTCGTTTCGGTCATCAGGAAGTTTGTTGTGGAGGCCATAGGCCCCAAGTACCTCAAGGAAGGCAATTACGGCCACTCAGACAGAGTATGGGCCGGCTCCTGCAATTGGAGATAGAGTAGGACTCGGCTTCATATTACCTTGCATGACAAGGAAAGGGATATAATTCTAGCCGGACTCTCTATGTACTAATAAGAAAAGCCCTTGGTCCTATCCGATTGGGTTTCCTACCCTGTAACCATCATCCCTCCAGTATATAAGGAGGGGTAGGGAGCCCCCTAGGGCAGAAGACATATCACAATCTCACCAGAGAAACCTCAAAGGCAATACACAACAGTTAGAAGTAGAGTATTACCTCACCTTAAGGGCCTAAACCAGGATAAATTGTTTCGTGTTCCTTTACAATCCATCAAGTTTAGGTCTCACGAGTAGCCCCATATTATTATTGCCGATATAAAACATCGGCATTCGTCCTTTCGCAAATATGCTAAAAAAGGTGCTCTCCAATCAGGTTCTATCATCAATACTTCTACTGCTGCAAGTTTTTCCTCTTTTTTTCTCCAGCCCTGATATTGATGGTTTTTTAAGCTGTTCGACAAAAACTCCCAGTGGGACTTGGTCTTGCTTGGATCGCATATTAGCTAATTCGTTCGTTGTCTCGTTGTCACGATGAAGAACATGAGTAATCTGCAAGCCATCAAACTTGCTCTCCAATTTTCGCACCTCATCACAATAGGCAATCATGTTGTCCCCCGAGCACAACTAGTCCTTCGTCACATGATTAACGACAAGCAGTGCATCCATGTGAACGACTAACTATCGGATACCAAGTGATATGGCCATTCGCAGACCATGAATTAGGGCTTTGTACTCAGCCGGGTTGTTAGATGCCAGGAAGTAAATCCTAAAGAACATACTTTAGTCACTTGCCTTTCGGAGAGACCAGCAAAATTCCAACCCCCGCACCAGCGAGATTGACAGAACCATCAAAGTACATTGTCCAGTACTCTATGTTGGTAATTGGTGTTCGGACTTGAACTTCTGTCTACTCAGCAATGAAGTCAGCTAGAGCTTGTGACTTGATCGCCATGCATGACTTGAAGACAATGTTGAAAACCATCAACTCAAACCTTCTTCAATTGGGAAGAGTAACCTTTTAAGGATGGATGAGACATAAAAATTGTTATGGTTTTCATAAATAGTTTGTAGCTAAGAACTAAGTCCTCAAAATATTTTTGGGAAGCCATTCTATCGACCATTTAAAAGGGTTCCTACAATCGGTCATGGCTCTAATACAAACACTGTGGGGCACCTCGACTATTATGTCGTCTAGTGCCCAATGCGACCACCACCAGTTGTTGAAATGAATGGGATCCATACACAAGCCACTCATCCTCATTATGTCCATGGCCACGATTGACGCCTTCCAACATAATACCTGCAATACCGAGCAAGGAACAGAGGAGATAATCATCAAGGGAGCTTGCCAGTCCGCTAACGAAGTATGCTAGTCAAACCAGACGAAGGTGGCGACCAAAAACTACATACCACAAAGGACTCAACCCATAGCACCACCTTGCAACTATCTTAGTTGTTTCTTACCCGTACTCATGAGAAGCTAGCCACAGGAGTTGATGCTAGCTCCACATTTTCATCTCAACAATTGACATCAGAATTTAAGGTGGTAGTCTAGCAAGATAAGTAAGCATAGAGGTACATTCATAATAGTACATAGGCCAACTGGCCAAATAGATAGTGGTTCACGGAAGCATGTTCTACTCAAAATACCCAACAGGCAACCGACTAGGGTAAACCCTAGTGTGAACCATCCTGAAAATCTGCATCATCCCCATCAAGCAACACGTTCCCCCCTAAGTCCTCACCTGCAACATGGTCTAAAAGCAACATACATACACAAGTGCAAGAGTCAGTACATTATTACAATGTACTAGCAATGCCAAGCCTAACATACATGAAGGTCATAATCAAAGGAAAGACTATTAGGGTTCCACATTTGCCTAAAAGCAAGATTTGATTTCACAAACATTTCACAACGGGTAGTTCACAAACATATAGTATGAAATTCTTAATGTAAGGCATTAAATTCATCATCATGTATCGAAAAAGAGCCACTTGCTACCCTCCATGGCAACAAGTCTATAAAGTTCGCAATTCATCATTCTTTTCAAATATCCCTGTCGAGTACCCCAAATATTACATTACTGTACATTCTTCTGCATGTCACCGCTATATCTGATAGGTGGGATCCATACACGCATAATAGCCACCTATCCTCACGCGTATATGACAGCATCCAATTGTACACTAATATAACACTTGAAGCACCGAGTAGTGAACAGGAGAAATACTCGACAAGATAACTCACCAGTCACACCCGTTGTATGCTCGTCAAACCATTCGAAGATAGTGACCAGGAAACTACATACAGCAGGGACTGATCTACGGGGAGTATACCAAGCAAGGATTTCAAGTGTTCAAAACATGTGCTCATACAAAACTAGCCCAGGAAGAACTAGATCTGTACATTCATCTTAGCTAGGATACCACAAATACAGGGTACATAAAGCTTAACAGTGTACAGATAGATAATTTACAACTAATACAGGTACATAGGCCGATAGGCCAAATTTATTTAAGGTTCTGCGAAAGCTTGTCTACCCAAAGACCCACAAGCATACCGACTAGGGTAACCCCTAGTAAGAACCATCCTGGAAATCTTCGTTACTCACAGGATAGCACTCATCACTAGGCATACCATCATCTGCAAACAAGTCTAATAGTAACGGTAACAAGATCAAGTGTCACTACATTATCTAATAATGTACTGGCAAGGCAACATATAAATTTCTACATGCAAGGTACATCAAGGAGAGCTTGTGGTGTAGCTAAATTTGCATAAAGAAAGTTTTAGTTGACAACACAATTCAATAGCATTTGTAGAATGAGAACTATCATATTATTATAATAAAATGTCATGGCATAAGCATATACATATATATACATAGCAAATTACTATCCTCCATGATAGTAGTTTCAATAACATCAATTGAATTCAGATTTTCAAAATTTTAAGAAACAAGTTCAAATGCATTTAAAAAGATCCAAAACTATACTCCTAGCACTTCACTATGGCGCCCATAACCGCGGGCACGACTAACCGATTAGTTTCTATTCTGCAGAGTTCATACATCTTACCCACATGACGCATAATAGTAATTATGTAAAAAATGCCACGCGATACCGAAAAGTACCCGTTTTACTATCTGCGACGAAGCTAATCCATTGCCTATGATCCAACCTTGCATGAGCACGGTGAGTGAGAATTTTGCACTAAGTCCAGATCCTTAGTGCCGTCAGGACGATTGGCCTACTGAACCTGACGCCGTTGCGAAGCAACCCACGAGACACTACACCGTTGTATTGGATACACTTAGACGCTCATGCCGCTAAGTGAACAACCGTTTCTCTGCGGTAAACATGTGTAGTTCCCATAAACTATCAAGTAAGACTAGCTCATACTACAACGGCCTCCCAATGCAAGGTTAAATCATAAACAACTTCTTAACTAAGGTTATCCCATACTAACACATGTGGTTGTACTGTATACACAGATGGTGACAAAGAGTTCAGTCCTAAATCAACCTAGGCGAGCACTCCACCTATCGGTATACAACTATCACATATGTATACCACTTGTCGCCCGAGTTTGAAAACCAAGTTTTCATCATTTTAGTTCACAATTAATTTGAGAGTATACTTCTGATTGAACATTGTAAATCATCAAATCTTGAGTTTAAATAGTTGCCATAACATCCTATAAAAGCATCTAAGCAAGGCTAATCACATTTTATATTTAAACTTATGCTTTTAACCTCTATGAGCACAAGAAAGTACTTTAACCCATTCTATGGCTACAATGGAGAAAAGAAGTCATCAAGAAGGTTTATGCAATAATAGGTTACTCTACCATTTTAAACCTTTTAAATATCGATAATTCAATTAAGCATGCAATTTATAAATCAACACATTTTGCCCCAAAATCATGGGTTCCAATATGATCAAAGGAGGTGGGGAAAACACTTGTCTTGCTGGACCTCTTCTTCCTGACAAATGTTGGGATCAACCTCCTCACCATCAATGGAAAATTCCTCTAAAAATAATTAACGATATCAAGTAAACACCAAATTATGCAAAAATACAAATATTCACTAAAATGCATGAATTTTCTACAGGTGTTTGGTTCTGTGTTGAGATGAATTTTAGTTGAAAAATATTCACTATATTTTACTATATGTAAAAGATATGAATTTATTAAGTTTCCTTGTCATTTTATATGTCTTACTTAAGTTTTCATTTTTAAAGATTTTTAGATGGTAGTTTCTATCAATTTATACCTTACAAAATGAAAGAGGATAAAATTATGAATTTATCAAAATTTGATTCACTGAATTTGGAGCTTATACGAATTTTCTATGAATTTTTAAAGTAAAAACCTATTTTTCAACTTAACAGAAAAGCCTAAAGCCTATTTTAATTCTCTGGGCCTACATGTCAGTGAGTGCAAACTTATAAGGAGGTCCTTCAGTTTCCCGGGACTAAATCCCGAGGTCCCCGCACATGGAGATACAGTTTTCATTCTTCAAGTTTTAACAAATCACATATTAGTCCTCGGGTCCACATGTAAGTCTAACAGACTTTACAGATTAAACCTTTTCTAGTCCAGTCCTTAACGCATTTAACTGTGGTCCCACATGTTAGTAGCTACGATGCGGCGAACAACGACAGGGAGTGGTGGTAGTGAGCTTCCAGGCGGCGGCGACGGCGAACGACGATGAATCTCGAGGCATGGCCAAAAAAGAAAAGGTACAGCTAGCTCCAAGCGATTCCAACGGTCGCTTAAGAACGCCCTGTGGTGACCGGAATAAGTGGCAGTGGCGATGGAAGCGGCAGCAAGCTTTGGCTTTTATGTGCATATTAGTGTGTAGATCGTTTCTGGCCAATTTGATGCATGCACGATGGTTCTGGGACTTCCAAGAGGCTCACCAAGTACTTACCCAGCGTTGGCGAGGTTGGAACGGCGATTTCATCCTCTAGAATGGCTCGGCGGCATCGGCGGCTCCGATTGAACGGCGTCCGAGAGCCCTGGCCAGGGATTCACAAAGCCAAGACATGCCCGAGATTAGTGAGGTCCTAAGATTGCTACTGGTGCAATGAATCGGTCTAGGACTCACCGAGGTGACAGGAATCAAAGTTTTGGCCAGCGGCCGGAGTTGAAGAAGAAGACCCGGATCTGACGCTTCTGGGGTCCGCAGCTTCTGGGGCTTGGTTTGTAAGGTCGAGTAGCTCTTGCAACGATGTTGCCCAAAGAACACAGCCGGACTCCTAGTGAGTGACAAGAATGGGGTCGATGCAGCGGCGGATCTCCAACGAGGCCAAGAGCACGATGCACGGCGTCATTGGGTGCTCGACCTATGCCACAGAGAGAGAAGAGAGCATAGGAGAGTTAGGCATGGAGAGGAGATCGTGTTCCAAGGTCTGGCTCATGGCGAAGCTTACCAGAGATGAGTGGCGACGGCGGCGGATCTCGTCGGCACTGGAGACGACGGTCTCATTCTCGGAGCTCTCGAGGGTGTCTCACTGTGAATCACCGTGGAACGTGATGAGTGCTAGGAGATGCCTATGGCCGAGGAGCGGTGCAGGGTGACGTGGAGGAGAAGGAGCGGTAGCTAGCGCGGTGGTGTTGGGGCGCGTCGACGCGTGCTGTGGCACGTGTCACGCATCCCAGGAACGGTGGTGAATGTTCAACTGCTTCGTGACTGACAGGTGGATGTCACAGACCCCCTGGGCCCCGCTTGTTAGTGAAAGAAAAGAAAATCTCTCATGAGAGGCTGTGTGGAAGTTACTGCAGTGAGCTTTTTTTGCACTAGGGTTTAACCCTATCTCCCAACCGAGTTTAGGCGTGAGAAAATTTAGGTAATTAGACGGTTATATGGTCTACAGATAGAATTTAGGTAATCAGGTGGTTATATGGTCTACAGACATACCAAAAATCTAAGCCGTGAAAATGTGAAATGGGCTCGGCAGCAGCAAAATCTGTAGTTACCAGATTTTCCAGTGACTTTGCATTTAACATTTTATGTAAAAATCTAGTGAATTTGATCTTTCCATTTTTATTATGGTAGTCACCAACATTTTAAACCTTCTGACTAAAATTAGTTGGTTGATCAGTTAACTTGAAATTCTGACAAAAATGTGAAATTGCCATCAGATTAGAACTAGGTTTCAAATTTATGCTGTTTTTAGGAATTTTAAATGGGGCACCAAATCAAATGATAAAATTTTGAAAATTTTACAGTGGGTTCCAGGTATTGTCTAGCTCTTATAAAAATTTTCTCACGAATTTATTCTTCCAAATTTTTGGTTTAACCATCCATGTATGCATCTAACTCCTATTATACATTTCGAACAAAATTTCAAAAACACCAAAAATCAAAGTAGCACACCAAGTATATCCTTTTATTTCTCCTAACCATTTCTCACAAGATTTTCTTTTAACTACCAAAAGTTGGTATGTTACAATCCCACTCACACATCATTTAACACAAACCCATAAAACTATACGCAATATAAGTCACTATGCCGCTCATGACTGTGAGCACGACTAATCGATTAGTTATAACTCTACAAAGTGTGTACACTTTACTGACATGATACGAAATAGTGATCATGCCAAACATGCCATGCGATACCAAAGGTATCCGTTTCACTACTAACAACATAGCCTTTACATTCTTACCATTTAGCCCTGCACCAACGACGGCAAGTGGTGATCCACCCTAGGAGCAACCATAGAGCCACTAGGTGGTGGGCCCACACCTTGACCTAGCACCGTGGCGGCAAACCCTCTATTTCCCCACGAGGCACTATATCATTGTATTGGACAAACTTAGACGCCTACACCGTTACGAGTCAATAGGTTATTCCTATGAGTTACTACAACAACATAACTCATACTACTCTGGCCAACCAAAATGCAAGGCTAAATAATGAGCAACTTAGTGAGCTATGGCTATCTCACACTAGCACATGTGGTCATACTTGTATATAATAGTAAAAGACATTGAGATCAGTACTTAACCGACTCGAGCGAACACTCCCCCTATTGGTACGCAACTAACACATATGCATACTACTTGCCGTCCAAGTCTTAAAACATTTTTCCTTAGTTTTCTTCATCATTTTATCATAATTCACATCTCTATCCAGAAGTATTAAAATAATCATTTTAACATTTATAAAGTGACTAGAATGAGTGAAAGCATAACACTAGGCATGGCTAAGCATATAGTGACATAAATAATATGAATAAGACCATTTGAGTGCAACAAGGGCACTCTAAATCCATCTTAAGGCTACAACAGTGAGGAATTCAACTTGCAAGTGTTCATAATGCATTTATTAGGTATTAGCTACCATTTACCCTTTTTCAAACGATAATCGTAAATACATAAGCAATTTGGCAATATAAACACTTTTCCTCCAAAACATATGGGCAATATGTTCAAAGGGGAAGGGAGGTGGCTTGCCTTGCTCAAACTCAAGTCCAGGTCAGTACCTCCCTCAGCTTCTTTGTCAAATATGGCCCCTTCCTCTAAACATAATAACATACAACCAAATAAATTCAAATATGCGAGAAAATTTAAAATGCTTGAATATGCATGCACGTTCCATAGTGGGTTGGTATTGTCCTAAGATGATTTTTAGTGCAAGAATTTCATTTTTTTTCTAGTTTGCATTTGGGAGATTCAATTTTTAGAAGTTTTATACTAGAAATACGGTATTTGTGTATTATACAAATTTTAAAAGCAATCTAGGAGATAGTTTTGTCAAATTTTAACCTTTTATAAAAATAATGCATAATTTTGTGAGTCTACTGCAATTTGGTTCATCCATTTTTATGAATTTTTGAAGTTTAATCCATTTCTTAGTTTAACAGAAAAGCTTTTAGCTATTTTCTCTATTTTTCCTAGATTTTAAATCCGAGGGGTCCACCTATAAGTGACTGTGATTTTGCATAAAAGTCCCTCGGCTTTTCGGGAATCAACCCATAGTCCTTAAGCACGTGTGACGGGCGATTTTCATTAAGAGTCCTTATTCTTTTAGGTTATTACATTAGGTCCATGGCCCACTCGTCAGTGTATGGTGTTTTTGCTAAAAGACATCAAAAGTTTTAAACTAGTGCTAATCGTCATCCTCTCGCGCTGACGATGGCAGGGCCTACTCATCAGTGGCCAGAAACAGATCCTGTGACGGCGCACGCGGCCGGCGAGCTTTGTGGCGTCACCGGTAGCGAACAACGGCATATCTCGCCGAGCTACCAAAAGTAAAAACATAGAGAGGCTTGTGGCGAAGCTAGCGGTGGTACATGCATGAAGGATGGTGATGGAATCATCGCCAGCGGCGATGCGTGCAGCGGCGAGCTTCGGCGTGCACTTGCATGTCGAACTACGGCTTGGATCCATCCTAACTAGCGCATGCATATGATGTCTAGGTGTGCTAGAAGGCTTACCGAGGGTAGAACCTACTAGCGGCGGTGGCGGACAACAGTGGCTCGATGGAAGCCCGATCTACATGGAGAGGTGGCATGCATGCATTTACATTGTATTAGAGGGGTCTTACGAAAGCTGCATGTGCAAGGAATCGTTGTATAGCTCAATGGAGAGGGTGGAATCGAGCAAAGAATCCGGCGGCTGGAGTTGGGGAAGAAGATGGCGTTCAGGTGCTATGAGGCTCCTTGGCTTTGTGTGCTTGGGCTGCTAGATCCTCGTGAGGTGGCAAAGCTAACTGCAAAGCGGCTCGGCCAAATCTGCTTCGTGTGGGTGGAACGTGGAAGCGACGCCAACAACGATGGCGAGGCCTGCATTTCCGAGAAACAGCTGCATGCAAAGGGCCAAGACCGATGGGGTTAGAGAAGGCATGGAGAACACTTAACTTTCCAAGGGTTAGTAGGAGGAGGGGCTCACCGGTGACATGAGTGCGACAAAGGGGAGCTCGCCGGTGCCGAGGACGACGCCTTCGTTCCCGGCGGCCTAGAGGTGGAATCCCTTGGCTCCTCCATGGAACAGGACCAGGGCGAGAGAGAGAGAGAGAGAGACTATGGGCAAAGGGGTTTGTTAAATGGCGAAGCTTTCCACAGGTGGAGAGGAGGGGGAGCTTGGGCTAGCCGGCCAGCGTGTGGCTAGGCATGTGGTGTGCATCTCCTGCATGGTGCGGCCATGGTGTAGTGTCCCAGAGGCTGACATGTGGGTCCTACACGCCCTAGGACCCAATGGCAATGAGGGAGAAGGAGAGAGATGCAGAAGGGCTCAAAATGGCTAAGTCTGTGAGCTGTTTTCTTGAGTGTTTTGACTCCTCCAAACCATCTTCTAGTGGGAATTAAAATATGCCAAGCTCACTGATGGTAGAGGGAAATGTGGACTACAAGCTGGAAAAGTGGCATTTACTGAATGTATATGGTTTGAGAATGACAAAGCCCCAAAGTGGCCATAAAATTATGTTTTCCTACAGTCCAGATTTTGTTGGGGTTTGTGGCTATCATTTTGGCCCTCTTTAGGGGAGCTTAAGATTCTGAGAAGCAGCTAGTGAGAATCTGGAGAAGCTAGGTTTTCTAGCTTCTAGCTTCTAGTTCATTTCTGGATTCTATAGCTACAGATTCTCAAAATCTGCGTAAGAATCTGGACTGTTTAGGGGAGCTTCTGCTAGCTGGAGATTCTGGGAGAAGCTGCAGCTGATAGAAGCTCCCCCAAACAGAGCCTTTACGTGGTTTCTTCAGGATTTTAAAGGAGCCAAAATTCCTGATGGTAGACAAAGGTTTGGTAAACATTCTGATCAAGCTACATTGTGAGTTTTGGAATGGATAAATTTTAGTGAGGGTGCAAAGTAGGCAAAATAACACCTGAACATTTGGAGCCTTTCTTGACTTTAGGTATTTTATTGAGGTTCAAGATTAAGTGGTAAAATTAATCAAAAATTCCAGTAAGCTACTGGTGTACTGTAGTATTTATGGGAATTTTCTCAGAGTTTTATCTTTCTTAAAAGTCTTTTTTAAAAAAATTTCTATGGTCATGTATGTACATATGAAGCCTAATATGTTATGCAGCAAAAATCCAAATACATGAAAATTTAAATTATGCAACTGCGCGTGAGGGCTTCCTTTCATCTTCACATTTGGTTCATAGTTTTTTCTAGGGTACATTTTTGGGTATGTTACACAATCCTACATCTGTGTTGAGGTCGGGTCTCTCTGCTCTCAAAGCAACAACCTCCGATGAAGTTTCGGTCTCCACAGAACTACCAAGGCCAAGCTCCATCTCCAAGTGACCACCAAGATCCAAGCTTGGACAACGAGCAACCGCCTCCGGTGAAGATTGTTCTACCGAATCCCACCAAGATGAAGCTTGGCTTCCACTCAATTTACCTCTTCCCTTCTGAAGACGAGGTAGAACCTTCACAAGTGCTCCTAGGCACACACACACCTTGGTTGCTCGCGAGATTACAATTCTCAACCTCCAAACACTCTCAACTCAACTCACTCACATCACACATGCTTTAGAACACAATCAGAGAGTTGGAGATGAGTTTTGCCTTGTAAACTTGATCAACAACACACTCAAGGCTAAAACTCTAGCTCAAAAAATCTTCAATTTGCTCCTCAAGATTTTGGACACTCACTTAGGTTTCTCAGGTTGAAGAGGGGTCCAAAAGTCTCTAAGTGAGTCCATGGCAACACCCATTTATAGCCCCAACTCCTCCAATTAGCCATTTGTAGCCATTGCTTGAGTCTACTAAAACTTGTATAGGGTCGGACAGTCTGGTACCGCAGCAGACAGTCAGACTCTTTAATCTTTTCCAACGGTCACTGAACAACTAGTCGTTGGGTCATAAAGAGCCAGAGAGTCCGGTACCTGTCGGACTGTCCGACCGAGCATCACCCAGACTATCCGGTCCATTCATCATCTTCTTCTGACGGAGTGATCGTCCGTCTTCTCCAAGTCTTGGTCAGACTGTCCAGTATCGACCTAGACTGTCCGACTGTTCCCAGACTGTCTGGCCTATTCAAGTTAAGTTGGACAATCGCATTGTCCTACACGTCAATTTGCACTAGGGGGATTGTCCAACCACGATCGGACTGTCTGGCCTATACAAATTGACTTGAACAAACACATTATCAAAAACTCCAACTTGTACTAGGCGGACTATCCAGCCACACCCAAACTGTCTGACTCAGAACATACCAGGCTATTCGACACCGCACCGGACAGTCTGGTCCAGTACGATCTTAGGGCAACTTGATTTTCTTAATCCAACACTTTGCCTAGATTGCTTCCGCTTTAACTCTTTTGCTTTGAGACTTCCCATTTTCATTCTTCATCATCAAAGGACCTCCTGCCTACTCACAACTCATTAAATGCATTTGTCTCTTAATTGTTTGTCATCAATCATCCAAAACCCATATAGGGGGTCTAGATGCACTTTCACCATCACTCGCTTCCTCCCCTTCCTTCATCACCGCCTGCTTCTCCCCTTTCTCCTCCCCTTTCCACCCGAGCACAGATCAAGGTGGGGTGGGGCCGTCGAGCTCTAAGCCAGCATAGATCGAGGCGCCACGGCCAGAAAGGTCCACGCCGGCGTAGATCAAAGCGGCAGCACTAGATCTGGCCAAACCCGGACAACCGGTGACGGCGGACATGGAGCTCATTAGCGGCAGCATTGTCCTTCCCCTCTCTCTCTCTCCTACATCCAGGGCCACACTTGGGGCGTCGGCCTCCCCAACGCGGCTCGTTCAGTGTCCTCGTCCCCAAGTGACCTTGGCCCTTACCGAGGCACCCGTGCCCTGCAAAGGGCATGAGGAGCCTAGTGAGGACACGAGCTCAGCCATGTTGGCACTGCTGCATCGATATGGTGAGCCAAAGCCACTCGCCACATCGGGTTTAGCCCATGGTGCCCTAGTGTAAAATGATGATGCACACTCCCAAAAGCTTTTGAGCTGGGGAGTAGTGCACTGTCATCATCACTCGTAGATGCCAGTTGTGCTTGGAAGCTTCACAACTCACCACAACAGTGCGAGTGTGGAGCGTTATGTACCGAGCCTTCAAGCTCTTGTGCGTGGTGCCATGCTCGTGGTAACAAATAGGGCTGGATATCAAGCTAGCTCTGCTTGGCTCAGCTCGTTTGTCAGCTCGAGCCAACTTGTTTAGCTCACGAGCCAGAGCAATCAAACCCATAAATACATAATTCAAAGGTATTATTCATAGTATTAGTACACATTACCACTATGGAAGCATTGACCAATACTCCAAAGGTATTATTCCTAGCCAAATTAATAGAATTATTCCCAAACACATTAGCAATACAGATTAATACATAATCAAAGGAATTATTCCCAATTCCCAAACACATAATCGATATGCAGTTTGTCACTATTCACGACTCACTTACTCAATCGTCAATAGTCTAATCTCTACTCACTAATTACTATGGAGGCATGGGGCAGTTTTGTTTTTTGTTTTGCCTTTTTCCTTGATGGGCTTGACCACTTCGCTTAGGCACTTAGGCTGCGGGGGTTGGGCTCATTTGGCCCACGAGCAGCTCGCGAGCCAGCTCGAGCTGGCTTGTTATAGCTAATGAGCTAAAATCTTAGCTTAGCTCATTAACAAATCCAAACAAGCCAAGCCGGGCCGAGCGAGTCACATGTTTTTCGTCCATCCCTAGTAACAAATAAACATATGTGCAAGTGACCAAAGTTAAATGATAAATAGTATTCCGTTTTGAAGTTTCTAGACGATTTTGAGACTTTCCAAGAATTTAGGGACATAAAATAGATTATTTTTCCTATATACTGTCATAGCTCAAATATGGTTGAGAAGACCACACTGGTAAAAAAAATTCAGTAGGCAGCTAGTAACCTGTTTGTACAAGCATTTAGCCAGCCCCCTATAATCTAGTGTCTACGGATATCACCAATTTCCACAGGTGTGAAACAAACCACGTGTGAAAACGATTTCCACAGGCATCTATGTTATGAGGACCACTTATGAAAAATGTTCTACATAGGAGGTAACTTAAAATAATTGCTAGTGAAAATAGTTTTTTACATGTGGTTCCCTAAGACAACCACATGCACAGTTGTAATATGCCAAAAAAAAATCCAGATGCACTACACCCCATTCACAGAAAATGGAATACATTTACATTCACATGTAGCAGTTCACATCCACATCCACATCCACATTCACATAGACATTGATCACATTCACATCCAAATTTATAAAACAACAAGCAGTTGACATCGATAGCGTGCTCAATTCCTGTCTACAATGTCTATAACTAAGGTTTGATCTACAATTTGTTGTCCTCTGGGCATGATTACGTATAAGACTATTATCTTCACTAAACTATTGACCTAACTACACAGCTCTCACATGAAACTCAAAGCCATAAAGTTTGCAACAATTGCTAACTTTGTGGGATTGTTGCTGGCTTTATGGGAACGGGCTTCACGAAAAAATGTCAAGAAAGCTTTTTCTCTAGTAAAGTGATGCTATGTAAATAATCACTACTACAGAATAGCACATTCGTGCCGCCATATCAGTGCCGGTTATGGAAAACCCGGCACTGATATATGGTTTCCCGCCCCTCCACCTTTCCGGTTGTTTTAACGAACCGGCACTGATGTGGTGTCAGCAGTCCCGGTTTATTAAAACATCCGGCACCGATGGGTTTGAGCGGAGCCAAACCAATGATCAGGCGAGATATTTTTAAGTTGCTCCGCTCGCTTGCTCACTCTCTTGGTCTCTCCATTCTCTCTCTCTCTCGCTTGTTCTCCCCTCCTTGCCTCTAGCGTCGTGCCTCCTCCTCACTGCCGGCCGGCGCTGTTGGGTCGCATCCTCGCCGCCGGCCAGCGTCATTGGGCCTTCTCCTCTCCTCGCTACCGCACGCCCCTATTCCCTCCCCCCCCCCTCTCTCTCTCTCTCTGTCTAGATCGAGCACTAGATGGGGAGGCCGGCCAGGGAGGAGAAGGCAGCGTCGGAGGGAAAGAAGGAGAAGGCGGGCTGGAGGGAAACGATGCTGGACAGTGGCCAGACGACGGGGGTGACGACTCGAAGGGGCGTAGGTGAGTCTGATCTATTGATCTGTGTGTTGATCTGTGTAGTGTGTGATGTTGTTCATAGGGATTGAATCAATGTAATACTACGATGTTCATTGCTCTTGATCTATTAAGATTGTTGGTTCTAGTATGGATGTGGATGTTCTAGTATGGATGTTCATTGCTCTTGATCTCTTGATCTGTTGCTCACTGATCTGTGATGTTCATGGGATATGGATGTGGATGCCGATCTGGGGAGGCCGGCTCGAAGAATCAGCTATCGAGCCGATTCTTCGAGCCGGCCTCCTATATTTTTTTATTCATGGAGGCACATCACTGCCGGTTCCTAAACCGGGGCTGATGCCACCCCCTCATCAGTGCCCAAAGAGGTGTGCCGGTTGGGGACCCAGCACAGATGGGCCTTCCCAACCGGCACGGATGGGCATTTCTGTACTAGTGAATATGTTCTACACATGCTTAGCTTTTTCTAACCTGAGCCTACCGAAAATAATGTCTAACCAAAATGAGAGGATTGTCTAACCAAAATGAGAGGGGGAGGCGAAGGAGAAGCCATATACGAAGGCGGTGTCCGTAGGAAGAGATCGGCTGGTGTCGGGGTCGACGAAGGGGAAGCAGCACGTTGGGAAGGATGACAGGGTGGCCAGCGCATCGAGAAAGGAGGACGGGGTGGTCGGCATCAAGGATGGGGAGATTAGGCAACGGAGTGTCGGGGAGGAGGTGGAGGTAGCACATCGGGGAGGAGATGATGCCCGGCCAGACAGGTCGAGGACGAGCACAGGGCCGACGGCGCGTCAGACGCGAGCTAGGAGGCAATGGCGGCGGTGCAGGAGATTTCAGCAGCCTAATAGCGTAGGTTCGTGAACTCTAGGGATTGGGGTTGTGCAAGGCCGGGTCTGTCTTTATATAGGATCATATTTACACATGCGGTTCTCATAAAAAACCGCCTATGAAAATAGTTTAGTACATGCGTGTTTCCTAAGAAACCGCCTGCACTAACAGTTTAGTGTAGCTGTTCTTTATGCGAACCGCCTATGTAAAGTTTTTTCCCACATTTTTATAATACCAAAATTTTGAAAATTCATAGTAAATTCATTTTAAGTTTGATTGAGGTGAACAAAGTATCTATGGTGATCGTTACAAAATTTAATTTAATATCATTAGGTCAATATTTCTCTATAGAAATATTTTTAATATGCAACTTGACATTAGTGAAGGACCATATCACAAATAATATTCTAGGGAAATTTTTACCTAATCATATTGAAGAAAATATTATAAGGATCACATCGAACTTAAAATGAATTTAATATGAAATTTTAAAATTTGGACATCATTTTCAAATAATATAGAGAAAATTTTCTGTAGGCGATTTACATAAGTACTAATGAAACCTTTAGTATGTAAGGTTGGCTTAAAGAACCGTATGTGAAAATATATTTCCACGTACGACTTATTAGACTGAGGTGACTCCTAGCTTCACCACATACCTAAAGATTATCTGGGTCTGCACAAATCATTTTTATTGTAGTGCCAACACGGTGAACGGAAACGCAATGGTGATCATATCGGTGACTCAGTGTGAGGAGCACGTGCAACTTAACTTGTTGAACGTACTACAGATGGAGGAATATTAGTCGTATATATATATATATATATATATATATATATATATATATATATATATATATATATATATATATATATCGCTGTCATCGAGAAATCGTGGCGTAACGACGTCCTTAGCTTAGATGTTCATACCACGCTCATTGACTATTGACCTTTTGTTGTTGTCATCAATTAGCCGTTTACAGGTTATACATATATACATCTAGCTTGTCTGTTCTAGCGGAGACGAGGGCGACCCTCCAAGTGAGATGACTGAGACCACTTTATAGCTAGGTTAACAATAATTCCTTGGCATGCGATCATGACATTTGAGTATTTATATCGGTAGCAGTGTCTTTGGTTTTTAATAAATAATAATATCGGTTTTTAATAAAAACGAACATTCGTCTTATATAAAAATTAGTGTAGATATATAAAAATATAAGTCATCTTTTAAAGTTTCTTTAATGATAAATTATATCACGTTAAAATAAATTATACTTACTTAAATTTTTTAAATAAAACGAATAATTAAATGTCGTGTCAAAAATTAATAATATTATTTATTAAAATATAAAGGAAGTACCATGATATGAAATGACGTTTAATTAAAAGTTAGCCTTAGTCCAAACTCCCCAGCTGGTAAACCCACGAGGGATGACAATAATTTGAACTTTAGCTCGCCAATGTCATACTTGAGCGATGAGCCTTGACTAATTAATTTGATACAGATAAGTCCACCAACGGATACATCGTATACTTATTTTATAGTAAAAATTTGTACTTTCTGTCTTAGTAGTGCGTGCGTTTTTGCGGGCTCGACAAATTTTATATATAGGGAGAGAGAGGATACGATTACGTGTGGGATGGTCGATGTCACGGACGCCCCCCGCGTTCACTGCATGCATGCTAGCTTACGTCAATTTTTAAAGAAATTAAGATTAAGAGTAAAAATAGTTGTGATTGATTAACGTGAGAAAATAGGTGAAAAAATTTAATAGGCAAATGTTATGATTGGTTGAGATAGAGAAGTAGTAGTATTATGAGACAAATTTGAATTTTAGAAGTAGTAATATTTTGAGATGGAATATATAGTTTCTTACTACCTTCGTCTAAAAAAAATTTATCTTTTATTATCTCATACATACCAATAAAAAGTCAAAAGACTAAAATCATCTCTACTTTAATAAATTTTAATGTAATTGTCCTATACTTTAACGAACCCATTTTATTTATCCTCCACTTTAATAAACTCTAATATATTATCACCTACTTTTGCAAACTCTAATATAATAATTGTTTTTAAGATGAAATCTCTATGTAACAAATGAAATGGGCAAAAATAGAGTTATTTTAGGATAAAGAGAGTACCTTTAAATCATTTTTTCTCCTAAATTATTTATTCGATTTATAATCCAATTGCACTATTGTATTTATTGTAATTATATATTTATAATAAGATATCACAATATTATATTATGATGAAAAATATATGCCCTAAAAATTGAGTATTATTTCACCACTTATAGAAAATTGTTTCATCACTTGGTCAAATGTTTTAACCCACTAAGTGAAATATTTCAAAGATATACAACATTCGAATAATACTGATTATAACATTAGTAACCACTATATAAAACATTAAGTCCCAACGAGTGAAACATCGAAAAAAAATCATATAAAACATACAATATATCTATAAATACTTAATTTTATTGAAATATTTTTTATCACATATAAAACATCAAAGTAGTAATGTTGAAACATCACAAAACACTTGCTGAAACATCACAGAACACCACGTACAATATTTATAAATAAACTAGTGAAACATTAGGAAATAGTTTTCGAAACATCCAAACAACACCTTATGCAATATTAAAAAGATATATTACAAAAAATAAAAAATTTATTAGAGTGAGATCTTGTTGTAAAGATTTAATTACAACGAATATAATGCTGCAACCATATTATAGATCAGATAAGTAGTTAAGGAGAAATATCATTTTTAAGATTGCTAAGGCTATTCCCAGAGGAGCGTTTCGTTTCAAGAGTATCATGTCATCTAAAAAGATTTAAGTTAATGAATGAAATAAGACCTCCAATGCACAATTTTATTTTTTGTTTCATAGGCTAGTCATAATATTTAGTAGCGATACATAAGATTGAATGTGGTTGGATAAAATGAAATAATTTAGCCCCCAATACCAGTTTCAACTAGTTTTATACTTTTGAAAACAATGTACACCTAGTTTTATCTAGATAAAACTCTTTCTCTCTCTTTCTTTATAATTATATTATCATATTACTAAATTTACTTATATGATATCTTATTTATTAAGAATAAAACTATTATAAAACTACCGCTGAGATCGGCCTAGGAACTTGCACGCATGGAGAGGCGTCGTATGCATGTTGTGATGTGTGCTGCATGCGCAGGTGAGAGTGTGTAGGGAGAGAGAGCGTGCGGCAGGCGGCGGGTGTAGCCATTGTATAGTGGCCGGCCGGTGCGAAATTTCCTTACGCATGCGCGCCAGGAAGATGTAGCTCCATGTGGTCAGATTCCGATCCCTTTTGTCAAACACGTGGTCGGACTAATGGAAGAATCTATTTAACATTTATCCTTGGCTCCTCATTCCGGTCTATTAGTGATTTATCCAATCTTTTTATATACAGATTAGAAGCCCTCATGTTAATCCCTTTGAAATTTTCACATTACTAAGAAAATGAGAAAATTATTAAGCATCCAATCTATTTTGAGGTTTAACTGCACTTATTCTTAAGACATCATATTTTTTTAAACAGAGTTAGTACAATAGCACCTAAGATCTTAAAAAATTTCGAATAGGAATACTAGGATTCGATTAATTTGTCGTATTATAGCCACTTGAATATATGTACTATTGCAGTTTCCAGGTGATATTTTGAATTTGAGTGTACACAATTATTATTATTATTATTATTATTATTATTGACATACATCGATCTTTTGATTTTCAAGATCTAATAAAGTTTAACCAATTCACACTGAAATAACTAGTATTGATCTACCCGCTAGGATTTTAGAAATTGGCTTCCATCTACCTTGTATACGGTAAAATTATCGATCCATCGGATACCTGCGATACAATTGATGGCTCTATCTGATATATACAATAAAACAAGGATGTCTTACATTTTACGGCGGGTGTATCTATGACATCGTCCATTAATTGGACTGCGTTTTGTTTTTCACCAAATTAAGATTTTTAGTTTGTTTATATTATTAGTGTTGGTATTACTGTTTTCCACCTAGAATTAAGTAGGGCTAAACGACCCGCTCTTTTTTTGAGGACTAAAATACCCTTTCTGATTCTAAACGTTAGCTTAGCCGTTTAATTTGAAATTGTACAAAAAGGTAGATCAAATAACTTTGTTCCATTTTATTTTATAATCGTTGGGAAAAGAGGAGACATTTAGTTGTGAGTACTACGTACTCCCATCATTTCAAAATACAAGGTTCATTTCAAGTGAACACAGGATATGAAGGAGAGTAGAGAATTGAAGGAGAGATAGCTAGTTTAAGAGTACGTATGCTACCCATGCTTAAATAAATTGGAATAGGATTAGTTAGTTAGTGAATATATATGTTGTTAAAAGAGATACTATGTGATAAATTAGGACAAATAAGGAAAAGAGACTACAAATTCACGTACAAATCTTCTAGTATCTTTGACCAAAATAAACATCTAAATTTGCTTGGACTGAAGTGATCTATCGATGTTGACAGACTGGATTAGTCGTGCCGGTTTGCCCTCCAGCCATCCGGCGTCGTGGACTATAAATTAGGCGCAATCCTTCACAAAAATTAATTGGAGTTTGCATTCTAGTTATAGGCACTTAATTAGCTCCAACGAGTAAACATGGAGGACAATAAGCTAGTGCTAGCTTTGGGCCTGTCCGTGCTCTTCATCGTCCTCTCCAAGCTGGTATCTTTTGCGACGAAGCCAAGGCTTAACCTTCCCCCGGGGCCATGGACGCTGCCGGTGATCGGCAGCCTCCATCATCTTGTTAGTAACCCAAACATCCACAGGGCGATGCGCGCGCTCTCGGAGAAGCATGGCCCCCTCATGCAGCTATGGCTGGGCGAGGTGCCCATGCTGGTGGCGTCGACGCGGGAGGTTGCGCAGGAGATCTTCAAGAACAAGGACATCAACTTCGCCGACCGGCACATCGGTGCCACCATCGGAACACTCACCTTCGACGCCAGCGACATCTTCTTCTCCCCGTACGGCGAGCGGTGGCGCCAGCTCCGCAAGCTCAGCATGCAGGAACTGCTGACCGTCACCCGGGTGAGATCATTCCGGGGCGTCCGGGAGGATGAGGCGGCGCGCCTCGTGCAGGAGATGGCCGTGGCCGCCGACGCCGGCGTCCCCGTGGACCTCACCAAGAGGATCGGCAAGCTCATGAACGACGTCGTGATGAGGGCCACCGTCGGCAGCAGGTGCAAGTACGCACCCGAGTTCCTGGACGCGCTCGAAACAGCCAAGAAGCAGTTAACCTGGCTCACCCTCGCCGACCTTTACCCGTCGTCCAAGCTCGCGCGGATGCTGAGCACGGCCCCGCGCAAGGCTCTCGCCAGTCGCCAGAGGATAGAGCGCATCATAGCAGACATCGTTCAGGAACGTAAGGAGTGCATGAAGAGCGACGACGAGCCAGCTGCCGGCGGGAAAGATTGCATCGTCGACGTCCTGCTCAAGCTCCAGAAGCAAGGCGGCTCGCCGATGCCAATTACAGATGATGTCATCGACGTGGTTCTGTTTGTAAGCCTCGCCCTCACACTACATTCATGTTCTTATGTTATACTTTCTCCGTCTTCTAAACTTTTATCGTAATGTTTGATCATTCATCTTATTAAAAAAAATAGTGTAAATATATAAAAATATGAGTTAAATTTAAAGTTACTTTAATTTTATACTACCTAGCACTACAAGTTTGGGTTAGGTATTGTCTAAATTTAGTTACACATTATGCAACTATCCATGACTCGTAGATAAGAAAGTTTAGATAACTAAGAGGCAAAAAAATCATTGCAGGACATGTTTACAGGGGGTAGCGAGACATCATCGACGGTAATGGTTTGGATCATGACAGAGCTCATGCGGTGGCCAAGAGTAATGGCGAAAGCACAAGCTGAGGTGCGGCAAGCCCTCCAGGGGAAGGCCACCATCACCGAGGATGACATTGTTGAGCTAAGCTATATCAAGATGGTGATCAAGGAGACATTGCGAGTGCGTACACCTGTGCCCCTTCTGTCCCCCCATAGATGTCGTGAGACATGCAAGATCATGGGCTACGATGTGCCGAAAGGCACATCCGTGTTCGTGAATGTGTGGGCGATGTGCAGGGACCCTAAGTATTGGGAGGATTCTGAGGAGTTTAAGCCAGAGAGGTTTGAAAATAACAATATGGATTACAGAGGGAACAACTTTGAGTTTCTTCCCTTTGGCTCTGGTCGTAGAATTTGTCCAGGTATAAACCTTGGGTTGGCCAGCATAGAGCTACCATTGGCTAGTCTCCTCTACCATTTTGATTGGAAGCTGCCTGACGGAATGGCACCCAAGGACGTTGATACGAGGGAGGCACCTGGAATGATTGCATCTAAACTCACTAGCCTAAAGGTGTGCCCTGTTACTCATATTACTCCAGGCAGTGCGTAAAGTTCAACCTAGATAATGCACCCTCCATGACAGCGCATACAATTAATATTTTATAGACACTCCATGATGTAGTATGTTTACATATCAAATAAGGTGTTGTCAGGAAATGGTTCATATGCCTAATATGTATTCTCGATTGTTTGCTGAGCAGACTGGATTGTTTGTCGTTACTATTGATGCAGGGTTTATATGATCTATCGTTGGAAAAATGTAATGCTCCTAGAAAAATATATGAAATTTTTTTTTGACTGGTAGAAATCAAGGAATTCTCTATTTGTTAATTGATTGAAGTCTCTGTATCCTATATAATAGACAACAAAGAAAATTCCCACTTGATCCCTATCATGCACTTCCACAGGTTATATAAGTTTTTTTTAGCTAATATTGTAGGTAATTAAAATATTAAAATAATGTGCTACATTATATAAAAGCTAGCCATTAACCCATGCATTTGCACATGATATTTAATTAATCACACACTCGTTTTCATTGAAACTTATTGAGAATTACATGCAAACTTATTTTTAAGCTAACAATATATAGAAACTTAAATTCTATTTATATATCCAAAATTCCGATTAGTAATTACAAAGATACACTTGGATCTCTATTGTGTAGAATCCATCCTGTTATGTTTTCCATTATTTTTTTTTATTCATATAATAATTGCGAAGTTGGGAGTTAATAAATACCATGTTGCACTTGTCATGCTGTATTAATTCATTTGTTATTAAACAATTCAAAAGTTTGAATTAATAGGCACAAACAAAGTTGTAATCAGATCATACATAAGTTATTATAATCTAATAATTAAAATTTACAATTAATAAATAATATGTTATACTTATAATACCCTGGGTCAAGTAGTTACATTGTAGAGGACCATGTGCTAATGGTACGGCATTCATGGAATTACTCGGATGCATGTGCGTACTACCTACGGGCCCATGGAGGACATATGGCACAGTCGTGCAACAGGGAAAAGTTCTGGGCTCCCATTGCATATGTGGTGTAGGGTCAATGTAATATTCGAGTCCAAGTAATGGCCCATTGTGTGGTATTAATGGGATTAGTCCCACATGAAGAGTTTATATATGTTGAGGCCAATATATGAACCATTGTGTTATAATCAAAGTACCTCTAGACAAACTATTTTACATGAAACAAGGATTAAATGTGCCTATTTTACATGAAACAAGGATAAAGATGCAATTGTGTTGCTATGCATAGGTGGTACGTGAGACCACTTTTCGGAAGAGTTGACTAATGTGTACTTGTATTTGAGTCTCAACATTAATGTTTTCTTAATTTTATATTTACTATTTTAAAATTAACTAGTAATCGTGCATGTATAATGCATGTTAGGGAATAAAAATTACATCAATTCCTTAGGCCGTAGCGTAATTTCTTTTTTAATCTTTGTGTAGTATCATTTATATTTAGTACTATATTTACTTGGGCTTTATGTAAAAAGGCATAGTAAAAAATATTAACTGACATAATTTTATAATCACGAAATTATGATCAACCAACAACAGATACTGCTAGGAATGTCGGGAATGTCCCAACCAACAATAGGAATAGAACAGTGCATTCAATAGTACTTGCATTATTTCAGTGGTCGAGATGGTCTACGAGAAAAAAAATATTTACTTGCTATTTCATAACTCATGGATCTGTTCCCTCAATCAAATCTTTTGAAATAAAAAAGATTCAGTTAAGAACATGTGTATCCTCATACCATTGTACCAATTAGATCATCGTGTAATTTGAGCTAACAAGATCACAGGTTTACACTGAAGGAAAAAAGTATTGCAGTGCTTGAACAGAGTTGGATAGAAGATGATATACTGCTCGCATCTTACGCTTAGGAAGCAAAGCATAGGCACAATATGGCCATAGCCCTGCTTCACATTTATTATCACCTCAATAAATAATCACAATCCACTGAAACCAGTGTAGGGTAATTAGGAAGTGAATCTGATAAGAATAGATTATGGTAAGTGAATTTCGTAAACATGAGATATTAGTATGGAGAAAAATACTCCCTCCGTTCTAAAATATAAGGATTTTTAGGATTCGAATCTTATTCCATAATATATATAGTTTCTAGCACTATTTATCATACTACTTCTTCTGTTAATTACTTCTTATTTAAATTTCTTTCTATCTTACCCACCTACCTTATCATCTTCATTCATTCTTTTCTCTAAACCTTAAGCTCTACTAAACAATCTAGAAATGTTTATATTTTAAAATAGAAGAAGTACATGAATTTATGTTGAACCGGTACACAGTTCGAGCTACCAATCTTACTAATACGCCTTGATTTTACCATTGATTAATCTACTTTTGGCATCAAGTATTTTAACAAAAGAACGTCAAACATATATGTTTCTAAACTTTTGATTGTCAATACTTGGTGTCGGAGGATTAAACCTCGACGGCGGGAAATCGGGACACCCCCTTTTGAGATTCGGCCAGGGGAGTAGTTCTCAGGCGAAGCCGGCTTCGGGTGGAAGAAGATGAATTAGCGCTCGGGACAGAAACAGAGGGGCCCGAGCTGGAGACGGAAAGGTCCGGACCGTCCGAATCGGGTCCGGACCGTCCGATCTGTTGTGACCACACGGGAGATAGATCGACAGTCCGGAAGGCGAAGAACCACGGCGCACCGAGGAGACGGGGGGATTTATACAGGTTCGGGCCGCCGGAGCGTAATACCCTACTCCTGTGTTTTGGACTATGAGAGAGAGAGATGAATGTGGAGCGGAGTTTACAAGGAGGACCCCGGGAGCTCGGAAGCTCACCGGGAACCCGGAGGTGGCGTCGGTCGTTCTACCAGCGACCGGACTCGAGGAAGGAGGAGGAGATCTCTGTTGTCTAAGACCGGAGCTTGAGCTGCCTGCGTTCGTCTACGGCATGGATCCTCCTTTATAGAGCCCAGGGGAGTCCACAGTGCCGAGCTTGCATATGCGCAGAGAGAGAGAGGGAGATTCCGGAGAGTTCTCCGGTCCTCCCATCCGCCTGCGATGCCCATGCCGGAGTTGGAGGAATGTCCCGTCGCCCCCGTCCGTCTGCAAAGCCTGCGCCGGAGTCGGTGGAGCGTTTGGTCGCTCACCTCCCCGCCTGCTGTGCCCACACCGGAGCAGGTATGCAGCGGGCGGTAGAGTGGTGAGGATGTGATGGGGCGTCTGGCCGTCTGGTCGACGGAGCGGGGAGACGTGATGGCGCACGCCTCAAGTCAAAAGGCTCTGACTGTGAACGGCGATTGCACAATGAAAGGAGCCTCCGTAGTCAAAAAGGTTCTGACTGCACAGGAGCGGGCGACAGGCGTGTCTCGTCGCCTCATCGTTAATGTGGGTAGTTGGTCAGCCGGTGCCGTCTACTGAAGAAGCCGATCCAGGAGAGGCACTTGGGAGAAGCCGTAGCCGATCAACTCGGGAGGTGCCGATGCCGCCGGGGGAAGCCGATGCCGATCGCCTCAGTCGGGAGAAGCCGAGTCCCCCGTCGGCACCCGGGACTCGGGACCGAGGCAGTCGGCACCCGGGGCCCGGGGCCGGGGCAGTCGGCTCTCGGGACCGGGGGCCAGACGGGGGAGAACCACTCGGGACCGGGTGGTTCCCGGGCTCTAGGTTCTTAGCTGAAAAATAACCGTAGTCGGCTATCACTGGTGTAGATTGTGGACCCTGGTGGAGCTGACGTGGTTGAAGACCCACGCGTCCCCAGGGCATGTGGGACCTCCTGTCCTATCTTGCCGACACTTGGCTACGTATCAGCACCGGAAATCGACTTGCCATAAGCAAAAGTGCAAACGAAGATCCCATCAGAAATAAAATAACTTGCTCAACAATGTGTGAACTCCCAGTAAGCTGCCAAAACCTGGGTCCACACTCTTTAGGTTCATAAATCATTGACACATGCTGAAATCCTTTTGACTTAAATAGTAGAACTGGGCATTACGGCAATACAATCTGGGAAAGAAAAACGATGCTTCAGTTTGCCGCGGCCTAGAAAGAATATTGTTACTGTTATACAATCTTTTGCTATCGGTACGGTCAAGCGTTCCAATCTATAGGAAGCGGTGAAAAACCTCTCATTTTTCATTAGCACGTTTTTGGAACTGCTAAACAGTGTGTTGTTTGTACAAAAATTTCTATATAGAATTGCTTTAAAAATCAAATAAATTTATTTTTTAAGTTTGTAATAATTAAAAATTAATTAGTCATACGCTAATGACTTATCTGGTTTTACGTGCACTCAAAATATCTGCTAAATACATAATGCCAAACACAGCCTAAGGGTTATATACTCTCACAAACAACGAACTAGACATGAAGATATGAGAGGGACGGGCATTCTTTCTCATTCATTATCTCTACCACTACCACTAATCTATACAATGAAGCTCCTCCACCTTTTAATTTATAGGCATAGTCACATGCACCTTCTATATTTGGTAAGTGACCTATTTAGTGCGTAATCGGACTGGACCTTCGTGGGCCACCGGTTTCCTAACAGTTGCTTCTCTTCTCTTATATTGGCTTACCTTCTTTCTCGATATAAATAAACCTAAAGCATTAATCGTTATTGGGAGCATAAACAACAGAATCATAATCTCTAAAACATCTACGTCTACCAAGAATTAGTATGTTGTAATTATCCATTGCCTATGTCCCAAAAGAGTTAATTTGTATCAATTCCAAGACAATTAGTATAGAATGGAAAATACCAAAGTGTCCCTCGTTAATAGGAAAGTAGCATTGCCAATGTAGGTAAGGGGTACTAAAGTGTTAAAGCTCACTTAATACTACAATCATTTGTGGACCGAGGGTAGGTAACGGACTCCAAATCAACTCTTTTTAGTACAAACAATTATACTCCATGTGAGAGGCACTTAGCTTTTTGACACAGGCTTGTACTCATCTAACACAAAATTTGGTCTGGGTATTTTTATTTCCTTGATGATGTTGCAGCCTAGATGAAGAGACAAAAAATAATTAATACAAGTTAGTGGGAGGCGATTATATAGCCCAATGTTTCAAATTAGTTGTCATTCTTACTTTATCCTAAGTTAAACATTTCTACCTTTAACAATTAACTTCAAGAAATTTGTAGATTTTAACAACAGGCAAATTACGGCATTTCTCGTGGTGAATCTAAACATACTATGATGTTAAGCTATACAAATTTCTATAAATTGATGGTTAAAGATACAAATATTTGACTTAAGATAAAACTAAAATAAAATGACAAGTACTCCCCCATCCCAAAATAAGTTCATTTCTAGCAATTGGGATTCAAATTAGTATGGAGGAAAACAAGATCAAAATGCCCCTCATTAATAGGAAAGTACTCCCTCTGTCCTAAAATAAGTGTAACCCTTGCATCTCGAGAAAAATTTAGTAAAGAGAAGAAAGGACCAAGGTGTCACTTATTAATAGGAAGGTAGTATTGGTGGGTGGGTAGGTAAGAGGGTGGCAATCAACTTATTTTAAGATAAAGTTTAAACTCTAGAAATCAACTTATTTTTGGGATAAAGGGAGTAGTATTGGTGGATGAGTAGATAAGGGGTATTGAAGGGATAAAACTCATCGATTTGTAGATTGAAGATAAATAAGAAAATATAAATAGATTTATTTTAGCACAAGTGTTAGAGGCTAAAAATAAACTTATGTTGGGACCGATGAAATAGTAATTTGAGATAGAGGGAAGGATTGCGTTGATGCGGGAATATTATATGATAATGGTAAAAATAAGGTGTAGGGTAGATTTGCCTTTTGCTAGACGACATAACTTTACATACACTTTGAACAATTTGCATCTTTGATCAGCTATAAATAATTGATATGATGTGGTTTATGTCAATTTATATCATATATAGATTGATCATCCAAGTAAAAAACTCTGATGATGTGGATTGATGAGAGAAGAAAAGGAAGAGAGATAATTTAGACAATAGATTAACCATCCAATGGCTAGAAACAATTGATGTGATGTGGCTTAATGAGAAAAGAGAGAAATAGCATTAACTACGCTTAGTGAGGATAAACTATATAGTTATACTAGATGATACCCTGCACGTTGCAACTGGATGGTTATGTACATGTTAACGACTTTGAAAAAATGTGCACATTAAAGAAAAAGAACGACCAAACAAAAGAAAAAAAATGTTTAGTAGTTAGCAATAAAGTAGATTTTTTTAGATGACTTGTATCGATGAAGTAGGAACTAGAGCTCCCACCACCAGCGGCTCGGGATGGCCTGGCGCCACATCATCACGTTGCCAAGGGCCGTACGCACAACTCACAGCTACAACGAAGCTACACCTGGGATCCCCCAGCTCCAAGAAGCAAGGTTTCGAGCTCGCAACAACGAGGGTTGAGCTCGAGACCTGCCCCAAGCTCGTGGCTACTACAGCCACGACAGGGGCACAACCTTGCCCTGCCCCCGAGCTCGGATCCCCCGAGCAGCTCAGAGAGCGCGTAGAGGCAGGGGCATTAATGACGACGCGACAGAGCATACTGCCTCGCTTCAATCTTCTCGCACCTCTCCCATTAAGGGCAATAGGGCGTATATCTACTGAGCATGAGGCGTGGGGGACAGGACGGCTCTATATCCCACACCAAGTGCCATCATCACATTTCCCTGACAGGGGGTGTAGGCTGGCAGGCGGCGTGGTTGATTACTGCGCCACCTGCCTAGGCTCACTGTATTTCACCTACTTCTGCGGGAGGCTGACAGGTAGGACCTACGGCCAACATGGTGAGCCCAATCTTCCCCAGCGAGCACTCGACAGCCATGCCCGGACGCGTGGCGAGTGGCCGTTGCTTCTCTTTAGACCTGCTCCAAGAGGGGCCCTCAGGAGGACATGACCAAGCATACTTAATTCTGTGATAACGTATGTGACTCCCATAGTTTGGCCACTGTGGTATTCTTCCAAGAGCTATAATGGAAGAGCCAAGGCCACGAAGAAGAAAGGGAGGACTGGATGAGACCCAACAAGCCCACAAAGCCTAAGTCTTGTAAACACCTTTCACAAGCAACCACAAAAGAAGCCAAGAACACAACAGGAGTAGGATATTACGCCACCGTGTGGCCCGAACTTGTATAAACACTTTGTCTCATTTACTTACAGATCTACCTATGACAAACCGAACGCATCCACCCCCAGCTGAACTTACAAAGGGGGTCCCTCCGGATCCCTCCATATGGTATACGCACACAAACAACATGAATTAATATTTTGATATTGTGCTAACTCGTAAACCCGTTCATATATCCATTATGCCAACATCATGAAAGGAATTGTGCCAAACTAATTAAGCTTATTTTACAAAGCTACTAATGAAGAAAGTATTTAATTTTGGAAATTAAAACGTGGAGCAAGTAAACACTAAAAAATCAAATTACTGTGTACACATGTTCATGCTAGAAAACCGGCATCGATGGACAACCGATAACCGAACGTGGAAGAAATGTCATAGGAGATTCAAAACTCATGACGACACTGAGGCACGATATTTGTTGACGAGGTTCAGCCATAGCCTAATCCCCAGAGCACTAATTACGGGTGCTCCTCCTCGCTCCAGCATAATTATAGTGTATCGGAGTTACAATGACCCTCGACCAGTATACCACCGGCCAGCTGCTCCCTCTCGTCGTCTTCTGCTAAGTCGTCATACGGTTACAACAGATCCGCATCTTTATTTAAGAAAGAACCTAGGACAGAGTTTGACTTTAACTCTATCCCAACACCTACTACAACTCCAAGTCCTAAACTGTAACCGACTATGTACACATATTCGACACAAACTCTAACAAACTTCACCTTGGCAAATATGCCACACCAACTTGAATTTGCTCATGTGCGAACCTTCATGTACCCGAACTTGAGTTGTTTCCTTCTTTGCTGCTCACACCAAGCCGCTTGACAAGCCTACACTAGGCTCACCGCCATCAACAGACTCTGCTATCCCGTAACTTCTTCCTCCTAACTCTACCTGCAACAGTACTCAACCTTCTCTTCTATCATCACAGTCGTCTTGCCAAGCAAAATTGAATTCCTTCTTAGCTAGAACATCTCTGACTCCCCAACGAACATGTTCACCTCCATCTTCCGTCCTAAATTTGATTTTATCTACTCCATGGCCAGATAGCCAATGTTATCACCAAATAGACAAATTCAAACTCACCAGACTGTATGAGGAGAACCCTTTCTTCCTTGATGTCTTATGAATCGAGCTAACAAATCCAACACCCACGCTTTTTGCACCCTTAGACTGAGCCCACAATACTTTGAGAAATTCACCGTCGCCCCCAAGTGTCTTGAAGAAATCACCATGATAGCCCTTGGTCTTCCACCTCTTCAGTTACGCAGATTTCTATATATCCCCATCATGTTGACCCTCAGATCTTGGATATATCCTGTACTGCCAGACAATCACGTTGACGCCATCAACAAAACTGACCCGCTATTGCCCAGGATCGCCACTGCCTCCTCTTACCGAACACGACCTGTTGAGTTCCGCCGCCTGCACCGTCACCTACTACACCAAAGGCCCATGCCCCGCAGCTCGCCCGATAACCACAAACCGCTTCGACTTTCGATTGACCGACTGTCAATCTAGTCACGAGCCGAAGCAGACAAATCACCACGCCGTCTTCCTAGCCGCCAAACGGCCCGAGAGCTACGTCTAGCCATCTCCCTGTCGAACGCAGCTCACTGAAAGGCCCGGGCCACCCTTCCTAGAGTGTTTGACTTCACCGATCGAGAGCGCCAATCGCCTCCAACTTCAATCAACCTAAGCGTCACCTTTGACCATCTCCCCATTGAAAGTAGCTCATCGAACGGTTCAGGCCGCCTGCCCGAAGTGTCTGTAACGCCTAGAAATTCACAACCAGAATTCTGAACATTCTTATATATTAAATCCCTGTCCAGGAAAGCCAGGGTACACAAAAACCAAGTTGCCATACAGAGTACATCTTAATAACAACATAAAATTGTCTTACATCGAATGCAGTGGAAAAAGGGAAATAAAACTATACATAGCTAAGCCGTGCAGAGGCTTTCACTCCATAGGCAGCTTGACGGCAGATCTAGCCTACTCCTCCTAATGATCCTCGTTAGAGTAGAACTCCATCTCTGAGAGGGAGAAATGGAGCAAGATTGAGTATCACCCACAGTACTCAACAAGTCACACCCGCAAATATGCACAATGCATGGGAGACAAGGAAAGGCTTTGGGTTCATTTGTATAAAGTAGTTACAAACAGTAGTGGTGCGGAAACAGGTAAAAAGGTTGTTTAATTATGCAGTATTAAATCACCACTCACCAACGCTACACCACGTTGACCAGGCCCAAACCATCCATCCTACCTCTACACAATATTTTAAGTCAATTTATTATAGTGGGACTAATCACAGTGAGTCTTGACCAAACACCCATAACCACGGGCATGGCTATTTGAATAGTTTTTAACTCTAGCCAATGGTGTACAACTGTACCCATAAGACACAGCCCGCACATGTTCCCATGTACCGGCATGTCACCACGACACCCTGCGAGAGGCTGTGACAGGACTATTCACGCAACTCCTCCCCAACCATCCACACCATGCTGAGATTGCACCTGCCGACAGGGCACACCATACTGGCCAGGCTACCCCCCTGCGCCACGATGGATCCGGAAGCTAATCAACCTGATCCCGAGCCAACCTAACTCCATCACGCCCATCCTCACCAACAGTGCCTAGGAGAGGGAGAAGCTACGCTACAAGACTAGCCGTTGCCCATACAGGCTTGTGATATGTACGGATAACTACTCAAGGGGTTCCCATGAACCGGTCCTTAATCGCCATGGGTGCGACCAGCAAAATCATGCACCCACAACCCACCATTAAGGTCATATTTTAGTTATGTGATTATCTATGACCAAAGTTCCATCACCTCGACACAAGGTCGATCATAAATATTATAATGAATAATTAATCCCCCAAGGCGAGCTAGTTTATTCTAAGCATTCATAGTCATATTGTTACCCAGGTTACAAAGGAATAGGGGTCATCAACCTACGGTATTCAACTATATACATCTAGGTCATATTCCCTTGCCACATGAAATGATAAAAGATGCATGTTTATTTAAGTAAAATAAAGCATTTGGCCTGGGGAAGGTGTAGATGTGATAAGGAGCGGGATTTGCCAAGGCGAGCAGCCAGAAAACATGGCCGAAGCCAAAAGGCGGCGGCGGAACCGGGGTTACGGCGTTCTGGTGGTGGAACGGGGTGGCAACCGGGTAGACGAGGTGTTCCCAGGTGTGCCGAAGATGGCGGAGGCAAGAGTGGGGCTCGGCAGCTACTACAGTGGTGGCGGCGACCGATTGTGTAACGCCCCACTTTCAGAAAGATGTTAAACTATGTTTTACCAAAATCTACCCGTGAAAATTTCGATCTTTGACTGCTATATTGTATGTCATGCCTGGATCTCAATTTGTCCTCATGTCTCTGATATCGGAATCCCTCCTCTCAAAAACCTCCACTCCAAAATAATTTCCTCGAGTTTGAACCGCCGCATTCGAGCTCGCTCCTCTATAAAACCCCCAATAATTCCCCTCCTTGTCCTCCTCTTTGGCCCTACCTCTTGGACGCCGCAAGACCGCCCGCGCGCGCGTCCCCCGCCGACCGCTTCTGGCCCGACGCCACCGAGCTCACCCGGTGTGCCGTTCTCTGTCATCCGAACCATGGAACCACCCCGATCTCGACGGCTTCGAGCCCCATCTCTCCCTGCCCCGACTTGTACCTACCGCCAACGACCTCGCCCTATTCTGGGCCACCACCATCGATGCTGATTCCCCTTCGGTGAGCCCCGATTGGATCCTTTACTCCATCCTCCATGAGAATGATGTGAATGGATGACCACCCACCTATCGATTTTGAAGCTCCATTTTCATTCCTCGGCATGGATTTTGTCTTGGCACCGCCGCCATTCGCAATCGGCCGCAATCGGCCTTGGTACGCAGGCCTCACTCGTCCCTCAGCTACCCTTGAGCTCTCCTTGATTCCCCCCCGACCGCCGCCGTGGCCAAACCCCTTCTTCTCCCCTCTTCTTTTTCTGTGCCATCGGCAGGAACAAAATGCACCGCCATGGCCGTCATCTAATCCTCTTCCTTCTCTCTCCGCCGTCCACGGTTCCTCGTCGCCAGCCGCCCTTCGTCGTGGATAACCAAATCCGAGCCGCTCGGTTGGTTTCCCTTGGCCTCCTCCCCCCACCGGTGCTTGCCGTTCTCTCTGACTCTCCGCCACTCACCAGAGTGCTCCCCACCGCCGGATGTCATTGAACCATTTCCCCGGTCCACCTTGGTCTGCCATGTGGGCCGCCTCCCGAACACTAGGCCCACTCTCTTGTCTCCCACACCCAACCCTCTCCTTCTATTCACTGACTTGTGGGCCAGTTTTGTCAGAGGCCCCACTGACAGTGACCCAATGGAATATTCCTGAGAATATTTCATTCCAGTGATTAAATAATCAATTCCTTTATTACCAAAAATTCAAATAAACTTCGAAAAATCATATCTTTCGATCCGTAACTACGATTGACTCCGTTCCAACTCCAGTAATTTTCTAAAATTGAGATCTATCTAATGGTACTATTAGTAGCACTAAATAGGATATGTTTCTTGGACTTTGTGTAGATTTTGAGTGTTTGTGCATAGTAACCGGTCGTCAGAAATTCATTTCGGAGTGGATTTCACGACGATTTCTTGAAGACTCATGAAGACTTAAAGCAAAGCAAGTCACCTTTGATCAAACGAGCCCATATATGAACTTTACTTATTTTATTTGTGAAATCGCATCGATAAGCATGCACTGATCTATGCGGTCCCGACTGCGAGTCAGATCGGTGGACCTTCCTAAACTTGATGCATCAAAATCCTTCCTTGATTATTGAAATACCTTATTCTCTTGTAACCACCATTGCCGCGCCTCGGTATACGTGCACTCTTGTGTGTGTGCCGACGGTCGCCCTTCAAACTTAAAATTTGAGAAACTTTTTGGGTAAAACTTGGTTTTACAAAACGTTTGGAAAACCCGACACCTGGGTCGGAGCCTTGTGAAAGCAAAATAAGTTTCAAAAATAGGGATTTGCCACACAAGGCCGGTCCAGTGTGTGTGATGCCTGTGTGGTCGCATTAAGGACCGATTCCTTTATAATTTCATCCGAGCATATGACAGTATAACCACATGGGTGATATGGTATAACCCCTGGCTGAGTAACTAGCCGCCTAGGGACGTCTTGCATGCCATTGGACTGCGGATCGTGCAAGAGGGTGTCAGGGATGCCTCCTGGGTTCCTGGCACTGTATGGTCTCGGACCTACCTTGTTGTTGGTCTCGAGGACCCCTCCAGTTGGCATGGGGTAAGCTGGAAGGGTTTGGGAAATGCCTTGTTGCGAAAACCTCTACGTCTCCAAATCGTACCCAATGCGTGTGAGCTGGTGACTAGAGTAAGTCGCATCGTGTAGGTAAAGTGTACCCCCTCTACAGAGGTCTAAACTTTTTGAACAGCCGTGCCCACGGTCATGGGCGGATGTGAGGTGATTCCTTAGTATAGTTTTATTTTACCCTATTTGCAAAACGTGTGTGTGGTTTGTGAACTGTGGGAAGGAGGTGCCATTAAGGACGCTGGAGGTCCGATGAAATGGCTTGGCTGTTGTGGACAGCAGGACTCGAGAAGTCCGGAGAAATATTTTGGCTTTGAGAGCCGGTTTGATGTGAAATCTAGAGATTGTGAAAACTGGAGAAATTAAAGATTGATGCATCGTTCACTCCGATCCGGTGAGACTCCACCTCGTCCTGATTGTCGAGAAGCACACACTTAGATTCTAAAAGAATCCAAATAAATCAGATTTATAAAATATCTAGCCTCTCTTTGAAGCCTGCAACAACCACCTAAGTTCACTTGGCTTGCTGAGTACGTAAGTACTCACCCTTGCTATATATATATATAGTTATCTGTCGGAAGCTGGAGCTGGAGTTGCCGTGAAGTGAAGACTAGGGTTTCGTCCTGGTTCCTAGCCGTTGCCTGTGTGTTGGGACTTAATCCGCTGTTCCGCTGCTACCGCTACCTCTATGCTGTTCGTTGCTATCTCCGGCTTGCTCCGAAGCTGGAACGTAAGTTAAGGTATATGTCTATTTAATTATTTAAGATTTTGCAATGATGCATGTCTGATTTCTGCGGATACCAGCGCTGCGTCCTGTGACTGGTATCGGTATCGCGGTTAGGCGGGGAAGCAGTTCGCGTTGTTTTCTTGCGGCACGCCCTATTTGGTGCCGTTGTACGGCGGTGCCAGATCGGGGTGTGACAGACTGGAAGCAGCGAACGGCGGCGGCGTTTTAGAATCTCAGTGCGCGAGGGGTTGGAGAGCTCGGCAAACAAGGGCAATTAAGGGGAAAGAGAGAATGGAGCATGAGGAGGGTTTTTATGCACTTGGTTGCAAGAGATCATGGCCGTGGGGAGCGGATTTCGCCGAGAGAGCCGAAGTCGGCTGCAAGGCAACATGAGCACATGCGTGCGAGGATTCCATGGCGGAGTGGAGGAAATGGCGCGGGGAACATGAGGAGACCGGGTCCACGCGAGTTTGAACGAAGGGCCGATGCGTAGGGAGGCTGAATGTGCGAGGAATCGATGGCGCGGGGATTTTCCCCTCTGGCATTCGGCTAGGAAGGAAGACAACCCTGACATGTGGGTCCCAACCCCACATGTCAGCGGCCAGGGCGAGTGGGCGCAGCTGTCAACCGGGCCCGGTTGGTCAGCGAGGGAGGCGGGGAGAGGCTGGGCTGCACGAGGGGAGAGAGAGGGAGTGGGCCGGCGGCCCATGAGGGAAAAGAAAAGGAGAAAAAAAGAGAAAAGGGAAAGGAAGAGGAAAAAGGATTTTTCCAGAGAGGATTTAATTCCGATAATGTGTTTTCATTTATTAAAAATATTTCCGGTGCTCTAAAAATTCAAATAAAAATCCTGTTAGTGTATTTTGGCAATCGGAATACAAGAAAGTACTCCCAGGCATGATGGATTATTATTTTATGTTTTCACCATTAATTAATTCCTCTAGCCTTAATTTAATAATTTCTATGGACATTTTCTTTGGTATATTTTTGTGTGGCTTTATTAAGGGGTAATACTTAGGGTGTGACAGTGTCCGAATCCACCGATAAATTCGTTGATCGTCGCCGTGCTCCACCCTGCGTCAATGTCCCACCCTAGACATCTTATGCAATCGTCGCGGCGTGGAGCACCTCCATCACGTCTCTATCCATGGATCTCTCACAGGTTCAAATACCACTTGTTAGAAAATTGGCACCGATAGACCACCGATAACCAGATACGGAAAAAACGCCATAGGAGATCCAAAACTGATGACCACACCGAGGCACGATATTTGTTAATGAGGTTCGGCCATAGCTTAATCCTTGAGGCACTGATTACCGGTGCTCCTCCCCGATCAAGCATAATTACAACGTATCAGAGTTACAACGACCCTCGACCAGTACGCCGTCGGCCATCCACTCCTTCTCGCCGCCTTCTGTTGAGTTGCCAAACGGTCACAACAAATCCGCCTCTTTATTTAAGAGAGAACCTAGGATAGAGTTCAACTCTAACTCTACCCTAACACCTACTACAACTCCAAGTCCTAAACTGTAACCGACTATGTACACATATTCGACAAAAACTCTAATAGTTCAAAACATGAATTGCTTATGGTTGGTAAGTTTTACTTTTTCTTTATTTCGTGTTGAAATGGATGGTTACAAAACAATCTGGTGATGAAGTGTGGAGGCCATAGGCCCTGGGTACCTCATGAGAAGCATTTGGGTCACTCGGACAGAGGGTGGCCCTAACCTTGTAATTAGAGATACAATAGGACTCGGCATACATAACCTTGTACGACAAGGAAAGGATAAGTCCTAGTCGGGCATATTGTATTCCTAGAAGGAAATCCCTTGGTCGGAGTCCGACTGGGATTCCTACTCTATAACCCTGTCCCTGGTATATAAGGGGAGGCAGGGCGCCCCCTGAGTGCAGAAGGACCAGATAGCACAATCTCACCAGAGAAACCTCAAAGGCAATACACCACAACTGGACGTAGGATATTACCTCATCTCGAGGGCCTGAACCAGTATAAATTATTTCGTGTTCCTTTGTAATCCATCAAGTTTAGGTCTCACGAGTAGACCCATATTCTTATTGCCGATACAAAACATCGGCAGTTGGCGCGCTAGGTAAGGGGATCGGCGAGATCATCTTCAACAAGCCTGATGAATCCACTCACCGGAGTCGACGGCATCAACTTCTTCCCCGGACAAACAATTATCTTCGGGAGCCTCAACTTCGTCGCCGACGAATTTGGCAATCTTACCCTGTCCGACTCGGATTCGATCCGATCGGCTAGGGATCAAGCCGACTCCGCGCCGGTCAGCCTATGTAACGCTGCAGCGATCTTCGGCGACATGCTATGGCGATCTCCAATATGTCTGAGTCTAGGGACAATTCTTTCTTTCGGTGTTCGACTCGAACTCGGTTTTGAGCCGACCATGATCGGGCTAAGAGAGGAGGAGATTATCAATCTCCCATTCGGACTCGGCAATGCCATGGATAACTTCAATCAGCATCTGACGCGGCAAATCCGATCCCTTGGAGTTCAACTCGGATACGGCTCAAATCTGCTCAAGATTGGATCTAGGGAGGTTGGGGTCGTTATTACCCCCCTCAACTATTCTGACTTCGACTCTCAGTCGGACTCCGACTCTCGGTCGGACAGCAGTTCGACAAGCTTCTCTCTGCCGCGTGAAGTCTTTATGATATGCAACGGTTCAACTCCCACTCAAGAGGCACGTTGACTACAAGAACAACAAGAGGAGGAAGCTAGCCGACTACAAAAACAACAGGAGGAAGACGCAAGATGCTTACAGGCCAAGCGCGATGCCCGTAACGACGATCTGCGTAAGACTGGGCGGACTGCTCAACAAGATATCCTCCAGACCCTAGTCGGTGACCACAACATTTTCGTAACTCCTCAATAGAACGTTGTGGCCGCTACAACTCTACTGGATACACTACAATTTGGGCCTGATCACCAGGCCACCCCAACGATAGCAAGGATTAAAACCATGATCACCGCTGCTGCATTCCAGCAGCATCAATAGTCGGGCAACACACTCATACCGACTAACAAGTCGGCTTCTCCAACATCGATCTCATTTGCCTCAACGTGACGCCGAGCAGCCGGCTCTAGTCAGCCGCACACGGAGTCATGCCACACGTCACTGGGCAACCACAATAATGACCAGCGGCACCAACATCAAGACGACCGTCGGGGACGTCCGAGGCCGACTACGACGTGATCTTCAGCAAGACATCAACGCACGACGCCGCGAACACGAGGAAGATAAGCGTTGCCTACTAAAAGACGAGAATGACCGCTTCGGCCTCCACCATGAGTGGTTTTACCATCACAGTCAAAGTCGAAGTCCTCATGCAGATGAAGGAGTACCGGCCTTCACCCAGGAGCTTCAACAGGTCGACTGGCCGTCGGGTTTTAAGCCGACTGGAATCGAGAAGTACGACGACAAGACCAATCCCGAGTCCTGGCTCATGGTCTACACTCTGGCGATCCGAGCAGCTGGAGGAGACCACAAGGCCATGGCTACCTACCTCCCAGTCGCTCTAGCCGACTCGACGAGGTCATAGCTAACATGACTCCCAAATAGGTCAATCGCCTCCTAGGGAGAACTCCGGGAACGCTTTATCGCCAACTTCTAGGGAACTTACGAGAGGCCATCTTCTAAGCATAATATCTATCAGTTGCACCAAAGGAAGAATGGGTCTCTTTGTGAGTTCATCAAGAGGTTTTTCGAGAAGCGAAATTCGATCCCAATGATCAATGATGAGGTCGTCATCACCGCCTTCCACAAGGGAGTCAAAGATGCCCCGTTCATTGCCAAGTTCACTCGGAAACCTCCCGCTTCTGTTAAGACTCTTTTTGACATGTGAACAAATACGCCGACTCGGCCGACGCTGTTGCTGAGGCTCTTGATGACAAAAAAGGCACCCCGATAGAAAGAGCGGAAGGACACCGATGACGTGGCCCCGACTAAGGCAGGGAACCGCAAACGCAAGTCAGACGACTTCATTGTGGCAATCGATCGCAACCGTCTTCGACCTCCTAGAACTGAAGATTATCAAAACGACAAGTGACATGCTCGGGAGCTCAAAAGCTCAAATGTGAGGATGGCATCCCTACTCACAACTTGTGCAATACCGAACAGCTAAGTCGCTTTCTGATAATTTTTTTTCTTTAATATATTCTCATCTAAATGGGCCAGGAGGCAACTCACTTCCCTATGGTTTGACTCGGATACGGCTTAGTGCCAGTTGGGATCGGATCTAGGGGGCTGAGATCGTCAATTCCTCACTCGGTCTCACCAATGCTGCAGCCGCTTACACCTAATAGGTGTACATATAGCGCATTTTCTATTTTTGCTCTTAATGATTACAAAAGTACTCAAATAGCATAAATTCCAATCCGTGAAGTTTTACTCCATGAAAGATGAACTCAAGTCACCCAAAATGCTTGTCTGGGAAAGAGCCATGAGCCAACTCCCAACGCTCGGGGGCTATGACTAGTCGGGCAGAGTGTTTAAACGTAAGGGATCAACTACTCGAGGAAATTAATATCAATAAGAGGAGGAACACATATTTACATCTATTGTAAAATAGATCAATTTTCTTTGAGTGATTGTTTTCTTCATCAGATGCTATTCATCCGATATGTTTATAATGCAGGGCCTAGTTCCAGATACGCGTAACAAGAATTCATCGCTACGAGTCGATCTCCTACGCTCGGGGGGCTAGACTAGTCTGCCATGATACACTTGGAGTGCGTCGCTTCAAGAATCACTCGGAATGCTACATGAGGGCTACTGACCAAATACTTGTGCTAGTCAGGACACGGATGTCACTCTGACCTTGGTACGCTCCATGTGAGCTAATAACCGACCTTCGCGCAGTCGAGGCTCGGGTACCACACTGCTGGGTAGGGTACGCCCCATGAGGGTCACTAGCCGAATTCTATGCTAATGCTAGGTTCGGGTACCTTATTTGACCACAACTCTATTGGGTAGGGTACACCCTATGAGGGTTGCCAGCCGAATCCTATGCTAATGCAAGGTTCGGGTATCTTATTCGGCTAATAACCGACCTCCAGCACCAGTCGGAGCTCAGGTACCACTTTGCTGGGTAGGGTACACCCCATGAGGGTTGCCAGCCAAATCCTATGCTGATGCAAGGTTTGGGTACCTTGTTTGGCCATAACTCTGTTGGGTAGGGTACACCCCATGAGAGTCACTAGCCGAATCCTATACTAATGCGAGGTTCGGGTACCTTATTCAGCTACAATTTTGTCAGGTTGGATATGCCCCAAGAGGGCCGCTAGCCAAATCCTGCGCTAGCGCAGTATTCGGGTACCTATCTGGCAAAAACATGGCAACAAGCCACTACTAGAGCTTTCAGTCGGGAGCAGCATCAAATCCGGAATCTAGGGAGGTGCTCATTATTTTTCAAGACTGGGAGACTCCAATCGTTCGATTTTCACTGGAAGACGAACTTCCTAAAGATTACAACGAAGCCGAGTAAATCAAGCGACGGAGCAAAACCTTTATCATAGTCAGAGAAGACCTATATCGTCGAAGCGCATCTGAAGTTCTCATGCACTGTGTCACACCTGAGGAGGGCAAGCAGATCCTGTAATATACCTACTCGGGCATCTGTGGCAACCATGCTGCATCCAGAATGTAAGTCGAAAAGGCTTGCGGATAAGCATTCTTCTAGCTGATTGCAGTTACCGACGCTGAAGTACTGATACTAACATGCAAGGGATGCCAAATTTATAGGGCTGCGCTGGGTAGGTCGGTTTAGGCCGGCTTATTTGGTAGTAGGCCAAAGATATGAGTTCTTGAATAGCATGCCCTATTGGGTCACCCGCTGGTCGCGTTAAAATCATAATACAGGTGCTATTTTACAAGAACCGATTAAATAATCAGATAAGCTTCACGATAAGCCTACAGCCGGGTGTATACATTCGGGTATCTTTATTATTTACCAGGTATTGAGGATACATCCTTATAAAGATCGACAGTTGGTCTCCATTAAAATTGGGGATGCATGTATTTCTCAAGTATACCTGACCACATATTGGGTTAAAATCCAAAAAGTGGTACTTGGCTTACATGCTTAGCCAAAAATTGCCCTGGGCAAAAATTCTTCCAGCTGACATGACGATGAAGTGTCTAATTTCTGGATAGTATACTATTCAAAAAAAGCTAAAAGGTTAAAGATCTTTGATTTTATGTTTAATTGTTTCACAATTAAGCACAAAGTCGGGAGCTATACCTAATAGGTGCGCCTATTCGGCGCACACTATTCATATTTATCTATGAAGCCCTTAATAGCCTCGTTGCCAGCTGACATGAAACAGGATGCAAGAGAAGAAGCACTCGGACAAAGAGTACTCGGGAGGATGAGCACTCGGCATTAGCTGTGACTCAACTATGAAGGTCTCAGGGGCTGCTGTGGAAGCCATGGGCCCCGGGTATCTCATAAGAAGCATTTGGGCCACACGGACAGAGGTTAGGCCTAACCTTGTAATTAGGGATACAATAGGACTCAGCATACATAACCTTGTATGACAAGAAAAGGATAAGTTCTAGTCAGGCATATTGTATTCCTAGAAGGAAATCCCTTGGTCGGAATCCGACTAGGATTCCTACTCTGTAACCCTGTCCCCTTGTATATAAAGGGAGGAAGGGCGCCCCTTAAGGGCAAAAGGACTAGATAGCACAATCTCACCAGAGAAATCTCAAAGGCAATACACCACAACTGGATGTAGGGTACCTCATCTCGAGAGCCTAAACCAGTATAAATTGTTCCGTGTTCCTTTGCAATCCATCAAGTTTAGGTCTCACGAGTAGCCCCATATTCTTATTGCCAATGCAAAACATCGACATGAAGTGTCGCAGCTTGTATTCACATTTGCTTCTATGTACAAGTGCATGTTAGGAACACAAATTTGAGCTAAAACAACAGTATAGATATCAATAAAAAGATGTATTCACAATAGATATCTAAAAACAGTATAGATAACAATAAAAACAACATATTCACGATAGATATCTATCAGCGCCTAGGCCAAGGGGTCCTCGTTCGGCCTACTTGCTTAGCACGAAAGGCAAGTCTTTAATACCGAGTGGATAGTAGGCCAGCGTCTCCCCGGCTCAGACCGAATCCAATGTCTTGCAGGGAGGTCCATGTGTCCATCATCCGTCCAAAGATACGTTCGAGACTTGGACATCCGAGACTCAGGCTGGGCCTGTGGACCCAGGCTCAAAGTCCATTCCACTGAGCTGCTCGGACACTGCCACACATCTCCTAAGCTGGAAAAAGGAACACTCTGGCTAGACGTCTGAGAACCATGTCGTAGCATGGTTCTGAACCCGGTGCATAGCATCGGGCTACCCAGGGACCGCCATGTGTATCCTAGCTAGCCAGGTCAAGTGGAGCAGGCAAGTTACTCCTTCCCGGGCGCCGCCAAGTAGCTATGCCCGAGGAGGAGGGCGAACCCTGCACTCCAAATATCCGTTGGCGAGCACCTTGGACCGCCCTAGGGAGGCCAGGTGGTGTTCTCCTGCATCAGAGACAGGTGAATAGGTGTCCATCCTGATACCACGTTGCCCTTGAGAGCGATGCGCAGGCTGTAGAGCCCGTCCATTGCATTAACTAAAGATTCTTTCAGGTTGCTGAGAGATACATTGAATCCCAGGCTATCTCTCTCTAGTGGCGTATACCAGGTGCCCCTGAGAGAATGAAAACCGGAGGTGGGCCCAGCGTGGAGTCCCACAAGACGTCTGCTGCTACAATATAACTATGTATGGTATTCTTGTCTCTCATCGAGAGAAGAGCAGTGAGAGCCGTAGGGTATAAAAATCCATCTTAGACCCTATAGTAGGATTAGACTGTTCAGATCAGCAAGAACTCTAGGCTTTCTAAGTTAGCCCGTGAGCCCTCAAGAACCTGTAAGAGCTTCTTTCATAGTAACCAAGCACAAGAGTAGCGTTATTATTGTTCGGGAGGCCCGAACCTGTATACTCGACCGTGTCTCCTCCGCTCCCGGGCACACCCAAACATGTCGCGTGCACCCATACCCCTTGGTCGAACTTAGGACCTCCGATTCTCATCGCTGCTGGCGCTTGGACGTTGACAATATCTAAAAAGATACATAGACCATAGTTTCTTAGATGAAATAGAGTATGCATAAGAAGCTAAAGTATTAAGGCCATAAATAGAGATAATTAAAGAACTTCAATTCTTCAGTTATACAGGGAAATCAATAGTCTTCTAGCTGAGATTTTTGATCTTTCTCTTAAGCAATCTAACAAATATTTTGAGCTACATGCATATTTTAAAATTGATTCAATGGTCAAAGTCTTAAGAGTGTTGTGGCTCAATGCATGTTTTGAGTTTTTTTTATCTCACTACTAGTAACATGCACGTGTGTTGCAACGGGCCATGCCAATACAGTTGGGGATAGGTTGGAAGGGTGGATTGAGGATAAAACAACGGATACTACGGCGGTTGCACACACGACATGGGAAGGAGTGGATGAGGGGTGAAAACGGAGTGGATTCAGACAAATAATGTTCTTACTATATCCTACACCATATTTTTTTTAGCGGATGCGGATGTAGGAAATGGCACAGAGTCGAAGCGGACTCGGCTTACAAGCGGATCATATCAATCCCACCATGATCGCCACAGCAAGATTCATTCTATAATTATTGGATAGTACGTGCATATATAAACAATAATAGAAAACTTAGCATCAAAGCTAATTAGGCTCTAAACTCATGAGAGAGTCTCAAAGTTAAAAAGATAGAAGAGCCACTTAAATTAACTATGATGGTATATGGTCCAATCATATGTTGTGGTTATATGGCCTAGAAAATTGGATTATCCAAATTCGCTTCATCGAATAATCCGCATCTGTTGGATTTTAGGAATATCATATCCTAATCAATCTCCATCGGATTTTAGAAACTACTTACCATAACTTCACTTTTGTCGGATTCAGAGTGGATTGAAAATTATCCAATCCATTTTTATCCGCTTTTAAGGTAGTGTTCAGTAAGTCTTGTTGCTGAAGCTTATCGTCCACACACAAAATGAGACAGGTCAGTATCTATGATTAATCAAGTATTTACTATTATAAATTTAAAAATAAATTTATTTGATTTTTTAAAGAAAATTATATATAGAATTTTTTTAAAAAATACGTTTTTAACAATTCGAAAAACATGCTCATATAAAAAAAAGTCTAAGTTAATAAGCACATTCAAACGGTGGCCAACTAGTAGACATATAAACACGATAGGGTACAGAATTTTTACTGTTACTAATTTAATTTTTTTTTAAATTTACAAAACTAATTTTCGGTTTGAATCATTTGCAAAACTAGTCTCTTGCCGCCCTGGGCCACGGCGGGATTTAAAAACCGCCGTGGCCCAGGGCGGCGAATGGCATCCCCGTCACCAGGGGCTAACGGCGCCGGCCGCCGTTAGCCCCGGGGACGCCACGTGGATTCGCCGCCCTGGGGGACGGCAGCGAATGCCCCCAGGGGGCCGAATGCAAAATTACATTCGCCGCCGTCCCCCAGGGCGGCAAATCCACTGGACCGTCCGCCCAGCAATCGGACGGTCCGTTCGCACAGGGATTGGACCGTCCGATTAGATATCGGACCGTCCGATCAAACCGTTCCCTCCCGATCGGACCATTGCCCAGCCCAGGCCTCGGTCCCCTGGAGCCATTTGCAAATTACCAAATTTGAAATTTTTGTTGCTAATTTTTCACCCCAAAATTTTTGAAAATTTATTTGTCAAAATTAAATTCTTAAATTCTATTTATTGTGCCATTGCATTTATTGAGTCGATGTTTAAAAAAACCAAATATCATATACTGTTCACGTCGTGAAAAGAACTTGTCAAACTGAGGGTATTCCCGGATCGCCACTCGCATTCCACTCCTCGTATGTCTGGATTGGCACTCGCAATCCACTCCCCCCCGTCTTTCGCCTACATGCTTAACAAAATTTAGTTTTAATCGTGGTTTAGGGTATGTTTTTGACAGTTTTTTTTTATAATCCGACGATGGTGGGCGTTGGTTTGTAAAATCGTGCTGATCATTTTTTCAAGTTTATTTTTGGTAAAACTTAATTAATGACATGGTAATAGGCCGGTCCGTTTTAATGACATGATAATAGGTAGATGCGAGCCATTCGCATTGCGGCATGATGAATGCGACACCCATAGTACGAAATACAACAAGCGAGACTACATTGTTAGCAGTACAATGTATCTGAAGGATGGGATCGAGTCTACAGGAGGTGAATATGGACATGACAAACTTAAACAAGTAATGCGAGACCTATAAATAAATAAATACAACAATAGCCCCTAGGTCATACGCCTCCTCGTCCTCCTAGGCTGCGCTCGCACGTGCCCGCGCGAGTACGTCAGGCGGTCCGCCGGTACCCCACGGGTAGCTCGGACCGCCTGAGCAGCAGGGGAAGCACCGGCGTCGTGCGGCTGTGTGTGCGGTGCACCTCCGAGCTGTGACGACCCGATCACGTCCTGCTCCGGAAGGAGGTCGTCCTCGGTAGAGATCCAAGCAGAGGTGCTCGGGGCAGATCCCCGCCCAGTATCCCCCAGGTGGAGGTGAGATCGGGTGCGTGGGTCTGGTATGGAAAATCTCGCGTTAGCCGCATAAAAAGTGCAATTAGTTATGTAGAATAGGTTCAATCCTGACGTACCTGACAATCCTCGCCCAATCGTGGAGGCTGCCGATCTCGATCCTCCGGCGGTACCAGAAGGACCTGCTCCCCACGACGTACTGGCCCCTGCAGAACCCGCCACTCCTGCCGATGTCCCTTCACCATGGAGACCTCGCATAGGTATCTGCATCGGTGGGACTGCATCGGGACGGTGACAACTCAGAGCACGGACGACCGAGCGCATCGTGTTGCACATCCGGTCGAACGTGATCGTCTGCTCCTGCTGCGTGAGAGGGGTGCCAGCCTGTAGGCGCTGCCGCAGTAGGTCCAGCTCCGTGTGGACCTGCCTAGCATCGTCCGCCTGTTCAGCAGGACATGCGTGGTTAGTTGCGCGTGGCACCTACCATTGAAAATAGTATGAAAACCATTGACTCACCGCGCGGAAGTAGTCCTGGTCGCGGTGCGTCGGGTATGCGTCTCGCACCCCCGCGACGTGCGCCTGTGGAGCCTCGGGAGTGTACGTCACCCGTAGTCTGGTACGGGCCTGGTACCAGGAAAGGTACTGCTCGTACCTGGCAGCTGTGTAGGGGTGCAGCTCCGTGATGACGTCCTCCGTGGCTATGAGCCAGTCGTTGATGTAGTCGACGACGGTGGGTCTCCACAGCCTACCGGCGGCCTGGCCACGCCGACTTAACCTGCAGAGCACAACCGGTGACACAATGCATAACAATACGGAATATTCATTTCCACATATACCTGTGAACGTGTTGCGGTACGCCCCTGCGTTGTTGATGGCCGAAGGTCTGTCGCATACCGAACTGCCGCATCACACTCTGCGGGCAGTGCGGCTCGACAGAAATGTCGAACAGCATCGGCGTCATCGTCAGCCAGTACGCCTGGTCCCTGGTGCAGAGGGACGACAGCCCGTGCGGCGCACGCGCGTGCCTCGCCTCGGCGCTGTACGGCTCCCAGACAACGTCGTCGTCCGTGATCCTGTCGAACTCCATGACGAAGTCTGGGTACGACTTCTGCGTCTGCACATGAGCGTACCGACGCTACAAACAGGAAAAGAGTTCTCGTTAGTCCAAGTAACATAAAAAACCGAGACGGTTCTAACACCGAACATACCTCACGACGACACCACACCGTCCCCATCGTCGGATAGTCCTCCGGTAGGACACCCACGTACAGGCTCGCCTCGTACGGACTGTGGTCCACAACGGGGCGGCCGATCGCAAACCGCTCTGCCGCCCAGAGCTGTAGGAGGAGTGGACAACCCGTGAAGACCGCTTCTGGCTTGGTCTTCCTGCAGCCGTCGCACAGACCCCTGTACGTGGCGACAAGGACTGCCGATCCCCAACTGTACTGGGGAACAGCACCGTCCTCGGCGTCGGCTATCTCCCTCGCGTAAGGGATCAAGCCCTTGTCGACTGCGTGGCCGTGCGAGTTGGTGAACATCACCCACCCGAACACCCACAACAGGTACGCCTCCAGGCTCCTCTGCAGTGAGTACGCGTCGGCCTCCGGTGCTAGCTGATCAGGCTGCGTTAACATATAACGAAGTTGACACTGTAATTCTAGTAATTCTAGTACGGACTGAAGGACGAACATAAAACAACAAGAAAGCATTCTTATCGTGTAGCTCAATACCCAAGCCTGAGGGGGGCCCGCATGCGTGTACGGGGAGATGTCGCCGACGAGGGGAAGCCCCGGAGCACGGTGAACCGGGGCGAACCGTTGTAGGATCTCCTCTCGCCACGCCTGGAGCCCGTCAACTGGCCCCACCGCATCGCCTGCTAGAGGCAGCCCAAGGAGGAAGCTGACGTCCTGCAGCGTGGGGGCCATCTCACCGCACGGGAGGTGGAAGGTGTGCGTCTCCGGTCTCCACCGGTCCACAAGAGCTGTGAGGAGCGACCGGTCGATACCCCACTTCTTCGTCGGGTCATTCGGCTCCACCGCGGCTACTACCAGCCTATACAGCGGCAGAAGGCCTGCCTCCCGCAACCTGACAATCAAAACAAAGCAAGTTAGTAAGTTGACATATACAGATTCACAGTACAACGTTCGTACGTACCTAGTCGTGAACCTGTCGTCCACGGGAAGTAGTCGCCTGGAAGGTCGAGGACGTAAGGTACCGAGCTCGAGGTTCTGCACCGCCGAGAGAAACGACCGGTGGGACTGATCGGTGGCGTGATCTAGCAGCTCAGGCGTCTGGTAGTCCATACCTGCAAGGAAAAAGAAGCGGAACGGATTAGCTCATTTAAACATAGTGCATTATAGTCAGAAAATTAACAGAAAATTAACACATTACAGGGAGATTACATCATCAACGAGTGGCTATACTAGACAACATAACCCGAAGGTGCACGAGGACGCCTGCGACGACGCTGCCTATCAGTGGTGCCTTCCCCAGTTGGCCGCCTTCCGTCGGCACCTGATCCCTCCATAGGAACTTCCGCTGCACTTGGGGCCTCGGCGTCTTTCGTGCACTTCTTGTAGGTATGTCCCTCCTCTCCACACCTACTGCAACGTTGAGCGCTAACGCCGGCCTCGGATTCGTCCATATCATTGCGTATCCTCCGTGTCCGACGTCGGCCTGCCTCGTTCCTTGCCTTCGTCGGATCAGGGATGTAATAAACTGGACTTGTGTCTTCAGTGAAAGTGCCGACGATGCCGAAACCAAAGATCTCGGTACTCCATGTATGCATGATTGCTTCCTTTTTGAAGTACGGAGACACATATTGGCGTTCATCAATGCCGCACTCCCCGCAAGCGGCAATGACATGAGAACAGGGCTTGTGGTACAAGCTTGGTTTCCGGCAGGAGCACGTGCATGTCCCATCTTCCTTTAGGACACACTCTTGTATAGGCTTCCTTGCGAATATGCCACGCCTGGACCTGTCGGCACACAATATCTCAAATCTACGCTCTCGTGTGCCCTGCACTCGGACTCGGTGCTCTCTTGCCTTCTTGCATTTGTCCTCAAGGTACTGTGTCATTTTGGTGCCGAACCGAAGGTTTCCATCGGCCATAGATGGGCCATTCTGTCTGCACCTGTCGTGGAAGTACGTCTGTGTTTTATGTAGGATGAACTCCACGATGGCAACAAGGGGGAGTTGCCGAACACCACGCATGACCCAGTTGTACACCTCTGCAAGGTTCGTGGTCATTATGCCGTACCTTGCTCCACCTTCATCGTACAGCAATGCCCATTTCTCCTTTGGCTCGTGCTCGATCCACTGCGAAAATCTGCTAACCGAGGAACCGGGCCTCCTTCTGAATGTACCGTCATCGGTGGGAAGTGCATCTAGAGCTTCAGGGCCGTCAACACCTCTAGCTGGGGGTCTTGCAGAACTCTCGCGTCTATATTTGGCTGTCAGCTCATCAAGTCTCCTCCACAGCTCATTGAACTTCTTCTGTTGATTCTGGGCGCACAAACGTTTGAACATGGCCATCAGCTCCTTGTTTCTGAACTGCTTATAAAAGTTTGCGCCCATGTGACGCATGCACCATCTGCTCTTCACATCTTCCCACACCGGAGGGTATCCCTTGTCTGCGCAGCCGTTTCGCAGCTCCTGAATTGCACGCAGCATCCCTGGATGACGGTCATGTATGAGACATACATCTGGCCTCATCCCCACCACCTTTTCCTTAACCAGCTTCAGAAACCAGTACCAACTCTCTGTGTTCTCGCCCTCGACGAAGGCAAAGGCCACTGGCAACACTTGGTTATTCCCGTCTACTCCGATTGCCGTCAACATTTGCCCTCTGTATTTTCCAGTTAGGAATGTGCCGTAGATGCAGAGAATGGGCCTGCAATGAACAAATGCAAACATGCACGCCTGCAGAGAGAGGAAGGCCCGCAGAAGGACGCTCTGCCCAGGACTTGATAACGATGGGAAACTTTTGATTTCGGAGTAGCTGCCAGGATTCCTCACACAGATGGTTTGCAGTAGACGAGGCAAATTATTGTACGAAGCTTCAAAACTACCGAATCTCATTTCAATTATCTTCTGTTTGGCCCTCCATGCCTTGGCATATGTAATGGTGTACTTGTACTTCTCCTCGATGCGGCTGATAATTGACTTGGGCTCGAACCGGAGGTTCTCCACAACAGCATAATACAGCTCTGAAGCGATGAATGCAGATGATATGTTCTTGTGGTACTTCTGAACACCCGGAAGATGGCAGTTGTGCTCCGTCACGATTGACACGGACCAACAGTCGTCATATTTCTTCTTGGATGCGTACATCCTCCATGGACATCCATCGCTTGAACTTGCACATTTCACTTCGTACACCGATCTTGTGGACTTTGATACCCAGAACTCCCTCCCAAGTGACACGGCCCACATCTTCACAGCCTCTGTCAACTGTGCTTTTTCGGCGTATCTAGCGCCTTGCACCACTTCATTCTGCCGATACTCCCATGCCACGGTGTGCCCCTCTGAGACAACGAGTCCGGAGAAGTCCTCATTGTCCCATTCTGCCGGGTGTACATCGTCCTCCGAAGAATCATCATCCTCCATATGCTCAGGTTCTGAGTCTTCAATTTCCATCTCCTGTACTAGACCTGGGTGTCTCTCCCCTTCATCTGCAAACCCCCCCGGTCCCATGTCTTCTTGGCCTCCTTCCTCTCCGGCACCCTCGTCTTCTGCCTCATTTTGCTCCCCTGTTTCATCGGGCCCTTCCGCTGTACTCGGACCAGCCTGATCAATGCTGACCATGTCATGCACTACCACTAGGATGCTCGGTGCCCATCCTCGCTGCAGTGCACTCTCCACAAAAAATACCCAGCTGTCCGTTGAATCTATTGGCATCAATTCCCACCAAAAACCTTCCACAGCCCAGCTAACCAGTGCGTACACCGTAATTGCATTTACTTAAGGATCTACTCCGAATCCCCTCATTAACCAATTGTAAACTCCAGGAAAACTTCTCTCAGCTGGAGCTATAATTCCCTTTTGTGCTACGTTGAACTCCGATAAATCTACCCCATATTGTCCTTGTCTGACATTTCCTTCACCGTGATATATCGCGAATACAACTCTATTTGCCATTTCTGTTCACAAAAAAGATTTTATTAATCTGTACTAATCAATATTCGTTCCATAAAAAGGCTATACGTATGAGTCAAACCATTACCGTTTCTATATTTTACAAACTGACCCAGCGGCGCTAATAAAGTTATACGCTAGGTTTATCTAACGTGTCAAAATGACGTATACCAACGATGGCCATGGCGGAGCATATTTATTTTTAAAATATCTACAATTTACTACTTCTCCACTATGTTTTTCTAGTACGGCCAAATAAATTTAACACTAACGATGGTTATACCAAACCGCTAATATTTTCATACTATATCGGATATTACACTACAAGTCTACTACTAATTAACATTTGTTTAAAAAATTGACTACATAACAGAGGGAGATCAAAAAAATACCTGGATTCGGCTAAAAAATCTGCGAGGGCTTCGCCGCTGTACTTCTCCTCCTTTCCCTCAGCTCTATTGGACGAACGCTAGAGGCGGAAGGGAGAAATGACGCGCGGCGACTGCAGGAAGGGATTTTATAGGGGCCGGTAAAAAACCGCCCTCCCCCAGGGCGGCGAATGGCTATAACCCGCCCTGGGGGACGGCGGCGAATGCAACATTCGCCGCCGTCCCCCAGGGCGGCGAATCCACGTGGCCTCCCCGGGGCTAACGGCGGCCGGCGCCGTTAGCCCGGGCGACGGGGATGCCATTCGCCGCCCTGGGCCACGGCGGTTTTTAAATCCCGCCGTGGCCCAGGGCGGCAAGAGGATAGTTTTGCAATTGATCCCAATCGAAAATTAGTTTTGTAAATTAAAAAAAATTAAATTAGTAACAGTAAAAATTCATAGGGTACATGACGGTCATCTAACATCAGTTGGCCGAAAGGCCTGGCCCATCTCTCCTCCTCTCATCACATCCTCGAGGCCCGGCCCAACCCGTCCACCCCACTACGATCGTTTTATGCCTCGCCCATCTCCCGGAAACCCTAGCGAGAAGCACTAGGGACGGGACCTCGCCGCCGTCACCCTCTCCTCCAACTCTTCGGCTCCCGGATCCACAGCACCCGGTCGTCCAAGTAAGTGCTCTCTACTCATCGTTGTCCTCCGCGATGTCTTGTTGCAGTGCTGGCGCTGTTCTTCTCTTGCTTGCTTCGTTCTCGCCGATGTTAAGCTGCGCGCGTCGTGTAGGCGTAGGCAAGGTTTAGGGGATAGGTGGGATCTGTTGCGCTTGGGTGGTGCATTAACGGGGAAATCCCTAAGATTTTGCCTTAGACCGTGTCGCAATCGTATCTACTTACGTCTTTACAAATCGGGTTATATGGATTGTTCATTTCATTTTTTTTTTCTTGAGCCCTTATCCACGAATCTTTGTGGGATCTGGGGAGCGTAGCTGATAAGGCCCCGATAACGTTCTAGCCATGCATAGAACATGCGAGATTTCGAAGAGTGAGAATTTGGTATCGCCCTACTTAACTGTATGCCGAGACAGTGGTGATATTATCTTCAGATTTACTCCGCTACGTTAAACTTATAATGTTTCTGTGTAGGCTTGTATGTGGTGGTGTTGTGTAAAAAAAATGTTCTTGATAAGAGAAAAAATGTCCACTAAACGTTGTCTTCGCTAGATGAATTTGATGAAGATGTTACTAATTGTTTCAAATGATGTTAAATGTATTGCTGTTTACTTGATATATGCCAGTTTGTACAGGTGGCTGTTTTACTTTTAAAGCTATGCTTTACCCCTGTTAATGTCCTTTTATGATGTACTCAGAATGAAGTTCATTTCTGCCTATCTCCTCGCCACCCTTTCTGGTAACCCTAACCCATCTGTGGAGGATCTTACAACTATTCTGGAGTCAGGTAATTTTATCGGATAATCCCCTCAATTGTCGCATGTTGTCATGATCATTATTTTCAAAAGGTTAACTTAATTTTCCAGATAAATGTTTAGTGTACCCGTTGAAAAATTTTGTGGTTTGTAACACCTGCTACAAACTAAAGAAACTACAAATTTCAGAAAGGGTAAAACAAAATTGCCAACAGGTATAAAAACTGCAATGAAGTAGAAAACTCTATGTAAGAAGCACATGTGGTCCTGTCTTGCAGTTGCAGGGGCATGCATCAATGATTTTAGCGAACTACAAGTGGTTGCTCTGAGATATCTGGAAAAATAAGCAGGAAATGCCTTGATATGAGTATTATTCCAGTGATGATGTTCATGTGTTACGTGGCATCGTTCCAATTTTATTTTGTTTCCTATGTTAAAATACAATCATAAATGTGAATTCTAAGTTCTAACAATTCTACATGGGGATTTTCTATATTTTGTTATGATCTTACATTTTCGTGAAGTTTTGCCATTGTATGTTTCTTTCAACAATTTATATGTTTCGGTAGCCTTCTATGAAGGATGCATTGTCTGCGATTTTTATTTGCTCTTCTGGCATGATCATGTAATAATAGCTTATTTTGGAGTTCTAGAAAAATTACTCATCTTGATTATCCAATGCGTGCATGTTAAGAGCTTTTTCTTGGAAAATTTCAGTGGTATGATGTGTTATTTCACATTATATAGGTTAAAATACGTGTTTGTCATGTTATGGCATGCCGGTGTATGTGCATAAAAGATAAAGTTGGAACTGCATGTCCAATCGTGCTTTTTTCATCTTTTCTGATGTTAACAGTTGGAGCTGAAGTTGACCATGGCAAGATGGAGTTCCTTTTGTCTCAACTGGCTGGTAAGGATATCACTGAGGTTATTGCTTCCGGACGGGAGAAGTTTGCTTCTGTTCCATGTGGTGGAGGTGGTGTAGCTGTTGCCGCAGCTGCTCCGGCTGCTGGTGGTGGAGCTGCTCCTCAAGCTGAGGCTAAGAAAGAAGAGAAGGTGGAGGAGAAAGAAGAATCCGATGATGTAAGATACATTATGCTATGCTTGAGTTCATGGTATCCTGTTGATCATCATGAGTATCTTTGAATTGCTTCATCTCTGTTTCACTATACACTGCAGTAGTTTTCCCTTTTGATTTTCTATATAATTGATCAGATCATGTCATGAAATTGGAATAGTAATATTAGTACCTGTTTTCATTTATAGATAATTTCTCCTTTTTTTCAGTAAGTAGGCTGCATTATGCCATTCCATTACGATGGTAGTTCTTGTTTCCATATATTGTACTTTCCATCATATTTATCATTTTGATTTTTGTCATGGTACTAGCACCTGACAGATTGACTGTGTGTGTGCAGGACATGGGCTTCAGTTTGTTTGATTAGGACCATTCCTTGGATACCCTTTTTTGGTTAACTTGGGAAACAACAACCAACATCTGCTTTTCAAGTTAATCTATTTCGTTCTGTAGCAATTCAGATGCAGGATATTGCACTGATAACTATATTTGTCGAACCATAGTTTGTTAAGAGGGTTTAATTACCAATGATTTGTTTCAGCAAAATCAGCACCGGTCATAAGTTGTTGACATTCCTCGCTGCTTTTTAGTATTTGACGAATGCACCTTGAGTTGCCATGTTTAGCAAATGCTCAAATCTGGAGTAGTTTCGATTTGTGCAGAATTGCAGGTTTAGTGCTGTGGTGAATTATACTCCCAACACGGATGCAGTTTCTGGCCCAAATTTTTTATTTGAGGCTACAGATTTTTGTACGGAAAGCCTGCATTCTACCAGCCATTTTGTCGAGGTTCCCGGAATCTACTGGAAAGATTACACCACTACACTACTTGGCATTTTTTTGTTGGGTAATACCCCTCCCAAAGCAAAAGGACTATTTTTAGCCTAAAATATGTCCCATAATGACTATCTTTAGAGTAATCAGTGGATCTTTGTTTGTTAAAGTAGAGAAAAAAAATGTATTGGGGTTTGATAAAGTAAAAGGTATTTTAGTCTTTGTTAGCTTTGTATGTGTTAAATAGGCTAAAAATAGTCTCTTTTTAGAATGAAGTAGTAGTTTCAGTTCTCAATTATTCCGTACTAGAGTGTATTTTCTATGCCTTTAGAGCATCTCTAAAAGCCTCTCTAAATTTGCCTCTTTAAATGGTCATATGGCTGGCTAGTCGAAATATTCTCTCCATAATATTTTCTCCAAATTTTGTGTATGCTTCAATGAGGAGAGAGATATAGGGTTAGGTTATGTGGGGCTCATGGATGGCTAGTGATTTGGGCCGATCAGATTTGGCTAGAGAGAGGAAGGCTTTGACCAGCCAGATTGCAAGTTTTTTGGAGGCTTTTTTTTTATCTAGTTTGTTAAATTTTGATTTAGAGAGCATCTAGCAAGGGTTTTATAGTTGCTCTTAGATATATACGCAGGCTGCCTTTGCTGTACTCGTCAAATTGGTCGACGGTGTCACTCCTACGCATTATTCAGTGCCAACGTTGTCTACTTTTCTGACCTGGAGCCAACGCACTGTAAATGGGATAGGAATTTCTTCCCTAAACAGCTGCGAGACGTTGGAATGCCCACCGTAGTTGATCAACCAACGGAAAGAGGAACACACTAGTGTTTCTATTGCTAGTTGAAGGATCGAAGCTGCGCGCCACAAGGAGAGGTGTACTGCCGTGAATCGTGATTTGACCATCTGGCAGTAGGATGCACACGATGACACCAGGCAATTCCGGGGCGTTACGACTTTGTTTCCCTAGCAGAAATGGCTAATTTCATGGTGGATAGGCGAAACATATGGTCTGAGAAACAAAGCGAACAGTAGCAGTGAATCTAATCGGACCTTTGTACGAGGACTTGACTACAGACTGGACGTCCAATTTTAGCAAATCATTGGACTGTGCTTCATCACCAGTGAAAAAAAATTCCGTGGTTTATTAATTTATCAAAGATGTTTCAATCAAATATAATATTCAAGAACACTGCTGTCACACACAACCAATATAGGCAATACCCAAGAAAACCGACTGCAACATCAAAAAAAAATATTGTATCAATTTTTGCAATATCCAAAAGAGACCACTAACAACAACAACAAAAGTACAATGTCAAAAAAACAATGTGTGTAATATCCTCGTCCTCCACCAGCCTCACCTTCGCTATCGTGGGTGTCTGCTTCTTTACCTCCTCCGTGGTGGTGAGGAACAAGGGAAATAAAAGGGTACTTACAGCAAGCCCCCTACCTCAATCTGTCTCCCCGCCTTCCTCTCTCTCCATAGCAGCCTTCACCATATCAAGTACCCAATAATACGAGTAGCCAGATCTAACCAGAGAGGCACTCATGGAGATTAGGGAGAAGAGGGATAGGAGAGGAGGGAGAGGGTATAGAGAAAGCTGGGAGACGTGACAGCATCATCGTCGACGACCGGCTATGATGGCGTGGTAGTGAGAAGAGGGATGGGAGAGGAGTGAGAGAAAGCCAATAGACAAGGCAGCATTGTCGTCGATGACCCGCTATGGCGGCGTGGTAGTGAGAGAGAAAAATAGAGAGGAATGAGCGAGATAGGGGACGAGGCGAGTGGGGGATTGTGGGCATCCAACGCTGAGTGGAAAGCGTTTTCATTTTTAGAGTAAAATCATGGTGATGTATTATGTATACGTATGCAATTGGGGGTGAAAAAAATTTGATCAGCCTTTTGTCGTGCTTTCATCATAATTATTTTTTTATGATTTATTATATTTTTCTCTAATATTTGAGACTATTTTTGTTAATAAGCTAACAAACCGAGCCGAGCTAAGGTAAAAAACTACTCCTTCCGTCCCAAAATATAACAAGTTTTATCCTTTGATATAACTATTAAGAGTAGGGGTAAAAATACTTATTTGCCTACTTGAGATGGATGTGATGTAGGTCTGAACTAGTTAAGGTGATAATAAAGCCAGAGACTAGTATGGATAGTTTAGTTGTAAAATTACATTTTACTTGTAGTAGGTTGTTAATTTGGGACAAAATTTAAACTCTAGATATTATATTTTGAAACGGTGAGAGTAGATCAACTAGAGCAATTTTAAACCGAGCCAAGCTAATCGAGCTTTTTTTTCAGCGCCAAAACTGTACGGCCACGTACCAAAAACACCCTATAAACTCTGGACTTTAGGACCCGTTCGGATATATGTCTTGTTTTCCGTAAGAACGCTTTTCGAACTGCTAATCGATATGTTTTTTAAAAAAATTCTATATTTAAGTTTTTAATGTTTAATTAATCACGTATAAATAATATTTCTCGGTTTACTCTCAGGTTATAAGCATGTGACATGCAAGAGGAGGCACCGACAATCGCTCGTCACTCGGGTAAACCGCACGTTACGCAATTAATTCCGTTTCCGAATCCCGAACACTCCCACTAAACACCAAGCTCGTTCTCAGCAACAGTCAAGGCCAGAAAGGAAAAACCACATACCCACAGTCCACAGAAGACTAAAGAAAACACGCACACCCGGCGCGTACGTACACGCACGCACGCACGGCTCGCCTGGCCTACCGGCCGGGGCTGAGAGCGCGTGCGCACCGCACGGCCCAGGAAACGCGGCCCGGCTCGCGCCGGCCGAAGCCAGTGGCGAGTCAACGGCCGATAGGCAAGCCCTCTGCCCCAGAAGCCAACAACAACCGAGAAAAGAAAAATGAGCCGGACGCCCCGTCGCCTCCTCTCCTCCAAATCCCGAGCCCCACCCACCGATCCAATCTCACCGCCGCGCCGCGCCTCGCCCATGTGAGCGAGCGAGCCACAGTCACACTCCCTCCCGCTCTCTCTCTCTCTCTCTCTCTCTCTCTCTCCCCCTCTCTGACGCCGCGCTCCGATTCGCGAGCGGCCGATTCCGCGGGGAGATTCGGGCGCTGATAAATCCGAGGCGGGTTGGGGTTGGGGGAAATGGGGCAGGAGGGGATGGGGTACAACAACGGCAAGGGGGGAGGAGGAGGAGGAGGAGGAGGAGGGCTGCCGATGACGGCGCCGCGGCCGCGTGGGGCGTCGCCGCTCAGCAGCCACCACCACCACCACCACCGCTCCCGCAAGATCCACCGCACCTTCAACAACGTCAAGATCACGGTGCTTTGCGGCCTCGTCACCATCCTCGTCCTCCGCGGCACCATCGGCCTCAACCTCTCCCTCCCCAACCAGCCCTCCGACGCTGACGCGCTCGCCGGGGCCAAGGCCGTCGAGGACATCGACCGCATCCTCCGCGAGATCCGCTCCGACTCCGGCCCGGACGACGCCGACGACGCCGGGGACCTCGGGGGCTCCGCGGCGTACAACGCCACCGCGCTCAATGCCACGGAGGCCGCCGCGGCGTACGCGGCCGCCGTCGGCCGCTACGCGCTCGGCCCCAAGATCTCCGACTGGGACGGGCAGCGCCGCCGCTGGCTCAGGCAGAACCCAGGGTTTCCGGCCACCGTCACCGGCGGCAAGCCCAGGATCCTGCTCGTCACGGGGTCGCAGCCGGGACCCTGCGACAACCCGCTCGGCGACCACTACCTGCTCAAGACCACCAAGAACAAGATCGACTACTGCCGCCTCCACGGCATCGAGATCGTCCACAACCTCGCGCACCTCGACACCGAGCTCGCCGGGTACTGGGCCAAGCTGCCTCTGCTCCGCCGCCTCATGCTCTCCCACCCGGAGGTCGAGTGGATCTGGTGGATGGACAGCGACGCGCTCTTCACCGACATGGCTTTCGAGCTGCCCCTCTCACGCTACGACGGCCGCAACCTCATCATCCACGGATACCAGGACCTCCTCTTCGAAAAGCACTCGTGGATCGCTCTTAACACCGGCAGCTTCCTCTTCCGGAATTGTCAGTGGTCGCTTGACCTTCTCGACGCGTGGGCGCCCATGGGGCCCAAGGGATTCATCCGAGACGAAGCCGGGAAGATACTTACTGCCAACCTCAAGGGCCGCCCAGCATTTGAGGCCGATGACCAGTCTGCTCTGATTTACCTATTGCTCTCGCAGAAGGAGAAGTGGATGGACAAGGTGTTCATAGAGAATTCATACTACTTGCATGGCTTTTGGGCTGGGCTAGTAGACAAGTATGAGGAGATGATGGAGAACCACCATCCGGGGCTCGGAGATGAGCGGTGGCCATTCGTGACTCATTTTGTCGGGTGCAAGCCTTGTGGAAGCTATGGGGATTACTCGGTGGAGCGGTGTCTCAAGAGTATGGAGCGAGCATTTAATTTCGCCGATAACCAGGTGCTGCGGCTGTATGGGTTTGCTCACAAGGGACTCGAAAGCCCCAAGATCAAGCGGATCAGAAATCAGACGACGAAACCTATTAATGACAAGGAGAATCTTGATGTGAAGGCCAAGATATCGACCACTTCTTGAAAGGTCCTTGTGAGAGTTGGTGGTATGGCAATATCATACTTGCTTTGGCTCTCTTCAAGGTCAGAGCATTTTGTGACTTGGGATGGTGTTGTTTTAGTTTCTGCTCTTTTTTTCTTTTCATTTTGTTCACGGAATTGTTATTGTTATGTAACTGTTAGAGATTGCAATCTAATGCTTATCATGGAGTTAAATGTGATAGGAGCTCAAATCAGCAGAAATAGAATCACCTATTATATCGCGCTTCATCTCAATGCTACTATGCTAGCTTCTAGTGCAACAAGCATCGCTAGTATACTGGATTCGTACCTGGTGGTTGCTTGATTTTATCTATCTCGTCTTCCATGGTACATCTAAGTGAAGAAATGAAGTAAATTTTTTGTGTGAAGTAAAATGTGATAGGAGCACAAATCAGAAGGAAATAGCCTCACCTTTTTTATTGCATTGCATTTCAGTGCTAGCTTCTAGTTCAACAAGCATCATCAATATACTGATTTCGTACCTGGTGTTGGCTTGAGTTCATCTATCTCATAAGCACGGTACATTTAAGAGAGGATATGAATCAAAACATATTGCATGGCTAATTTGAAATATATAGCCCTAAAATAAGATATAAGCAAAACTTTATGCCTCAAATTTGCAATTTAACCTTTGTTTGGCAAAAAAAGGTCTATTCCATTATTCTGGAACTTCCATTATCAAAGAGTAACTGCCAATGGAAATAATATCGCATAATTTATACTAGTTTTGAATAGAGATGTACAAGAAAATATAGCATGTTGCTGTTCTCTACTTATTTTGCTCCAGTATCACTTGTTTTTTCTGAAGATCCACTTTTGCTGCCTTCCAGTATCATTTCACTAAGTCCTAAACCATGTTTTTTTACTTTTTATTAGCAGGAACGGCCATGGCATCTTAGTTTTATTTATGGTTCTGTTGTTTCTGGATTGTTATTGCTGTAGAAGATTATTTAACAGAGATGATTCATTCATACCTGGTTAGTGAATTGTTAAGCTTTCATTTTTCACCCAAATCTTCAGAGGCATGCTACTGGTTTTGTTTCCTCTCAACTTGCCAATTGGCTGTGTCATGCAGATTGGATATTTTCTCTCTTAAAATAGTAGAAGTCTGGTTAGCTGTTGGGATATTACTTTTTCTGACTGCGAAAAATGGGGCTTTTGTCTTTTATCATATTGTTTCAAATGATGACATAGATGGAATTGTTCAGAGTTGATGAAATGTCTCCCAACATTTTTCTTGTCTAATTGTAAAACTTAAGGCTGGGGATGTCAATAGTTGCCATTATTTTTCTTGGTTAAGTTCTCAAGAAAAAACTATCAAGAATCTTGAGTTGATACCCTTTGAGTTGTGGAATGTCAATTCTTCTGTCTAGTCCATCTAAACTGCAAATTGTGACATAATAATCTTACTGAGTTGCTTATATTCTTCCTTTACTCCTTACCAGTTGCTGCTGTTCTATTGTTTTAGCTCTTGCGGGGAACAACGAACTGTTTTCCTTGGAGTTGAAGTTACTAGTGTTTTTTTTTTCTCTTCCAGTTCATTTTTATTCCTTCAACTTTGGTGCAAGCTTCTCTATTGCGTATATGTGATGTTACTCAGTCCAGCCATCTAGTTGATGGCTTGGCAGTACTCTGTGGCTCTGTGCAGAAAAGACATTCAAGATATTTTCAGCATTATTTTGGTATTCTGTGAAATTTCTCAAACTCATATGGTGGTTTGAAATTTTACCTTGCTGGCTGGCTCAGGCAGTCAGGCCTGAGCATGCATGATACATGTTTTTTTTTCAGACGGATTAATAATTTAATCAATCTAAGATGCAGATTTGATCATAGACAGCAAGCAAGTCAACGGTGCAACTCAATAGAATCTTACAATCTAGCACTAATTTTGCTAGTTATGCAGGCTCAAGATCTAAGTCACTACTGCAAAGCAGCTATTGCTAGCTGGAGGTTTCAGCTGTGATTTGTTTGTTTGACTTTATTCGACTGCTGCTAGATACTCGATGTCATGGAGATTTGGGACATGGATCTCAAGAAGCTGCCAGCAAGATCGGAGAAGACCTGGGCATGCGCCGCTATGTGCACTTGTACTATCAAAAGCCAAAATGCCTTCCTACAAGCACTCATGTGAGTACAAAAAGGTGTAGCTTGGTGCCATATAGAAGGACTAGGCATCTTCTCTCCACATAATTCAGAATTCAGAGGTATCAGCCTTCCGACCTACTTAAATGTTACTTTGTGAATCTGTGATCGGCCGTCAGCGTGCATCTTCAGTTTGGATGGAGAACAAATAGCGGAGCTGTTCAGACTTGAGACAAATTATACATCAGTTAGTTATTTGTATCCAAGTTTTTACTCCTACTTAGGTCTCCTTTGAAACAAAGAATTTGTGGAGGAATTTTGTAGGACTCTAATCTTATAGGAAATTTTCCTATTTGACCATTTGAAACAAAGGATTGGAATTTTCTAAATCCTATGAAATTCCTTAGGAATAGCTCATGTTGATTTGGAGAAAAGTTAGCAAGAGCTTTAACCTGAGTTTTGTTTTTCCTGTGGTCTATTCAAATAGTCATTCATATGTTTTTCTGTTTTGCATATGCATTATTACCAAAATTATGTGTTTTTTCCAATTCCTCTGTTTTACCATTCGTACCTTCCAAAGGGGGCGTTAAAGTTAGCAGTAGGAATTGCAGGATGCAACAATAGATGGATAATTTCAGTTGGACGGGTAAAAGTAGCAAGTCCTATTGGGTGTGTAACCTGAACCATGATGATCTTCAGTAATTTGTACAGTGGTACATTAACAAATAATATGCCTGTATTTAGAAATCACTAACGTACACGTACCTAAACTAGCTAGTACCCGTTCAAGTAACACTTATTATGTAAAAACAATATTCCCTAATTTCTACTGCCGGTAGGCCAGTTCGCTGATCTGCGTTACGAACGAAGATGATGAGAGCACTCTTATTGTGTAAAAACAATACTCCCTAATTTCTATGCCGATAAGCCGGTTTGCTGATCTGTCTAAGGAACGAAGATGATGAGCAATGCTCATTCATACCCTTTTGTGCATGTCTGAGTTAGTTAGCCATGGGATTGTGCTTGTCTGCTCGTATTTCTTATGGCAATTCAAGAGTTGCTTTCTTTTGTTTTGTCAGTCTTATATTCTAGTTCTTATAACGACCTGGTTGTAATTTCTTCCCTAATTTAATATATTTGGCCCTGTTTTGCAAAAATAGTCCCAAATTTCTCCCAAAGATCATCCGGTTGAGGATGAGCGGTGTTGCCTTTCGATTTCCATGCCATTCTTCCTTTTATCGTCCTGGCCGACCATACACACAACTTTTAGAAATATAGCACTCTTTTTTTTGTGTGTCCACAAAATGTAATTGCCCTTTCTCATTCTGTACATACAGTATACAACATCGATCATGGAGAAAACAACCATCGTGGAAATCAAGAAAAAAGAAAAAATATATATGCCCTCAATAATGCAAACAAAACCCAGTTAATTGGTAGCAAAAGCTGTGCCAGTGAAGACAGTTCTAACATTTTCCCTTGCCCTGCAGATCAAGGCAATGCAAGGTGATGCTCCCATGTTTCCAGCCTATTTGTCGATCAGCTTGCGCGCACGTTGGTTGGCTCCTTTCACCCGGGAGTTGAGTTCATCCACGTCGTCTTGCAGATCATCCAGTGCTTTGTTTTGACTGAAACAATGTTGGTTAACACGATGAAACTCCATTTGACAACATTAGTAGGGCATTCTATTATTTCTATCATACTATCTTGAGCTGCCTTTCACTGAATATGATCAAGGAGCTAGCTGACCTATCAAGCTCTGAGCCCATGTCAACAGCCATGCCCTTGAGCTGCCCCAGCACACCACTGAGATCATCCAGGGCATCATCCTGTTTTTGCTTCTCCACCTGCCAATCCAGAAAGGAAAGAAAGAATGGATTGTAGTCATGCTAGACAAATATCTGAAATTTTTACGATGGCGCCAAAGAGATGAGCAGAGATTAACCTGAACTTTCTCCATGGCGTTGGTGGGATCGGCGTAGCTGCGATTAGCCGACTTCCCACGAGGGCTCAGCCCTAGCTTATCCCTCTGCTCGATGCGGCTCGCCTTCTTTTTGAAGGAATCATCTGCATCATATCATGCATGGGATTGATCAAGATGCCAAGAAACCATAAGCAGAGGGTACATGACCGATTTGGGAACTGAATTCTCGTTGCAGATAAATTTTTTACCTCGCGAGACGTAGGCTGGTCCCTTGATCTGCCTGGTTTTCTTGGGCTTCCATGGCTTGGAGAAGAACCCTCCGAGGCTCCCCAGAAGCGACTCGCTCTGCACACAGCAGCAATTCAACATCAAACGTCTCACCTGAAATCCTGACAATTTTAGCAGGCCAATGGCAATGCTAACTGAATTTTGGCAGGAAAATGGCAAACAATCATTTTTTTCAGAAGAAGAAATGATCAAAGAGGAAAAATCATCTGAATTGAATGGTGTGAAATGAATTAACAACCTTGGTGAGGTCCTGGTCGATGTCGACGGCCTTCTCGTGGGTGCGGCTGATCTGCTGGCCCTGCTTGTTGAGGGTGACGAGCGTGTTGGCGGCGTCCTCCTTGATGTTCTCGGCGATGCGGAGGCAGCCGCCGAGCGCGTCGGTCGTCTCCTCGGCCTTGTACGCCGCGTAGTTCTCCAGCTCCTGCACCGACTGGTTCTCCAGCCCGCCAGAGTCGCGGAAGTCGTCCTTGTACCGCCCCTTCGCGGCGCCGCCGGGCACCGAGTACGACGACGACGTGCCATTGCTCGGCGCCGACGACTTCTTCGCCGGCTTGGAGGTGAACTCGGAGTCGGAGTCCGAGTCGAAGGGGTTCGGCGTCGATGAAGCGGCCTTGCCGCCCCGCGACACAGGCATCTTGCCGGCAAGCTACTAATTAATCCTAGTGTTCCTGCAAACCAAACAGCCCAAGTCACATTGTGAATTTGCAAAAACTTGCAATTGCAAAGATGATGAAATTTTGGCCCATTTTACATGGATTTATATATATGGATAACAACCGATGAATATTCTAAAAATGTGATAGCAATGGAATGAACTCTCACAAACAAAAAATGGGAAATTTTCGATAAAATTAGAGAGAAAGGAACCATCACAAATCCAAGAGACACAGCACGAACAATTAAACCAAACAATACATAGACTGCTAGAGAAATTACAAGATGATCGAGAAAATGGCATGAGGAATCGGCCAAATTAACCTGCAGCAAATTTTGTATTATTTGACCCTCCTTTCTCCCTGATCCTCCTCCTCTTTGGAGGGAAAAAGAGGAGGCAAGAAATCGTCCTTTATTAGACAATGAACTTATTTTTAACAATGCAAATCCTTCTCTTATATAGTGGCCTCGTTTACCAAACGAGGTATTTTTGGGAAACTTGTATGGTCCATCGGTGTAGGACACACGACTATATTCGGGGGTTTTAGAAGGAACGTGCTTCTGCATTTTACCACATGCTGATTAATTAGTCCAATTAACGACGTGCAGGAATGCAGGTTACAATAAGATTGTTCACAATCATTTTCAGCATAGAGCGAAGCAAAAGTTGATGCCATCAACATATACAGAAGACTGAAATCTTAGGTGTGTTTGGTTGGATAGATTTGGTGGGTTGGGATGGGTTCATCCTATTTTTTGTTGTGTTTGGTTTGTGGACTAGTGGGTTGGGATGGACCTAACAGGGGAATATTCCTCAAATATTCGGGACCGATCGATCCGGCCAAAACGGCCGGACCACGCCGACCCAGCTCTCGCGGGCGCGTCGACGCGCGGTGACGGCGTAGGCCAGCGACGGCGGGAGCGGCGACGACGCAGGCCAGGGGGGAGCGGTGGCGCAGGCCAGGGGGAGCGGCCACGGCGGGAGCGGTGACGGCGCAACCCAGGGGGGAGCGCCCAGAGCCCGGCGGAGCTCGGGAGGCCGGAGGGGCCCAGGGAGCTCGGCGGAGCTCGGGAGGTCGGAGGGGCCCAGGGAGCGGCGGCGGGCGACGGAGCGACGACGGTGCAGGGAGCTACGGGCGACGGAGCCGACGGCGCAGGGAGCTGCGACGGGCGACGGAGGAGCTGCGGGCGATGGAGCCAACGGCGCAGGGAGCTGCGACAGGCGACGGAGCGGCGACGGCGCAGGGAGTTGCGGGCGACGGAGCCGACGGCGCGAAGCTGCGGGCGACGGGAGCGGCGACGGGCGACAGTCCGGACCGTCCGGACAGGGTGAGGACGGTCCGGACCCTCGGCCTCGTCTGTCCCCCCCCACTCTAATCCCTTCTACCAAACAAAAAACTATGACCACCCCATTTCTCAAACCAAACAAATAACTAGAGCCATCCCATCCCAAAAAAAGGGATGGGTCTAACCCATCCTACCTCATCCCCAAACCAAACACATCCTTAGAGTATACAAGTCGATCATGCCGATTATGCAGCGAAGGTACTCTATCCTTAAGTAACCCCAGTCTTATCAAATATTTAAGGTAGATATAACTGATTTAGGTCATTTTATTAATTCGTGGTCGCATGGGTGGTGCTTCTGGTGTTGGACTTTGAGGAATGTTTTTTCCTCGAAACATGGTACAAACACAAACATTTATATACATATGTGCACATGTACTTTATAAAAGCACATACACTTTATACCTATGAGCATCTTTGAAGACTGTGCCGATATATCTTGAGATTGATAAACCACGGGGCCTCATTGTTAACGAACACGTCATCTAACATTAAAGAATAATTAGCCGTAAATATAAGTACTCGTGCTAAGTCGGAGACTAAATCCAAAATGGCAGATTTCATCACAAGAAACCTAACTAAATGAGCTACGCTCAGTTTGCTGGACCTGAGAAATGTTGGTGTTCCATCTCAGGTAAGAAAAGGAATTTCTGAAAAAAATCTCTGGTTATTTGGCAGATATTGTAATTTATAACTAGTATTTTTTGTATTGTTTTTCTTGCCAAAATCTGCACAAGAATTTTTCAAAGCTTGAACTGTTAATCAGACAAGTATTGCCATTTTGGGTTATTGTCCAGACGAAATAGAAGTAATTGGAAGTGCCAAGAATGCTATTTAGGTTAAGATTCAAATGCAAAGGTCCGTATTAAAGATACTTTGTACTTTCTCCGTCCATAAATATAAGAAATTCTAGGTTGTTTTAGAGACAAGGATGAAAAAAAAGACTATAATGCCTATTGTTAAAATGAAGTGTGGATGGAGGATGAGAGGTGGTTAAAAGTAAGACCGGGTGAAAATTAAATGAGAAGTGGCTAGTCTTTTATATTTATGGATAAATTTTAAACGCTAGAATCCCTTTGTGGAGAGAGCGAGAACTATAGTATTCAAATTTTCACCCAGGGCCATATCCTTTGCACTATATACTCTCCCAGCTAGTTGCTTTCTTTTTTACATTTTGCATCCTTAACCCTATTGCAGTATTTGATACCAAAGATACTCCCACAGGTTGACATAATCAATGTTAATAGAAAATCACACTCAGTATCCATTCTGTCAACAACCCAACTATAGTGATTCCGACAATTTAAAACACTGTCTATCACCATCAGCAACAAGCACAGTTGAAACGACAGTGTAGGATCATACTGCTCGCACAAAGTTTGTCATGTCAAATGGGGTATACGATAAACCACATGAGGCAAGTCTAGTGTACAAAAAGTGATGAAAGGGATACAATTGAGAAATGCTCAGGCAAGTGCTTTCTTGCAAAAGCCAGATGCATCCACAATAACAGCATCCAACAGCAGGCATCTCTCCGTCAAAACATCCTTTCGTATGTATATATACAGGAAGGCATTTCCTATAACTTAAATGCTAACTTAAGGAACCAGGTGATGGTTCTTGCTTCGAGAACTCATACAATGAATGTCTTCTTTAACACTTTCTTGCCTCTTTTCCTGTTCGTGCTCAAAGCGTTAAGAATTTCTGCATCCTCGTCATTCCAAAGTAATCTAGCAGCATCAGGTTTGTCCAGCAGTTGCTTCGCCACAAGGTACCCAGCAATAGACCAGGTTTGGTAAAGACGAGACTGTTTCCCTATGAAGCGTGCTCGTTTGGTGTCATAGTATTCAGGCCATTTGTCGATGGCAATACGCCTCTCAGCTACCTCTACAGCTTTTGCAGCAATCTCTGGTCTGTTCATCTTGATAGATGCTAATGTGAGCTGCACCCAAAGAAAATATTTTCTCAGAAACTAAATGTTGAACCAACAAATCCTAGTGAATTGCTACACTACAATTATCGCTACAAAGTACAAACTGTCTGCAACAGGATAAAACAACAAAGTCAGCAATCTCAAAAGAAAAAGAAGAAAAGAACTTGTTACAGTATAACAAACCTGCCATAACAATGTTGGCCAGGATCCTCCATTATGGTACGACCAAGGCCTGCATCAAAAGATATTACTAAGAAGATGCACATTGAAACTGAAACATGTCCGTAGGTGGATGGAAAGAAAATTATTCTGAAAACTCACGTATTCTTAGGGTCACTTCCAGTAATGATCTTCCATTCCTGGTTCTCTAGAGCAGGATAGCATATCTTCAATGGCATCTCTGCCACTAAATCAGACCATTTGGATTCAATCAGGTCCAGAATGGCATGGGATTGATGAGTTGTTGCCAAGCTGCTCACTATGGACCATAAATTTCCCAGAGAAAAGAATCGGAAGTCCATGTGAGCTGGCTGCAGGTTCCCAATAAAGTAACCTCCTTTAGGAGGTATCCACTCGACAAGCCATGGAGAAATCTGATCAGGATATATGTTAAACTTGTTCACAGCATCATAAGAATACTCTTCTGTTTTATACCGATAAATCTCATTTAGCTTTTGCATGTCAACCCAATAATACTCCCTAATATGAAAGGATAGTGCGATAAGCCTATTGTTTAGAGCACGGATTAAGTCAGCTGATCCATCTTCTGGGGTTAACATTTCGCGCGCGCACAAGAGAGCTGAATAGAACAGTGCCTACATAAAATAATATATTCATGAGTTAATGTTGTATCACAAAAGAAGAAAAGTTATAACTGAAAAATGCAGGAATACTGAGAATAGATCATTTCATTAGATGTCAGCAATTCTTTTGGAAAAATGTTTTTATAGCTCCTTACCTTGTAAAGTTATGACTGAATATGAAATGTGGGTGAGGCCTTGGATAAAGATAATAAATGTATTCTAATTCACATAAACTCAGATAAGGCACAGGGAAGTTATTAGGAGCATCAGTAGCATGCCATCCTCTTATAAATGCTGATTATTCAGTCTGCAGACCTATAAACTACCATTGTTTAGAACGACATCACGGTTACTCCTGCCATCTTGCTGCATTCGATTGTAGGTGGTGCATATTTTCTGTTCAATTGCACAGTCAAATTCTGTTGCAATAAATTATATTTTATGTTTAAGTTTCCTGATTATATCGTGAGAAAATTGTAGGTGGTATGCAATTACAAAAGTTTATATTTGTTAATCATCCAGAAAATTACTAAGCTTCAGTTTTAAAATTGAGAAAATTACATCTGCACCCTTTAGTTTTAATTGATCCCCTACATGCTCTTGACTTTCAGTTTTTATCCTTTCCATGCCCATTCCGTGAGCTGACCGTTAAGAGGTATGAAAATCTCCATTTTGTGCTTTCCGAGTCAAGTCAGCTTTCAGCTATCTTAGCCAGCCACTTTCATGGATATCGCAGAAATTAATTTGAAAAAAAATATCATTTGGCCAGTCTGTGCTGCCTCTGTGATCCCCGTCAAATTCAGTTGAAATTCATTCAAAAAATTATTTAGGAGATCAAGCAAAACTCAGGGGATTGGAAAGGTAGGATGAAGGGTGCGCTTGCTTTTGATTGAATGGGATAAAATCTATTCTACTAGAGCATACACCAAAAAGAAGCAGAAAATTTACAGGAGCACAGTTAAAAAACCTGAATTTCAAGTGGATGCCCATGGATTCCCATTCGACGATCAATCATGCATGATCCATCAGTTACCAGTAATGTAGGGAACATGTCAAACCCATCAGCTAAACAAAGCTTTAGTATCATTTTAATTCCAGTCTGAACATCAATTCTCTCCTGAACTGACAGATCCCCTGAACACTTTCCATATGCCCTAAGTAATATGATCCACCACAGACCTGAAACCCATCGATCACATAGCCAGTTAAGAGTTAGTACAAGCAGAGTAGCAAAAAAGGATGTGCTAGTTATCTCCATTAGCATCTCTACCTGAATCAACAGGTGCCACACGGCCTATTGCTGCCTCCCCAAAATCAGGATCCAAGACCTCCTCAGTTGCATCTTCATCTCCATCAAGTGGAATTGTTCGCACCTTAAAGCTAGCAGGCATTAAGCCCTGGCCTGGACTATGGCAGTCCATTGTCTTCTCCCAGCTCTACATATCAATATAACAGCAGAACTTGTTACACCTTGGACAGTGCATATAAATTCATTCATTCTGTTTTGACAGTGACTAGAAGAGAAATTTGTCAAGAACTTTTAAGGATAGCAATCTTAGTAGGCCAACATATTTAATATGTGTAATTATATTATTGTGCATTGACTTTTACATGAGAAAGAGAGCACACAGCCACCTTTCTGATAATAATTTTGTGAGCAGATCATAGGAGACAGGCCTTACCGTTGTTCGCACTTCCTCAAAAGATCAAGCTATCATATATCAAGAGAAGAAACAGCTAGAGCAACTTGAATTGAAATTACCACATCTGGCTCAAATGAAGGAGTATAATTTTATTGCTGGAACGTTCACTTGCACTGTCACAAACAATACATGGTCTGAATCTAAACAACTGTGTAACATTGAGGAAGCAATGAAGCAAGTACCTGAAGCTGAAGGGTGTGCAGAATGAAATTGCGCACTATTTCGTACTCTCCCTTCAACAGAAAAGCAATGCCAGATGGTATGAAATCCCGAATAAACACCTGATCATAATTCATCGGATTGGCATCATTCGGATCGTTGGCAGCAATCGTCCCAACCGGACTACCACAATAATAAACCACGGACTCCCGCAAGAGGTCCCAAGCTTCATCCTCCACAGATGACACCTTCCGCCGCTGCGATGGAGGCTTGACAGCGCTCCCGTTTAGACTCCCATTGCCACCTACAGCCTGGCCAGGCGCCCTCACATCACCAAGAGCATGGCTTGCCTTGTCCACCGCATCCTTAACCCATGTCCCATTCCCTTCTGTGACCCTCGCAAGATCATCGATACGCTGGCACTGGCACTCGACGGCCCGTGACACGGGAGACTTGACCGGACCTTGAAGCGCCCTTGAGCTGGGAAACGAATTGGTGCTCCTCTTCCTCCTGCCCCTCGCGTCAGCTATGAGGGGCAAATTGGATGCCGGGGAGTGGCCAGCGAATGCCCCCGGCATAGAGTGGAGAGCCACCTCCGCAATCCCCATTGCCGCTGTGCTCCCAACTCAATGAGTGACTGCAAGAAGGCGCGCATGTCCATGTAAGCGCATGATAAAGCTATCGGCAAACAGAAGGCTGGAAGATCCAGACCAAAACGAATCCCGCAATAATCAAAAAAATTCCAATACAAATTCCAGGTTCGCTACGCGTAGCACGACAACAACGGCCGCACACGCAGGATCGCGTGAAGAGAGGAGCAAATGATCGGGTAGACCAGTGCTACGCCGATTAGCGCGAGAAGATAGGGAGGAGGAGAGAAGTGGGGAGCAACTCACCGGCCGGACCGCCACGGTTCGTTGGGCAGCTGCTGGTCACCGGTTCGCCGGAGTAGGGGGGCGAAGGGTGGGGACTGGGTGGCGTGGCCTCCGGAGAAGGCCGCGCCGCGGAGGTGGGGAGGAAGAGGAGAGCAGGAAGAGAAAGGAAAGAAGAATGGGGAGGAGAGGAGGAAGACCGAGGGGATAAAAGTAGGACCGGACACGAAACGGGGAGGCCCGACCGCCCGGGGCCTCAACGCCAAGTCGCCAACCATCGCATCTCTCTTGCCACGCATCTTCCTATTTTCTGTTTTTTCATCCCCTTTCTTTCTTGGTTTTCCACACGGATATTTTTTTCCAGCTCATGTCAGATGCACGTAGGCACATAGACAACTGTGGCATAAACATGTTTGTGTTCAAACCAACGTCGGGCCATTTTGATTTACCATCCTATAATCGACAAACAGGCCTGTTTGACTAGCAAGGACAAAGCATCCATATAAAACTAAATTGTGGCACGCAAATACTAGTCTGCTTACATTAGTATTATATTTGATCCGAGAAAAATAACACATCTTAACGTAGAAAGTCCATTTTATCTTAATTATCTATCTGATCATCTCCTAGGTCACACATCCAGAGAGTCTTGAATGTAGAACGCACCCCCTGTCACCGACCGCAATGTTGTACCCAGTGACTTTCTCCTTATCATCTAATCTTCCTGGTTCGAGGTTTGATCTTATTTTTATTTTTTATTTGGAATACCATATGGATGTGCACATGCCTTAGCAGAAATATCATATACCAAGTTTTATATAAAACAAACTCCTAAAATAGGGATAGTCTAGAGTAGTCACTGATAAGGATAGGAGACCTAGTCTTATTCAGGTCTAACTAAGAGTGCCTATGGTGTATCACTTGTCTTCTAGGTTTTACTTGGACAAGGGATCAACCTAGGGGTATAGATATGGCACTCCCAACAAGGGGAGGAATAAACCCACCATGAGCTAACACAAGACAAGACAATTAGAGCCGAGAAGCCAAATCCCCGACTATGGCACAACTCGTTACAAGTTCCTAAATAGAGGATCGCGATGAGATAGTCGGTTACGTCTAGACTAGATCTTCTCCTCCACGTATCTTGTACTTTGTACGCATCTATACATATATACATCGATCTCTGACCAAACAGAATATAGGGTTATTACACTAAGTGCCCAAACAAGTATAAAAAAAACCCGTCTCTTTGTCTTTGTGCATGTATACGCAAGCCTACAAATCCTAGCCTCGACACTAACAATCGCTATGCACACAAATACTATAGTTGAGTATCAATCCATCGACATCTTGCTAAGCCTAGAATTCATGTCCTGTTTGAATCAGTAGTTATTTACTAATAATTTAAACAGCACAATTAAGTTATTTAGTTTGTTTGGTTTATAAAACAGGATGACATTGATTTTCTCAAGCCTCATCATGCCTTATAGAGATAGAAAGTTTGATTCTGGTTATATGAATTTTCTAATTTTAGTGTCTCGTTTTGCATTTTGCTCTGGGACCTCAAATTCCTCAAATTCCTATAGACGGCTCTACCAACAAATTTTGGTAGAGTGGCAAACCAAATACTTTATAAAAATTTTGCATCCACCAAACCTTTTAACCCCATGTATTTGATTTTTATTGGTACAATTTGGCACCAAACCAAGCCTACATCTAGATCTATCAAATCTAACCTACCAAAATTTGATGACATCATAATTGCTAAAGATTTGGCACCATGGAAATTTGATAGGTTATCAAACAAAAATGGCCCGTTTAAACAAAATTAAAGACCTAACCTTATTTAGCGCAGAATGCACTTTGGCACTAATGCGCCGGTGTAACAACGATGGAGCGTTTATGCTGTGCGGGAGGCTTGGAGCCATGGGCAATGGGGTCTGTTTTAACAGAAGTAACGATGAATTAGAAAGAATGGTAAAAATCTAAAATTTGATATCGAAGTATTAAAGTGTACCAAAAGCTTTTGATGGTATATTGCCAAACTCATGATCTTTGAATGTCATAGCATTAATTTTTCCAATTTAAAATTTTAATGACATAGAGGTGAGAGAAAGTTAATTCACAAGGTAACATGTGAAATGGATGTATAAGAATGTTGTGCTCTAACTGGAATACAATAATAAAGTTAAAAGTACCAAAAATTCCTAAAGACATATATAGATAGCTTAATACCATATATATTGTTATAAAAAGATCTACAAATTTGATACACCGGTGTCGCAGTATATTGATCGTGCTTAAACAATTAAACCATGGTATCATCTTCTACATACACTCAGTTCCACCATAGGTTTGGACAGAGGTTGTCATGGTCAGCCAACCCGACATCAACACTATAAACCATCCCTATCCATTGATTATATAAATCTATTACTGATAATTACTAATTTATACTATTTATAGATCAAATTGTTAATTATATAACTCTATTGTTGATAATTAGGGCGGAACTAGGAGTAGGGTAGTTAGGGCTAGAGCCCTACTCCTAGGCCTAAATACTCATTGAAATAACACTTCAAAATTTAAAAAATTAGAAGAAAAAAGGCAAACTTATGAAATTTACACTAATTTAGCTCTCGACTTGAGAAAATTTTGGCTCTATCCCTACTGATAATTAAATACATAAACCATTATACACAGTGGTGGACCCAGGATTTCTCTAAGCCCTAGGCCAAATCCAATTGCTATTTTATAATCCATATCATAGATAATACCTACACTAATACATGATAAAAAAAGTACAGTACAAATTTAATTGCAGTCTAATGTTGAAGTACAAATACCTTTTAGAGGTTAGTTTCATTCAAGCCTATAATATCCTTAGGAAACTCTTCAATTGTACCTCCAAAACTTGAACCTATAAAGGAAAAGGAATCACAAAATCGCATATTAAATATATGGATTGAAAATATAATTAATTGTAAGCAAATTATAGACCAAGAAATTAAAATACCACTAGGAAGAGGTATCTTCATCTTTCGGGTTCTCATATCTTGAAAATTATTTAGTATCTTGTCATTTTCAATGCTTGCAAATATATCTCTCTCAATATAGCAGACCATCCGATGTTGGAGCCACTCATCACCGATCTTATTCCGTAACTCGGTTTTTATGATATTCATAGCTAAGAAGGCCCTTTCAACTGTTGCGGTTGCCACCAGTAAAACCAAAGCCAACTCAATGATCCGGTAAACCAAAGGAAAAACTGTGTGCCTATCACTCTAAACCATCTTCATAGCAAGATTACCAAGGTTATTGCAACTTAAGAAATATGGATCTCCTCTCACATCAGCTATGAATGTTTCAAGTTGATCCTTTAGGACTATACAATCATATGGAGAGAAGTCGGCAGCATACATTTTGGCAAGCTCAATTAGCTTATCTCATCAAAATTGGCAAAAGAATTTCTAGGATCAAGAGAGGCAATACATCTCAATAATTAAGTAGATCTCTCAGCAAAGCGGTTGTTTAACTCCACAATAAGTTGATCATGCACCACACTAAAGATTTCATGATTGAAATGATGGTAGTAAGTTATCAATTGGCCTCAATGACCCCTTGAACGACTCCTAGCAGCAGTTGTATCTGACATATCTGGCACAATGACGTTATATTTCAGACAAAATGTCTTTGTCTCTTCAAAAAGTTCTTCCCAACCATGCTGCCTTATGTGATTAATTTTTTCCAATGTGGTCCCAATCAATCTAATAGCACGAACAATGTTTTGGTCTTTCTTTTGCAAGCATTGTGACAAATCATTTGTTTTACCCAATAGTCTAATCATTAGGTGCATTATAAGCACAAATTCAAAGCTCTCCATCTGTTTTATCAAACCTGTAGCAGTTGTTCTTGTAGTAGGGCTATCCTCACATATATTTTCTAATACCTCTAGGAGTACTTTCCACATGTGTTGCATACGACACAGGGTTTTGTGATGTGAACCCCACCTAGTATTCCCAGGTTTTGCAAGGTTAGTTGCTTGGTTTTTCTCTGTTTCTAAAAAAATTTCACTGGTCTCTAAATTACTTACAAGGTTATCATGGTGCTCTTGGGCCAACTGATCATGCCTCTTACAAGAACCATTGACAGTGTTAACAATCATAGTGATGTAGTTAAAGAAATCTGAGACGGAAGAACAACATTTCGCAATAGAAACAACCACTAACTACAACTGATGGGCAAAACAATGAATATAAAAGGCATCGGGATTTTCATCTAGTACCCGTGTTTGAGCCCATGAAATTCATCTCTCATATTTGATGCACCGTCATATCCTTGCCTTCTCACTTTAACTTCGCGACTTTCCGAAACAACGGATATACGCGACTACACGCAAAATAAGAAAAAACACTAAGAAATTCCAAATAAATAGTACATAAAAAGTATATAAACATGTAGATCATGATTTTAGATGAATTTAGGAAGAAGAACGGGTCGAATCGGAGTTTGGACGGAAAAGTTACGGCCTTCGGAAATTCGAATTTAGAGAAAATCCAAAAAGAATTGAAAAAAGAATATTCTCGAGAATATTCCCTAGATTTTCGGATTTAAAAGAATTATTTTGGAAAATAATCTAACACGTGGGGTCTAATGTCATTGTCTTAGCTCATGGTGCACCAGTCCATGGATCGAGGAATGAAGGGCTCTCTGGACTAGTTGAGGTGGCGACCACGTGGACGGAGAGGTGAGGTGGCGATGCGATGATTTTATGACGTGGCAACCCTAGGGCTAATGTGGCACCGGATCGAGTCATGGAAATCCCATGGTTCGGGGTCGTCCCGGAGAGATCGGACGAACGAGATCCGACCGACGTTTTATGAAGATTGGATGGCTTATATTAGATTGAGACAATCCGACGGTGGAGAGAGGTAGGGGTGTTCACTAGGGTCCATATGTCATATGGATATGAGGTATGCCAGGGGGCCCACATGGCGGTGACAGAGGCGCTGCACCTACGGGCTCGCATGGTGGCGGCTCGGGCGAAGAAGGCATGCGCCCATCCATGGCGCGACGGCGGCGCGGCATGGCGAGGCAAGGAAGGATGTCGACGGCATCCGGCGGCGACAAGGTGGCGCGGCGACGGTGGCTCGATGGTGTGATGGCGGCGGAGGGCGGAGATGGCGGCGGCTCCCGGCAGATGGGAGAAGAGCATCAGGGCGCCGGGTTCGGGGGTAAACGACGATGACGCCGAGCAAGGGGGAGAGGGACAGGGGCGTCGACGACTTCGGGAGGGTGCTCACCAGCGTGGACAGGGACGACGACGGCGACGGCCAAATGGCGGCGTTGGCGCGAGGACAGTGGCAACGGCGTCGGCGACGGCGCGAGGACAGCGGCGGCGATAGCGGCTCCAGAGGGCGACGGTGTGCTTGGCTTGCAGCGGCGGCGAGCTTGGGATGCAGAAGCGGCGGCGCCCAGGCTAGGATGCCGCAAGGCGACGGCGCAGCGGCGGCACTGGATAGGCTCGGTGGCGGCGGATTAGGGCTATTTATAGAGGATGGGGCAAAGCTAGGGCGCAGGAGGCCGGGATACGCGGCGGCGGTCGCGTAGAGTCCGGTGGCGGTACGGTGCGGGCCGAGGGCGGCAGCCGTGGGCCGTGGTGGCGGTGGCAGCTGCTGGCGTAGGCCGGGGCGGGCTAGTTGGAGGGGGTTCTCGGGTTCGGCATGGGCCTGCTCAGCCTGGCGCCGAAGGAGTAAGAGAGAGAGCCAGAGGTAGAAGGAGGAAGAAGGGAGAACAAGGAGGAAAAGAAAAGAAAAAAGAAGGAAAAGAGAAAAAATAGAGGAAGAAAAGGGAGGGGAATAAAGAGATAAAATTGAAAAGGAAAAATAAGAGGTTTTTCTGGAAAATTTCAAATTCGGAAAATTTGGAATTTTAGGAAGCTTTATGGAATAATGGGAAGATTAAACTTTTAGGATATTTATGTCGAATATTGGGACCATTGGGAAACGGAACTGAAGCTATTTCACGGAATCTGGAAATTAGGAAAAATTAGAATATTTGAGGAATTCCAATTGATTTTCTCAAAAATTGGACTTCACGGGAACGAGGGGGAATTTATTAGGAAGAAATGGGTATTTCAAAAAGGGATTGAATATCTGAGACGAGTTTGTGGAAAATTGGTGGGAATCACGAGGTTTTTTGGGATATTTTGTATATTGGGAATATTCTGGGAATTAGAAAATAGGAATATTCAAAATATTATAACTATTCTGGAATGAAGGAAGTGACAAGGATATTTTATGAGGATTGAAATTGGGGCAAATCTTGGAATATTGGAGGGTCTGGGTTTATTTTATTACGAGGATATGGATAGAGAAGTTGAAGGGATTTTAGGGTTTCCGAAATTGGATAAATTCGAGAATTCCGGATTTTGAATTTTGAGGAGACTTTAGACACGGGAAAGGGACACGAGTCCGAGTCAACGAGAAAGAGAAAAGGATTGGACCAAAAACGACCCGAGATTGAGGAAAGAAAATAAATTTATTTTCTATTTATTTAATTATTGAAATGATCTTTATTTTATTAAAATTAATTTTGGAGTTCCGAAAAATCCGAGAAAATTTCAGAGAGTTTATTAAATCATGGGAAATTTACCTGAGGCAAAAACTACCATGAAACAAAAAGGAAATTTATTAATCTAAATACTTAAATGTCTAAAATATTCCGACAAAACCCCAGGGAATATAAAAGTATCCAAGCATTTAATTAAAATTTCAACTTAGGATTTTTTTAATATTAAAAATTTCAGAATTTCAACTTGGGAATGTAAAAGCATCCAAGCTAGCTTTGGCATCGAATGTTTCCATGGGAAGGAGGAACATTCTTAATTTTTCTTCGTTGGCCTAAAATGTGTCTGAATTTTGACCCAAGTCCACACTCTTAGCCCAAAATTAAAATCCATGAACATAGCTAGGTGATAGGCTCATTGTTACTTCAAGCTCATAGTACACCTCATAGCCTTAGCAAATTTCAAAAGAATTCCAAACTAAAATTACTACGTAACTAAAAGTTCTGAATAAAATGATTAATTAATAAAAATAATATTACAGGACCTAACTAAAATAAATGAACTTATTATGGCTACGAACTTAGTAGTCTAATAATATAATTTTATTTATTAATATATTTCTTATAATCATCATATAAGGGATTTAATATGAGCATAACTAAAATTATATCTATCGTTGCAAGTACGGGTAATTTTTCTAGTAGGGAAAAAGACGAATTTTTACTGTTACTAATTTAATTTTTTTTAATTTACAAAACTAATTTTTGATTTGAACTTTTTGCAGAAGTAGCCTCTCGCCGCCGTGGGCCACGGCGGTATTTAAAAACCGCCGTGGCCCAGGGCGGCGAATGACATCCCCATCAGGCGCGGCTAACGGCGCCGGCCGCCGTTAGCCCGGGAGGCCACATGGCCTTGCCGCCCTGGGAGACGGCGGCGAATGCAATTTTGCATTCGGCCCCCTGGGTGCATTCGCCACCGTCTCCCAGGGCGGCGAATGCATAGGACCGTCCGCACAGTGATCGGACGGTCCGAACTCCTCGAATGCTAATTTTTAACCCCAAAATTTTTGAAAAATTTATTTGTTCAAAAATTAAATTCTTAAATTCTATTTATTGTGCCATTGCATTTATTGGGTAGATGTTTAAAAAAAACCAAATATCATAGATTGTTCACGTCGTGAAAAGAACTTGTCAAACTGAGGGTATTTCGGATCGCCACTCGCATTCCACTCCTCGTAGATGTCTGGATCGGCACTCGCAATCCACTCCTCCCCGTCTTCGCCTAACGCTTCACAAAAATTTAGTTTTAATCGTGGTTTAGGGTATGTTTTTTAAAGTTTTTTTTTTTATAATCCGACGATGGTGGGCGTTGGTTGTAAAATCATACTGATCATTTTTTAAGTTTATTTTCGGTAAAACTTAATTAATGACATGGTAATAGGCCGTCCGTTTTACATGAGGGGCTTAGGGACCCCAGGCGAACGGATGTTAGGGCCATGAATTTTTTTTTTTCCAAATTTTTGCGCAATGTACGTACTGAATGATTTTAATTCGACATTGGAAGACGATATTATTCTATTATCGTCATCCACTCGGTCGATACTTACGCAGTGCACGTACAATAGCATAGTGATATTAGCTAGATGCGAGCCGTTCGCATTGCGGTATGATGAATGCGACACCCGTAGTACGAAATATAACAAGGGAGAGTACATTGTTAGCAGTACAATGTATCTGAAGGATGGGATCAAGTCTACAGGGGCTGAATATGGACATGACAAATTTAAACAAGTAATGCGAGACCTCTAAATAAATAAATACAACAATAGCCCCTAGGTCGTACGCCTCCTCGTCCTCCTAGGCTGCGCTCGCACGTGCCCGCGCGAGTACGTCAGGCGGTCCGCCGGTACCCCACGGGTGGCTCGGATCGCCTGAGCAGCAGGGGAAGCACCGCGTCGTGCGGCTGTGTGTGCGGTGCACCTCCGAGCTGTGACGACCCGATCACGTCCTGCTCCGCGAACGAGTCATCCTCGGTAGAGATCCAAGCAAAGGTGCTCGGGGCAGATCCCCGCCCAGTGTCCCCCAGGTGGTGGTGAGATCCGCCGCGTGGGTCTGGTAAAGAAAAGCTCGCGTCAATCGCATAAAAAGTGCAGTTAGTTATGGAGAATAGGTTCAATCCTGACGTACCTGATAATCCTCGCCCGATCGTGGAGGCTGCCGACCTCGATCCTCCAGCGGTACCAGAAGGACCTGCTCCCCACGACGTACTAGCCCCAGCAGAACCCGCCGCTCCTGCCGATGTCCCTTCACCATGGGGACCTCACATATGTATCTGCATCGGTGGGACTGCATCGGAATGGTGTACTTGTACTTCTCCTCGATGCGCCTGATAATTGACTTGGGCTCGAACCGAAGGTTCTCCACAACAGCATAATACAGCTCTGAAGCGATGAATGCAGATGATATGTTCCTGTGGTACTTCTGAACACCCGGAAGATGGCAGTTGTGCTCCGTCACGATTGACACGGACCAACAGTCGTCATATTTCTTCCTGGATGCGTACATCCTCCATGGACATCCATCGCTTGAACTTGCACATTTCACTTCGTACACTGATCTGGTGAACTTTGATACCCAGAACTCCCTCCCAAGTGACACGGTCCACATCTTCACAGCCTCTGTCAACTGTGCTTTTTTGGCGTATCTAGCGCCTTGCACCACTTCATTCTGCCGATACTCCCATGCCACGGTGTGCCCCTCTGAGACAACGAGTCCGGAGAAGTCTTCGTTGTCCCATTCTGTCGGGTATACATCGTCCTCCGAAGAATCATCATCCTTCATATGCTTAGGTTCTGAGTCTTCAATTTCCATCTCCTGTACTAGACCTGGGTGTCTCTCCCCTTCATCTGTAAATCCCCCCGGTCCCATGTCTTCTTAGCCTCCTTCCTCTCCGACACCCTCGTCTTCTGCCTCATTTGGTCCCCTGTTTCATCGGGCCCTTCCGCTGTACTCAGACCAGCCTGATCAATGCTGACCACGTCATGCACTACCACTAGGATGCTCGGTACCCATCCTCGCTGCAGTGCACTCTCCACAAAAAATACCCAGCTGGCCGTCGAATCTACTGGCATCAATTCCCACCAAAAACCTTCCACAGCCCAGCTAACCAGTGCGTACACCGTAATTGCATTTACTTGAGGATCTACTCCGAATCCCCTCATTAACCAATTGTAAACTCCAGGAAAACTTCTCTCAGCTGGAGCTATAATTCCCTTTTGTGCTACGTTGAACTCCGATAAATTTACCCCATATTGTCCTTCTCTGACATTTCCTTCACCGTGGTATATCGCGAATACAACTCTATTTGCCATTTCTGTTCACAAAAAAGATTTTATTAATCTATACTAATCAATATTCGTTCCATAAAAAGGCTATACGTATGAGTCAAACCATTACCATTTCTATATTTTACAAACTAACCCAGCGGCGCTAATAAAGTTATACGCTAGGTTTATCTAACGTGTCAAAATAACGTATACCAACGATGGCCATGGCGGAGCATATTTATTTCTAAAATATCTACAATTTACTACATGTCCGCTATGTTCTTCTAGTACGGTCAAATAAATTTAACACTAATGATGGTTATGCCAAACCGCTAAGATTTTCATACTATGTCAGGTATTCACTACGCGTCTAGTACTAATTAACACTTATCTAAAATTAACTACATAACAGAGAGAGAGCAAAAAAATACCTGGATTCGGCTGAAAATCTGCGAGGGCTTCGCCGTGTACTGCTCCTCCTTTCCCTCAGCTCTATTGACGAACGCTGGAGCGGAAGGAAGAAATGACGCACCGGGCGAGTGCGTGAATGGATTTTATACGGGAGGGCTAAAAACGCCGTCCCCCAGGACGGCGATTGGCCTATAAACCGCCCTGGGGGACGGCGGCGAAATGCAAATTGCATTCGCCGCCGTCCCCCAGGGCGGCAAGGCCACGTGGCCCCCCAGGGCTAACGGCGGCCGGCGCCGTTAGCCGCGCCTGACAGGGATGCCATTCGCCGCCCTGGGCCACAGCGGTTTTTAAATACCACCGTGGCCCACGGCGGCAAGAGGCTATTTCTGCAATTGACCCAAATCAAAAATTAGTTTTGTAAATTAAAAAAAATAAATTAGTAACAATAAAAATTTGGAAAAAGACAGAGACAAAAGTCGTGTATAAGGCCTCATTTCAATGGGCCTCAATCTATACAAACAGGGCTTCAGTGCCATCTTTCGACGAATCAAGGTATTATCTGATAGAAAAAAAGTTTATTTTAGGTCCCTCAACTATTGGACTAGTTTTATTTGTCTTCCTCTACCTTAAATTTGGGTACAGAGCGTCGCTGAATTATCAAAACCGATGTAAATTGAGTCTCTCGACAGTTTAGATGGTGGTTTCATCCTATATGGCACATGGCACTTTAACATTCCATATGGCACTTACATGTAATTATAGTCAGAAAAAAAAATAATAAGACCCATATGTCAGTGGTAATTGTACCATAAAAAAGAAAAACAATTTGTAGGACCCACAAGTTAGTCGCATGGCAAAAATAAAAAATCCTCATCTCTCTCTCCTCTCTATCTTCCCTACCTCTCTCTCTCCCCCCATCCCGTCGCGGTCCCTCGGTTGCGGCGTGCTCGAGTGAGGAGGCGAGGGGCCTGAGGCGACGACTCGGTGGTGGGGTAGTCCCCCGGTCGACGGCGAAGTCGGTGGCGATGACCTAGCCGCATCAGGGAGGAGGAGGACCAGCGGGGCGCCACGCACATTGCCATTGCCCACGCCAGTCGAGCGATCCGCGGGGGGAGACTCCACCATGACGACGACGACGAGCGGCCACCGAGGGATCTAGCCGCCGTTGCCAGGGAAGATGCCAGGACGGCCGCTATCAGTCGGCTCTCTCTCTCTTCTCTCCTTCCTCTCTACCCCTCCCCGCCCCGTGATGGAACCGACAGCAACATCAGCCATGCCTGCGATGTCAGCCTTACTCCGGCGAACTCAGCTTCGCTCCGGCGAACTCTCTCACTACTCACGCAATCAAGCACAAAGAAAAACACACGGGAGTTGAAAATTGGAATTGACACTAGTGTTTGGTGCTGCAAAACCAACCAGTAGCTTTTCTAAACTCTATTCATCTATTTATAGGGATTAAAAAAAACAGAGAGAACTTAGAAACTGAAAACTGAAAAAGGGAAAAACAGGGGAATGGCCGTAGTGGCCGATTGCCATGTGCGCCATGACTTCGCGACGTGTATTCTCTACGCCAGTCATGCCGCGCATCACTCTCTGGACTCACGCACCATCACCCGATGGCTGCGTTTCTGCGCGGTGACGAACTGAAACAAAAAGGAAAAAAATGACGCGCTACAGTCAACTGCATCTCGAGAAGCGAGGGCAACCAACGGAAAAAGAAAAAGACAGGCGCAGGATTACAATTCCATATTCAACATGCGATAGTGCCCACTTCTTCCGCCAGGCCATCGACCTCCGTGCCCCCGTGTCCTCTGTCGCCTGCTGTCGCCGTGGCAGGGACGAACTCACCGTCGCTACCGAGAACTCCGTAGCCGCCAGCTCGCCATGGCCGACCCAGCCTTCGACTCCATATCCGATGAGCTGCTTCCGCCTGGTTGTTTCCCACCGCGCCGGGCTGCCAACTCTCCCGCTGACGAGGTTGCCGCTGTCGCCGCCCCAAGAAACCACTAGGAGGAGGCCCTAGGAGAGGGGGAAAGGAGGGAAGGAGGAAGGAGTGGAAGAGAGAAGAGAGAGATCCGACTGACACATGGCCTACTATTTTTTATTATTTTTATCTAACTGACTTGTGTGTCCTATTGAATTTTTTATTTTTTTCTAGTGCCACGTAAGTTCCACGTAAGCATTATATGGGAGCAAAGACCAAGTTAACACGCCACGTGAGCATCACGTAGGATAAAACCATTATCTAAATCGTCGAGGGATATAATTTACTTGGTTTTGATAGTTAAGAGACATTGTATGTTCAGTTTTACTGTTAAGGGACACGTGTGAAATTTGAGCCATAGTTAACAGGGATATAAAGTGAAAATTTTCCTATATGTTGTGTACTGAATTTTTTTGATTTTTAGATTTATTTATTAAAAGATTTGCAAAAATAGATTTTCGTTTCAAAAAATTGCAAAAATAGACTCCCGCCGCCCTCTGGGAGGGCGATTTTTAAAAATCGCCCTCCCAGAGGGCGATTTTATGACGTGGCTGACAGCCGTTGGCACCCTGCTTTTTCCCGACGGCCCGTCAGCCATTTTGCAGGCGGCCCCGGCCTCCTGTTGTCAATAAAAACCGCCCTCTGAGGAGGGGCAAGGGGGCCGCCTGTCAAAATGCGCCCGGGGGCCGGCCATTTTACAGGCGGCCCCTTGCCGCCCTCTGGAAGGGCGGGTTTTTGGCTTGCCGCCCAACTAGAGGGGCGGTATTTAGCGTTAATATAGTCCGGACCGTCCGGACCTATCCGGACAGTCCGGACCAATATTCCGAAAAAAAATATTAGTAAAAAATTTGATTTAAAAAAAAATTATTTTCGAAATCAATTTTATTGTGACTACGGCTGCCGTCACTATTTCCTAGGCGCATACTGTCGCCGCTCCCTGGCGTGCCATCCTCACACAGTAGTGCATCGTTAGTTGGATATCAATAGGTTTTGTATGATAGTTAATGTGTGTTTAGTTTGTCACCGCTCGGAATGTACTTTCGTCAGTGAAGTTGACACTCGAAAATTCGTATTTTTGATCAGATTCGTCAGAACGTAGATCGTGAGGAATACGCTCGTTTGGATCGATGAGCGTAAACGAAGTAAAGTGGTTTCATCAGGAAACGTAGAATTAATAAAACGTTATATACAACAGACAAACTTATTACAGACACAAAGTATTACGAGCCCGGAACGTAACCTCTAGGCCTCTTCGACTTCCTACCCTGCGCTCGCACCTGTTCCCTGGGAGTAACGTCAACCGGTCTGGTGGTACAGCACGGCCAGCGCGGGTCGTCTGCACGGGTGTGGCAACTGGTGGGTCTGTGTCTGTGGTGGCGGAGCTCCTTCGAGCTGCGAGGCAGCTAGTATCTCATGGATCTCCTCGCCCTCTGTCCTCGTCCTCTAAATCGTCCCCCTCGAAAGGACCCGGTGCCCAACCGCTGCCGCGTGCACCCTGCGTGGAGGAGCCAGCGCCAGCAAACATCGATGGCGCTGTAACAACGAGTGGAACAATGTACACCAAATTATTGATTATGAGGCAAAATCGAAATTTTGCAAGAGAAAGTAAACTTTGATATAACCTGAAGGACTTCTGTGGTGGCACCGGGGGCACTTGTTCGATGTCCCAGCTGCACGTGTGGTTGTGTGTGGTACCTCCATTGCGGTCGACGTGCTAGCTCCAGAGGGATGTAGGTACGGTTGTAGCGAGGCTGCAGGGAAGCATATTGATGTACAACGGTGCATGTCATCAAGGAAACATATTATGAACGGAAGGTTAGTAGAATTTACCTCTGGAGGGGCCAGATGGCTGACTGGAACCCTGTGGGCGCACTCCCCTGCTCCTCGTCCTGTTCCTCCACGCTGGCCCGTGCGCTGCTGCTGGGGTATATAGACGGGAGGTACCCGCGTCAGCCGCGCGACAAGTGAGCGCACGAAGCACTGTGTGCAACGCTGACGATATGCCTCCCGAAGGTCGTCCTCTGCTCGTCCGCAGTCAGCACGATCCAGTGTCCAACCGTCCGATTACGCCGGTTGACATCACCCTGAATCTGGTGCGCTGTGTCGGCCTATTACAAATGTGACTTGATTATGTGTTAGAACCGTGCTACCTAGAAAGGGAATGACAAAGTGCAGAGATAAAGTGACTTACCGCGCGAAAGTAGTCTGGTCACGGTGTGTAGGATACGTGTCCGTCGTAGCAGCGACGTGTGCTGTGGATCTGGGGTGAACGTTACGCGTATGCGGGTTCGAGGTTGGTACCACCTGAGGTATGCTAGGTAATGCTCCTCAGTGTGTGCACGGAACTCGTCGACGACATCCTCCGTCGCCAACAACCAGTCCTCCACATACGGCTGCAGTCGGGGATACCACTGAGCACCGGCTGCCTGTCCCCTACGATACCATGGTATGTCGCCGCTAGCACAGCAGATCCCCAGCTCCACTGTGGTACGTAGCCGTCCTCGCTGTCGGCGATCGCACGAGCGTAGTGGATCAGTCCCTTGTCCACCGCGTGCCCGTGACTGTTGGTGAACATCACCCACCCGAACAACCACAACAGGTAGGCCTCCATGCTCCGCTGCACCGAGTATTCGTCGGCGTCGTCGTCTAGCTTGTCAGGCTGTAAAGGAAGATCATAGTCAGCATCACTGCTCCTTTATAGGTCGGATGATTGTGAAGCAAATGAATCTGTGACTTACGGTGAACTGTAGCACCCACGCCTGCGAGGGGCCAGCCGTGGTGTAAGGCGGTAGCGACCTCGGCATACCAAGCCCAGGTAGACGCTGCACGGCCTTGAACCGAGCAGATATGTCCTGCGCCCAACCGTGCCCCCCGTCAACCGGACCGACTGCGTCCCCTGCGAGGGGAAGTCCCAGCAGGTAGGACACGTCCTGCAGTGTGGGAGTCATCTCGCCACACGGTAGGTGGAACGTGTGGGTCTCCGGTCTCCAGCGATCCACCAGCGCTGCCAGAAGTGACCGGTCAGCTTTCCATCGCCTGGCGGGGTCTCTCTCGTCCGGTGCGGGCTCAACTAGCCTGCACAGCGGAAGAAGTCCAGCCTCACACAACCTGCCAAATATAGAACTGTATTCAATATCGGGGAAAACATAGATATGCACAAATGATGTGAATGAATATTCGTACAGCTCTTACCTCTGACGGAACCGGGGGTCTATCCGCAGAGCTGACGTGAAGGCCGTGGACGGAAGGTGCCTAGCTGGGCACCCCGACGGCTGACAGGTAAGACCGGTGGGACTGGTCGAGACCCCGGTCGAGCAGCTCTGGTGTAGGGTACGCCATACCTGCATACAATAGAGAGTTAGCGTAAATTAGTTTTAATGTTTATAGCATTTTACATGACAATAAAAAACAACAGTACGATACATGTCATTCTACAACAAAGATCAAGTATAGACTTACACTACACCCCAGCACCCACAATTGTTCGAGAACGTCTAAGACGGGGTCGTCTTGAAGTTGTGCTTCACCTGTAGGACGACTACCATCAGCGGCTGAACCCGACGGTCCAGCTTCTGCGCCACTTGGACCGGCTGCATCCTTTGGACATTTCTTATAGGTATGACCTGTTTGGTCACACTTTGAGCAACGTTTAAGTCTTCCACCGGCTTCTGACTCATCCATGTCATTACGGATGCGTCTTGTCTTGCGGCGACCTTTTTTAGTCCTCAATTTTGTTGGGTCAGGAATGTAGATAGCTTGAGGATTCTCCGTAGTAAATGTCCCGCTATACCGAAACCGTATATCTCTCCACTCCAGGTATTATAGATGCTTCTTTTCTGAAATAAGGTGAGACAAAATAACGTGCTTCGATTCCACACTCACCGCTCGCGGCAATCACATGGGAAATGGCTTGTGGAGCAGAGTAGGTTTTCGGCACAAGCACTTGCAGGTCCGTCGTCTTTGAGCACACACTCCTGCACAACTCTTTTGCGGTAGATTCTGCGCATGCCCTTGTCGACACACATATTTTCAAATCTGTGTTCTTGTGTGCTTGAGGTAGAGCACGATGTCTTCGGGCCTTATTACTTTTATCTTGCAGGTACTTAGTGAGCAGCGTTCCAAAGAAAAGATTATTATCCGCATTGAGGGGCCAGCTGCTCTGAACCGATCTCTAAAGTACTTGCATGTGCCATGCAAGATAAATTCAACTATTCAACAAGTGGGAGCCTCGAACACCACGCATCACCAGTTATAGACCTCTGCAAATTTGTGGTCATTATGCCAAATCGAGAACCATCCTTGTCATACAACAATGCCCATTCTCCTTTGGCTCATTCTCATCCACTCTGAAAATTTTCTAACTGAGGATGCATGCCTTCTTCTCATACGAGGTCCATCACTTGATAGAGGTTCAAGAGCTTGTGGAGCCTCATCCCTCAATGGTCGGCCTCCTGGACTGCTCATCTGTTGTTTTTAGAGGTCAGCTCATCCAACCTCCTCCAAAGCTCATTGAACTTCTTCTCTTGATTCTGGGCGCAAAGCCTCTTGAAAAGATCCATAAGGTGCTTATTTCTAAACTGTCTGTAGAAATTAGCACCCATATGACGCATGCACCATTTGCTTTGAACATCAGACCACCTTGGTGGGTATCCCTTCTCAACACTTCCATCTCTCAGTTCCTCAATTGCACGCAGCAAGCCAGAGTTACGGTCATGTATGAGGCATACATCTGGTCTCATCCGTACAACTGCTGTCTTAACCCTTTCTAGGAACCAATACCAGCTATCAGTGTTCTCACTCTCAACAAAAGCGAAAGCCACGGTAGAACTTGGTTGTTTTCCATCAACTCCAATTGCTGTTAATAGCTGACATCTATATTTTCAGTCAGAAATGTCCCATCGATGCAGAGGATAGGACGACAATGGATAAATGCTGAATGCAAGCACCTAGTGCAAAGAATACACGTTGCAACACGCTTTTATTACCATGGTCAATTATGGAAAGGCTTTCAGGTCATAGCACGTCTCCGGATTCCTCTGAAGAATACAGCCTAAGAGACGAGGCAAATTATCATAAGAGCTTCAAATGTGCCAAACCTCATCTCTACAACCTTCTGTTTTGCCCTCCAAGCCTTATCATAGCTAATTGTATATTTTGAATTTCTCTTCAATATGCCTAACAATTGACCTTGGTTCATACCCCAGGTTGTTGACAATATGAGAGTACATCTCTGTTGCAATAAATGCAGAGGTCATGTTTCTATGATATTTTTCGACACCTGTCAAGTAACATGAATGCTCCGTCACGATTGAAACTTGCCAATAATCTTTCATATACCCTTGAATGCGTGCACCGCCATGGACACCCATCCTTCATGCACTTCACTTCATACACTGATTTGTTTGACTTCACGACCGAGAACTCCTCTGAAGTGGACACCGCCATTGTTTGACTGTCTCCTTTAAATCTTCTACATATGCGTACTTAGCCCCTGAATGACCTCATTCTGCTTGTACTCCCACGGCACATGATGCCGCTCGGAGATAGTAAGCGAGAGAAGTCTCGTTGCTCCATTCTGCAGGCATCACGTTGTCCTCATCAGACGAGTCATCATACTCTGCATGCTCATTTTCAGAATCTTCTCTAGCCATTTCTTGGACGATCGTGTCGATATGTTCTCCCTCATCTGCCACACCTGTTGCCTGTCTATCTTCTTCATTCCCTCCTTCATTCCTCCTTCATTTTCTTCTATTGTTTCACTATCACTCCCGCCGTACTTGGACCCTCATCATCTTATACGGGCATTGCACCAGCGTTGTTATCTTTCTCATATATGGACACAAGTATGCCCAGTGGCCAGCCACGTTGAAATGCATTCTCCACATACCATCTCCAAGTGGCAGTGCAATCCACTGGCATCAGTTCCCAAAAAAAACCTTCAACTACAACGACTGACTACTACATACAAGGTTATTCCGCTGAGCTGAGGGTCCAGTCGAAACCCTCGCATCAGCCAGTTGTATACTGATCCAAAACTTCTCTCAGCTGGCCTATCAATACCCTTAGCCGTTGAACTAAACTCCGACAGATCTACACCGTCTGGACCATATCTCACATTCCCTTGCCCGTGAAATAACTGAAATATCACCTTATTTGACATATCTGTTGATGAAAAATACAGTTAAACTAGGTACCAACATCCTCCTAACATCTAAAACCGTGTATTCCAGATTTTACAAGTAACATCTGTACAAAAAATAAGTCATCTAACAGATTAACTAAAAACTACAGATCTATATAGTACTATACACGTAACTAGTACATTACTACATTAATTCTTACATACAAATAGAAATTGCAAAGGAACAATGGATTTTACCTGCAGGCAAATCAGCAAACGGGCAGAGCTTCGCTGCTTTCGCCCTCTCAGCTCTCTCCTGTTTTTTTTTCTAATTTGAGTGAATTTTATGACTTTTTTGAGTCTGGGAGGGAGGTTTTATACCCGGGGGATAAAAACCGCCCTCCCATAGGGCGGCAAGGAGGCCGCCTGCAAAAAACCACCCTGCAAATGGGCGACTTTGCAGGCAGCCCCCTGGGAGCCAAAAACCACCCTCTCAGAGGGCGGTTTTTGGGCACATTTTGCAGGCGGCCCCCTTGCCGCCCTCTGAGAGGGCGGTTTTTGGGAGACCGGGAGGCCGCCTGCAAAATGGCTGACGGCCGTCGGCGGGGGGGCCAACGGCCGTCAGCCACGTCATAAAATCGCCCTCTGGGAGGGCGATTTTTAAAAATCGCCCTCCCAGAGGGCGGCGGGAGTCTATTTTTGTAATTTTTTGAAACAAAAATCTATTTTTGCAAATCTTTTAATAAATAAATCTAAAAATCAAAAAAATTCGTTGTGTACTGGGTGAACTCCCTCCGGCTTGGAGTCCCATCGGTTTGACGGCCCAGCCCAAACAGAAAAACCCGCTCATGCCCAATCCAGTAAGAATCAATCAGACTGTTGTACCGACTCGGAGTGGGCAAGCTGTCAAGAGGATTTGCTCCATTTTGCCAGCCCATTCTTCATTGCGAGAGACGCGCCGGTCTCGGTGGACCACAGGCCAGTGAAGTCATGCCTCGCACGAGTGCTTCTTCCTCACGTGGTCGACGTTCCTCTACTGACACAGCAGCAGAGCAGAAAAAACAACACACCTGTGTTGTTCCATTCACCGAGGCGGCGTTTTCCCTGGGTAATTAAAAGCGCGACCAAGACGACAAGAAAAAGGGCAGGAGTAGCAGGAAGAAGTAACGCAAGCGCGCTACTCCTAGCCCTCAACGGGTCGAGAGGGAAAGCCTCCCCTCCGTTGGTTTCCTTTTTCCTCCTTCTCCCCCACCCGCGCCGCTCGGCCCGCGCCATGCCAGCTCGATCGGTCACTCCGCCCGCCCCTCCACCTTCCACCTGGCAGTGCTGGCATGGCATGGTACCACCTCCCTTCCCCGCAACGCTGACGCTTTCCCGCGAGGGGGAAGCCTCGCCGCCTCGCTCGCGTGCGCCGTGGTTGGACCGACGCGCAACCGCCTCCGCGCCCCAGTGCACGCATCACCCCCGCTGCCACTCTCGCGTGAGGCCTCCAGGACCAGGCTCCTCCTCCTGATCTATATAGCGTGGCGCCTCCGCTCCTCCTAGCTTCACCACCACTGCACCGCACGCACACCGACCAAGTGCCCCGCTCCTCCTGGCTTTGGCTCTCGCGTGAGCGGACGGAGGGTTTAGGCGGAAGCTGACTGGGCGGGCGGACGGTGTTGCGCGGATCCGATCCGGCTGCGGGCGAGATGGCGGCGCCGGCGTCCGCGGTTGGGCTACGAGGGGCCGTGCCGTTCCCCGTGCCCGCCGGGGTCCGGAGGCGGGGGGCGGAGCTGCCGACGTCGTGGTCTCTGCTCTCCGGGCGGAGATTCCCTGGTAATGATCCGCCCCACCTTTTTGCTCTCCTCCTCGTCGACCTTGGCTGCCGCGCCGCCCCCGCGTGCCTCGGCTCGATCAGGTGGCTTGTCGCGCTGCGGCTGCGGTAATTCGTCGTGGTCTTATTTTTGCCTGCCTCATGCCGTGCCTCCAGGTGTCGTTCGCGTCGACGGAGCTTCCGGGGCTCGCGTGGCCGTGCGGGCGGGGGGCGCGTCAGGGGAGGTGATGATCCCCGAGGGCGAGAGCGAGGGGATGCCGGCTTCCGCCGGTTCAGACGATCTGCAGGTGCGTGATCATTATTCCTCCTGCCTGGCTGCCTTGACATTTAACAATACTATTGCTACTATTAACAACATTTTGCATGGGTGCGTGATCATTATTCCTCTGCCTGGCTGCCTTGACATTTACCAATACTATTGCTACTATTAACAACATTTTGCATGTTATGTTTGAAAATTGAAACATGTACGAGTGCTGCTACCTGACAATATCATATACATTTCACACAATGTGTGTCCTCTTTTTTGAGCGGGTTCATGACTGAGACCGTGTTGATTTCTGTTTCTAAGGGGGATTATGGTATATTTAATCTTTTTATATACTTAGTCCTTACTAGTCGTCTGCCTGTATAATGTGATGTACGTAGGCCAAACACCATATATGAGGCCTCAAAGGGCACGTCATGTGTGCAGGATTGAACTAGAACCCTTGTGTGTCATCACTCATTTCTTTCAGTTGTCAATATGTTTTCCTTCTGAACATTTTGTCTCTTGTACATTGTTCTAGGCGCCAACCTTAGATGATGAATTAAGCTCGGAGGTTGGAGCTGAAGTTGAGATTGAGTCATCAGGGACAACTCGTGATACTGGAGCAAGTGACGTTGAAGGCATGAAGAGAGTGGCTGAAGAATCCGCTGCTGAGCAGAAACCACGAGTTGTCCCACCACCATCAGATGGGCAAAGAATATTCCAGATGGACCCAATGCTTAATGGCTATAAGTACCATCTTGAATATCGGTATGACATTTCCCCCTTCCTTATATACCACAGAGTATCGTTAGGTCTTGCTTCTATTATTCTCCACCCTAAGATGTTCAGTCTTTCTGAAGTGTCAGAGCTGACGAGACTTGAAATTTTTATCTTCACTCACTCTGATCTGTTCTCAAATAGAAGTTGTTTTAGAAAGCATTAAATCATGCTTTAAAACTTAGCAAGAGTCCTAGACTACTAATGTGCACAAAAAACATTTAAATTTTTTTTAGCCAGGTCGGCCTAAGATGAGGCTGACCAAATTTTATTAAGGTTTAGAAAGAAGGTGTTACAAGCTAAACCTCGACGGAAAGCTGCCGAAATCTGATTATAAGCGCGCAGAGCACACAGCCCGCTGGCACATAGACGCTGATGGCAAATGTACTTAACATTTCCTTGAAAAATCTAAATGTTCTAACATTTAGATTTTTCAAGGAAATGTTAAGTATATTTGCCATCAAAGTACTCCTTATCATTATAAGAAATTTTAAGTCAACATACAGTTAGAAAAAAGGTTAATGTCAAATAAGTATATTGGACACTACATCGATGTATGAGCACGTAGTAAATTGTAATACAGAGGTAGTACTTAGTCTTCACAATGGTTCTGGTAGGGGTGGTACTGCAAACCAAACAAAAGAATGATAGAATGGCGTCAGAACTCAGAAATGCAATATTAACTTTCAGTGTTTAATCAGAAAAATATTGATGATGTAAAATGCATAATGGGTTTTAGACCTTGCTGACGTCTGTCAATTGAACAACGACTTCATTTCCTTTCTTTTGTATTGCTGTTATATGGATGAAGTCAATAGGTCCATGCTGACTCTACTAGAAACCTCATTATGCTTTAATTGATTGAATACAGATATAGCCTATATAGGAGACTGCGTTCAGACATAGATCAGTATGAAGGAGGCCTGGAAACATTTTCTCGCGGTTATGAGAAGTTTGGATTTAATCGCAGGTATAATTTCTTTTACTATGTAACCAAACAACACTTTTCTGCGTGTAACCAAATAACTCAGTGGTATTCATCCTTCTTCCCATGTAGTGCTGAAGGTATCACTTATCAAGAATGGGCTCCTGGGGCACATGTATGTTCTTTCGATAGTCTCATCATTTACCAAAAATTGCTACATTATTAGTTCCATATTTCTAGTACATATAGATATAATTACCATGCCATATATACTAAGATATTCCAGATTTTATGGAATTTATAACTCTCAGACGAATAACTTAATCAATGTATTTGACCAGACATTGTTAAGAACTGACTTCTGCTTCCAATTACAGTCTGCAGCATTAGTAGGTGACTTCAACAATTGGAATCCAAATGCAGATTGCATGAGCAGAGTAAGCCCACGGGCTCACAAATATGCCCTTCCTTTCTTCATAAATAATCTCTTTTACATTTGTTTAGCTAATTTAATTAGTTATAGCATTGACTTCATCAATAATCTAGAGTTGAGCTAGCGATATATCATGCACACTCTTATATGTTATTTACTGTTGCCATGAGTTAACTGTTAGTTATTGGTTTTGATGCTACTGCAGTGGTAATACATTAATGATGTGCATGTTACAAATATACATTCTTATTGCCTAGATATATTTTACAGTTTTTGTGGACTTGATAGGAGGAGCCGGGTTGTTGGAAGTTGTAACTCATAGTGCATGGGCCTAGTGTTTGTAATTCCATATGTTCGGCAAGGTGGTAATGAGTTACTGATGCTCATATCTAATGCAACTGTTTTCAGAATGAGTTTGGTGTTTGGGAGATTTTTCTGCCTAACAATGCAGATGGCTCATCACCTATTCCACATGGCTCACGTGTAAAGGTAATTCCTTATTCTGCTTGGCCAGTGTTTTGTCCTGGGCTTGTGAGCATCTACCTGTATCAAGCAATTTTTTTTTGTCATCTAGGTGCGAATGGAAACTCCATCTGGTACAAAGGATTCAATTCCTGCCTGGATCAAGTACTCTGTGCAGGCCGCAGGAGAAATACCATACAATGGAATATATTATGATCCTCCTGAAGAGGTCCCCCCTGCCCCATGTCAACATGTTCTTGTTCCCTGAAAAAAGTGCTCCTTCATTTGTACTTTATTTTGTTCTCCAGCAATTTGTACTTGCGAAAGCTTCTGAAATGTCCTCTGACTGTTGGAAATTTCTGTTTCTGTTGCCATCTTAACATTATACTTTTTATCTAGTTATTGAAATGTTTTTACATGAATATGCAGGAAAAGTACGTATTCAAGCATCCTCAACCTAAAAGACCAAAGTCATTGCGGATATATGAAACTCATATTGGAATGAGTAGCCCGGTAATGCATATTTTCTTTAATTACTAGCTATATACAGTTCGAGTTAACTTACATTCTAGAATTATATTAAAGTACTGTTAGCCTTAATTTTTGTACCTGTTTACTTCTAAGCATTACAAGGTTTCACTGTAGTACAATCAGCACAATTTAATTACATGTTTATTAAGAATTGGCCATTTATATGTAACCTTTAATGAATAGTTGACTCAAATATGATGTTTTGAAGCAAATTATTGAGTGTTTACACTGATATTTTTTTTATTTTATGTTTTCTGCCACCATAGGGTATATTTAATTAATCCAATATTTGTATTTCTTACAAATGGGTATGGTTATGTTTACATCATAAGAAATAGTGAATAGCACATCTATGTCTACCATTTTTATACGTAATAATTTTTGTAGATGTCTGTTCCTAATTTATAATTTTTTTTCCTTCATAACTATGCTGGCTGGCATTAATTTTAATACACTTGTGATCAGGAGCCAAAGATCAACACATATGCAAACTTTAGGGATGAGGTGCTTCCAAGAATAAAAAAGCTTGGATACAATGCAGTGCAAATAATGGCAATTCAAGAGCACGCATATTACGGGAGCTTTGGGTAATGAAATTACAGATTGATGTATTTTTTTCTTGTCTTTGCAGTTTCCACTGTTCAGGTTCAGCAACTCATATATGCTTTTACACTTAAAATCTTTTATCCTTCATTCCCTTTGTATTATGTGAGAAACTGCTTCTTCTTTATACTCTTATCAGCTTTGTCTTCCTTTTATACTCATGGAGTAATGTTGTTATTGACCATATTTATTTTGATACACTTGAACTGTAACAAATGACATTTCGCCACCTTTTGAAGGAATGGTTATTGAGATAATTTTCAACTATAATGTTTAATTGTCAGTTAAGACTTTTATTTTTGGGAAGCAATGCAGATTTGTTACTTTTGTTGCAGGTACCATGTCACCAATTTCTTTGCACCAAGTAGTCGTTTTGGGACCCCAGAAGAGTTAAAATCATTGATTGATAAAGCTCATGAGCTTGGTTTGGTTGTGCTCATGGATGTTGTTCACAGGTAATTAATTAGTTCCTAGTATTTGTTAACTGGTATTTCATATCTAAGCTAGTAACGTGTGGTCACAAGGCCTTAGATAAAAAATATAAATGTCCTTATTATATAAAAGAAAATTGTGGTGGCAAATCTGCCATTATACCACCACCTCTTGAGTTAGTGGGATCTTCTGTGGATAAGATCATTTATGTATGTGGCTAGGCTACTTGTGGATTAATGTTTGGTTCCAAATTACACTTCTCTGAGAAGTTTATAGATAGTTCATTTTATTTTATGATATATTTATTCAAACCCATGTCTACGCATGAGTATTTGCTAATGCTATGATTCTGTTTCTATTAAAAAATACATCCAGCCCTTAAGTTGGTGGACCATAATTATGACTAATCTACAACTATATAGATGTTTTCTCTTTTATGCAACATATTTACCTTGAATTATTACAATAAGAGTTTTCACAATTTAAATTGGCTAACATTTGATTTTCACCGGAGCCTTAGGATGGGAACAAAAAGAATTAAAAGGTTTCTTGAATTTTCCATTCTATCATTTATGAACTTGCAGATTCAAATCAATATTTTATTCATGACATTTTTGGTGGGCTTTATGGTGGATAACAATTAGAAATAACTTTTACATGCCAAATTTTGTCAATCACTATGGCCCAAAGCTTAACGCCATTGGATCTCTGGGTTCTAAGCCCTTTTGGTTGCAAAGTTTCACCTTTGGGTTGATCTTACTAAGCCCCCTTTCAGCTGCATACCTTATAGCTTTACCTTTTCCTTCTTTTCTCTTGCAGCCACGCGTCAAATAATACCCTGGATGGGTTGAATGGCTTTGATGGTACAGATACACATTACTTCCATAGTGGTTCACGTGGTCATCATTGGATGTGGGATTCTCGCCTGTTCAACTATGGGAATTGGGAAGTAAGGGATATGATAATCGTTACTGCCACTCATGAAGTATCATTATTCATTTCCACTAATCTCTATTGGGTCTGCTAACATTTTTACCCTCATACAGGTTATAAGATTTCTACTTTCCAATGCAAGATGGTGGCTTGAGGAGTATAAGTTTGATGGTTTCCGATTTGATGGTGTAACCTCAATGATGTACACTCACCATGGATTACAAGTATATTGCTTCGTTTCCATGACTTTATTTTCACCATCTTCTTAATTCTGATGGGGGTCACACCTAGTCAGTTGCTATTTGTTACAGCATCATATTTATTGGAATCATAGTCTTTTTTCTTAAGTTTCCACCCTTTTTGTTTAGGTAGCATTTACGGGAAACTACAATGAATACTTTGGATTTGCCACTGATGTTGATGCAGTAGTTTACTTGATGCTGGTAAATGATCTAATTCATGGACTTTACCCTGAGGCCATAAGCATTGGTGAAGATGTAAGTTCTAACCATATTTGTCTTTATGTACACATTTCTTGCAATGTATTTATAGCACTATTTTTGTCATATATACAAGCTTAATTAATAAGTTGAAAGCTTGCACTGCATATTGGGCTATGTCAGTTTTACCTTCTCTAGTTCATAATTTTGTATACCCAAAGCTTAGGATTCCAACGTTAATGTTACATATTTATAATTAACCCCCTCTTGATAGTTGATCAAATTCTGTCGCTGGTTCAAGAAACTGATTGTCTTGGGCTTAGAAAACAGCAACGAGTCATGATCGTTACCAAAGACTAGTGGCCACATGGTCTCCAGTATGGAACTTTGACCATCGACGTTTATACGAATATGTTAGTAAAGAATTATACAAATGCATTGTTATGAAATAAATTTTCACAACAAATATAATGGCACCATTTGCATGTGAATAATCTATTAGTTTTTATATATTGGTTAGAGTTAGAGAAGTACTCCCTGTCCCAAAATGAATCCATCCCTTGCATCCTGGGAAACATTTAGTGGTGAGTGCAAAAGACCAAAGTGTCCCTCATTAATAGGTACTAGTGCCATGCCCGTGCGTTGCAACGGGATTTATAGTAAGACGGTGGTTTTACGGGTTTTATTTATGGAAATATGTTTTTTTAGTGGTTTTTAGGTAGAGTGATTCTGTTTTGTTGGGTGAGGTGGTTTTTAGAGAGGGTGGTTTTTTAGGTGGGGGAAGTACGGTGGTTGGAGAGGAGGATGACTATGCTTTTATAGTTGTAGAGAAATAGTATTGGTGGGTGAGTACGTAATGAGTATTGAAGGGATAAAACTTCTCTATTTGCAAACTGAGGGTGGGTAAGAGGGTAGAAATCAACTTATTTTGGGACAAATTTTGAACTCTAGGAATCAACTTTTTTTGAGATGGAGGGAGTATGAAATATAAATGCACACATTCTAAAATTTTACTTATTCCTGAAAGAAAAGAGTATCGTTTTGTCCTCGAACGCTGTACAGCTGTGCATGTTTCATGGCATCATAACCTTTTCTTCTCTTTGGAACTCCAACTTCCCTGGAAGTTTGTGAAGAAGCCTGTATGTTCTATAGTTACAAAACAGTAGGAATAATACTCTAAAGCCCATACATAAACGTAACTCTCTTGCAAAAAGTAACTTGATTTCAACTGTTCTGTTGGTTATATGACAACTACTTCAGGTTAGTGGAATGCCTACATTTGCCCTTCCTGTTCAAGATGGTGGGGTTGGTTTTGATTATCGCCTTCATATGGCTGTCCCTGACAAATGGATTGAACTTCTCAAGTAAGTGTTTCAAATGTTGGTTAGTAGAAATACTAATTATATATCTAGTGAACATAAACTATTCTTTTTGTATTTGACTTACACGACAATGATTCAAATTCTCTTTGTATAACATTTGTTTCCTTGACCATGCTATTTGTATTTATTTTCTTAAGTGAATTGGTATAGCTCCTGCCCTTGATTTTTTTTAATTGAGAGATGTGGTGCCAGAGTTTGAACTTTTATTTTACACAGGCAAAGTGATGAATGTTGGAAGATGGGTGATATTGTGCACACGCTGACAAACAGAAGGTGGTCAGAGAAGTGTGTTACTTATGCTGAAAGTCATGATCAAGCACTAGTCGGTGACAAAACTATTGCATTCTGGTTGATGGACAAGGTTACCACACATCAATCTCTAAGTTTTACTGATTGGGACTGTAACTTATGGCTATTTAATATATCCTTGATAAGTATTTCTACTGATTTTACTCAAATATGCTCAATATATTCATTGTAGACAGTAAGAACGTTATGAAAACCACAGAGCGAGATCGTTGTTTAAGTTGGTTAGCTTTAGGCTTTCTGCAGTCTGCAGTCTGCACCCTGTTTTTCCTGTATTAGTTGCAACACGCATGCATCTGTTATCTCTAGATCCTGTATCTATGAATTCTCTATTCTTTATTACTTCTTTGGAAAATGTTATTTCCTTGTTTTAATACTTCAAACATATTTGTGTATCATTGTATCACCACAATATTATTGAGAAATAGAGTTATTTTTTGAGTTTTAATTGTTCTTCCAAAATGAGACTAGCATGGCCGGTGATGTCTTCCTATGAATACATGAAGAAGTTGAGCAAAGAGAGTTAGCCATTAGTAGTTAGTTTCCTTTTCTCTCGATGGGCCTCCATGTGGTGAGCTGGAGGTCTAACGGTAAGCCTTGGCGGGGCTATGTTGTTCCTCACCAAAACTCTTTTTCCTTCTTAATGAAAAAGCAGAGCTCCTGCTTCCTTTCAAAAAAAAAAGTTTTAATTATTCTTGAGAAAATGGATATACATGCACAACATAGCATAGTTTGAATGAATGAATACTGACATGAGAACCTCACATTCTGTACTTATGCAGGATATGTATGATTTTATGGCTCTGGACAGACCGTCAACACCTAGCATTGATCGTGGAATAGCATTGCATAAAATGATTAGACTTATCACTATGGGATTAGGAGGAGAAGGCTATCTTAACTTTATGGGAAATGAGTTCGGACATCCTGGTGAGATTTAACAACAATCACTCATCATGTTTGTTTTAATTTTATATCAACTTTCCATTCGACAATGGTTCTTGTCACTTGTAATTTTAGTATTTTCCAGGAAACAATTGGCTTAAAGGTCATTGATCTACCTTCTATTTTGCAGAATGGATCGATTTTCCAAGAGGTCCACAAGTACTTCCAGATGGTAAGTTCATCCCAGGGAATAACAACAGTTACGACAAATGCCGTCGAAGATTTGACCTGGTAACTTTATTTGCTCTATCACCTGAATATTGATGACTAGAATTTCTGCATTCCCTGGATTCAAACTAGATATCCTTTTGCCCCTTCTGCAGTGTTTTAATCACCAAGGTCCCAATACGACAATTTTTTATTCACATTAGCATTTGTGCAGGACCAGCATTATCGAACCATGATTTTGTTATTGATCAATAAGTTTTTTCATTGCTTTGTCAGGGTGATGCGGACTATCTTAGGTATCGTGGTATGCAAGAGTTTGACCGGGCGATGCAGTCTCTCGAGGAAAAATATGGAGTATGTTGTATTTATTACTTATCTTTTTCTGGGGTTGCACAAATATGAGCCATTATGCTTACTATTTATGCTAGCATCATATTAGGTGCTAAAGTCTTTCTGTAATGCCACTTTCTTTTAAACGTCTTTGGTGTATAAATTGGTTAGTCAACTACAGGTTTGATACGATGCTTCAAGAACCCATGCTTTTTTTTGTGATGTTTTTTGTTGGACATTAAAGCAAGAAAACATCCTTCGTCTGAAGAACTACTACTATTTACTGCACTGCAACAAGCATTATCCTCCTTTTATATGTCTTGTGACTCTTGCCTCCCGCAGGTGCTATATATAGGATACTTTTTCTTGTTATTTCACCTATTTATCTTGATTTTGCACAAAACCAGTTGAAATATATGGTGACTAGACCAACTGCACCGGTGCATTATGCAATTAAGTCCAATACTTAATACAAGGCAGTTTTGTTGGGAAAATACGAATAGGAATAGTGCCCATTGTCATTATCTAGGTGCATCATTCTGTTTCCCCATGTCTTCCCATGATTGCAATAGTAATTGGTACTGTTAGATAATGGACACCTTTGGTTGATGTCAATTAAATTATTTTTTATCTTGTGTTTGCATAGACTATTTGGACAGCAGTTTTAGACTTTTATTGATAAATAAATGTCTTTGTAAATAATGAAATGCACATATTTCCTTCATAGAGTTTCTTTTTCATATTTTAAATAAAAATTTTATAAAAAAATGATGGGTTTGTTTTAACATGTAGACACTGATAGAGATTTTCTTATGAAACTGGCTATGTAATTTCAGTTCATGACATCAGACCACCAGTACATATCTCGGAAGAATGAGGGGGATAAGATGATTGTATTTGAGAAGGGAGATTTGGTGTTTGTGTTCAACTTCCATTGGAGTAACAGCTATTTTGACTACCGTATTGGATGTTTAAAGCCTGGGAAATATAAGGTATGCAGCTGTTGTGCATTGCCCATGATCAAATTGTTGTTTTTGTTCACTAGTTAAGGCTTTACCGACCTTACTGGTAACCAGGTAGAAATAGAACCATGCCAAAAAAATCGGATTTGCTTGTTTTTTGCCCAAAAAGAAAAAAATGCAACCATGTTTTTTTTTTGTTTCAAATTGCAACATTCCTATTTTTTTTCCTTTTCAAATTAAAAAATTGAATGTAGACTAAAAAAACATGCTTCGTGCATCTCCAGTTGTACGACCTAATATTTCTCTCTGGGTCTCTGGGATATGTCAAGTGCGGAAGTGCCATTATTTTTTGATTGATGTTAAATCAGGAGTTAGGAGCAAGGGAGTTCTTTGGTAATAATCAGCACTTCATATTTACCTACACTAGTCGTGTGCCCATTATGTTAATCCTGCGATTCCTGCCATAGCTTACTCCATCCATATATTTGAAAATCACCAGTAAAAATTACTCAAAGATCCTCTAGTCAGTTTGCAGCTCGTTCTTGCTTCATACAGATGAACTAGATGTGTTGGTTGCTGCACTGCTGATACTACATGTTGTTTTCTATCAGGTGGTCTTGGACTCGGACGCTGGATTCTTTGGTGGATTTGGCAGGATCCATCACACTGCAGAGCACTTCACCGCCGTAAGTCCTTGATCAGATGAAATTGCGCACCGTATACTGTGTGCTCTTAATTAACCTCCGTTCGGTCTGTCCATTCCTTGCAGGACTGTTCACATGACAACAGGCCCTACTCGTTCTCGGTTTATTCTCCTAGCAGAACCTGTGTTGTCTATGCTCCAGCGGAATGAAACAACAGCATGCAAGTGTGCGGCTGCTAGTGCAGAGGAGCAAGAAAAACTGGTTGCTAATACAACCATTTGCAAGATCTCTGTTGGTATGAGCAATCTGTGAACGAGTTTCCTAGCTTTTGTGTTTTGTGCTCCCAGTTCGTACTTTTAGAGGAAGTTGTGAGGGAAAGAAACGCTGATCTGTAATTACCTATGGTTGTCGAACGGCGACGAAACCATGATTCCACCAATATATTGTTGCTACCTTTTGAACTGCCAATTAAGCATAGTTTTTTTATATACTATGTTGTGATGCTTGATGCTTTGTTAGAATCATGTTTCTCCTTTCAAAAAATAAAAGTTAGAATCATGTTCAACTTAGAAATCATAAAGAAAATGTTTGAGCACTAGCGATTTCAGGTGAGGAGATTGTCTAGGAGTCAAAGTTTGTTGGTCATGTCAGCCTCTGATAGTCGTGTGGTCCTACTCTGCTTATCCTTGACTGCTACTTCATCTTGAGTACCAGCACAGCAACACAAATGTTGGATGCTTCATCACAAAGCACCAGCATTCCCATACCTGAAGACATTGCATCTTCCGGTCTTGGCTTGGCAGACATCTCAGCCTTCCTCTCCGAGATGTTAACCCAGTAACGACGCAAGGGCACCAAAATGGAACAGGAAACAGCTCTGATATATGGTGCAAGGCAAGGAAGAATACACAGGCATGCATGTCCTACCCAAAATGGAAGCAGCACGCAGGTTGCAGGGCACAGCACATGGGGTACAGTCACCACCAGCTCATGACAATGAACACTTAGCCAGTTTGCGCGAGAGTTACTTCTACTCGACCTCTGACAGTGGCCTCACCTAACATTTGGCTAGTATCACACACAGTTTGCTACCCAGCTTACATCACATGTACGTGAAATCATGCTGTCCTTCTTTCTATCAAGTTCCTAGTTGCTAGTCTTATGATATCATTGACATGAGCTACGACTGACACCTGCATGAAGATAGAGCCATTGATAAACTTGTTAATACGCACTGCCGCTGCTTGCTTCAAGGTTGAGACTGTAGGTAGGACACTTATACTATCCACATAGCCAAGCGGCAACAGGAAGGAAGAGATCGAGAAGAGATAAATAGACTTGGAAGGTAGAGTTGTTAGCTTAGCTAGCTACTAGTATACTAGTAGTTCCTACTTCCTACACAGCTGCTCACTGCTGTAAGGTTAGCTTTGGTTGGTGTGAGAGGTGGCAGCAGCAGAGAAGCACCTGCAGGCGGGAGGCATGGAGGGCGGCCGGGAGCAGCAGATGCAGATCGTGTGCGTGCGGAGCGCGTCGACCGGCGGCGGCGGCGAGGAGGAGGCGGCGGCGGAGTGGGACCAGTCGTCGTCGCGGTCGGCGCTGTCGCTGTTCAAGGAGAAGGAGGAGGAGATCGAACGGAAGAAGCTGGAGGTGAGGGAGAAGGTGTTCTCCATGCTCGGCCGGGTCGAGGAGGAGACCAAGCGCCTCGCCTTCATCCGCCAGGTCAGTGTGTTCGCCCGTGTCGTCACTGTCACCCACTCATAACACCAAGCTAATATCAACTAATAAAGCTTAATTGCCATGGCGATCGATGATCTGATGGCGAGCTAGATTAACTGTTGGTTGATTTTTGCAGGAGCTGGAGGTGATGGCTGATCCGACGCGGCGGGAGGTGGAGACGATACGGAAGCGGATCGACAAGGTGAACCGCCAGCTCAAGCCTCTCGGCAAGAGCTGTCTCAAGAAGGTCAGGGCGCCATTGCTGCACATATCTCCTACAGATTACGAATCCAGCCAGCTACACGCCGCGCTAACTTGTTAATTTGTCCCTAAAAAAAACAGGAGAAGGAATACAAAGCGTGCCTGGAGGCTTACAACGAGAAGAGCAACGAGAAATCAACGCTTGTGAACAGGCTCATGGAGGTAAGTGTCAAAGTGGTAGTTCAGAATTTCGGTGCGGAATTTTAGTGATTTGGGTACCTCAGAAAGTTGTATATTCAGTAAAAAAATGTAAGACTGTCTAGAATTTTTATCAAATTTTGTTGAAAATTCGAAATTTGTTTGAACTGTTTGAACAAAACTCTGCTGAAATTTATATTTTTGTGATTCTCTAAAAATAAATGGAAAATATTTACACGAAAAGAATGTAGGATACCAAGGAAGAGCTTATCATGTATTAAGAAGAAAAGCAGCATTTTCACTTTTTTCACATTCCGCCAAAGAAGAAATTAGAGAAAACCAGAAAATATATAGGCTAGCGCTAATTAAAGATTCTATAAGAAAATCATATTTTGATTGTGCTTCAACTATATTAACTGTCCTTGAAGTGTTGGATAATCATAGTGGACGATATCCTATCGCTATTCTAAAATCGCTCATGAGACCTTAGTTTCATAAGGCTGCTCTATGATCCGAAAAAAGAAAAGTACTCTTTCATTTTTGTTATTATCCTATTGGGTGTAGTGCGAATTATGAATTTAATTCTAGAGGAAAAGGGGGAGAACCTGGGTTCAAACCAAGGCCAACGCGCAGCTCTGGCAGTTCCCTTAAGCTACGCGTTCTCAAAATGTTTACCTGAACCTAGTCAACAACACAGCCTGTTTCTTTTCTTTTGCTAAAGATCTACTACTAATTAACCAAAGTGATGTTTTCTTTTCTTAGGTACCAAAATTAAACTCGATGCCTATTTCCATTTTAGGGGCCAGTTTAAATGCTCGGCCTAGCCCAAAACACCCAAGCTACAAGACCATAGACAACCTTTGTCTCAATCCTGGTCAACTAGGTTGGGCCTAATGTATGTTGGCCCAAAACTTCCTCTATATATATGCCTAACCACAGTTAGTGGCCATTAGACCATGATTCCCACAAGTAGATGATTTATATTGACTGCTATTTGAGTATATTTTCCACAACTAATAGCAGACATAGACAGTGCAAATAAACAATTATCATAATTTACTCGATGGATAAAGATGGAGCACAACTTCTAAGTGAACTAGAGGAATATTGGGAAATGGAGAGGGTATTATACGTTGTAGTTCTTACAGTAATGTTCTTTTATTATATTTTTATTGCTGCTTCTGTATATTTATTATGTTATATTATCTTTTTTTTAATATATGGCGCAATTGACTTTTTTAATTCATTTGACTATCCGTTTTTTCTAAAGTATTTGTAAATAGACAAACATACTATTGGTAGGTTTAAAGTAATTTTGATGATAAATCTAGTGCTACTCTTTTGACTTTTAATGATAGATTCTACTTAACTAAGTAATTGAATAAATATTATTGGTTAAAGTTTGAGAAAAAAATTAACTATGTCATATATTAAAAACAGGTAGTATAACAGTACTAGCCGTACAAAACAAGCGCATTAATCATTCCAATGATTTTGAGCAGCTTGTGGGCGAGAGCGAGCGGCTGCGGATGAAGAAGCTCGAAGAGTTGAACAAAACGATAGAGTCCCTCTACTAGATTTGGGCTTGGGGGCCATGGCTGCCAGCCTGCCACCACAAGAGCTTAATTGCAGTGTGCAATTCCCTTTTTTTTCTATGACACGAGGATGAGCCAAATTTGTGTGACCTCACATGTGTCGTCGTTTGAAATCTGATGGGATCACGAGTTATCTGTTTTGTATGGTTCAGTTAATTTGCAACGTCATTGTCAAGAGAAATCTTTTCCAAGAGAGGGCTCGAAACAGGATTAATTTGGAAGCAAAGCGTACTTAGCATCATGCCATCATGCTCTTGCGTCAGAGCTTTATTCCTGAACTGGATTCTTTAGAGGAACAGTGCCACATATGTTGACACATTCCTGATCGGTTAGTTTTTGTAGTTGCACACCTCGCCTCATCGATCGACAAGTCCTGCGTAGTTTGTCGTACCCGTACGTGTAACCATCATTTTATTCCTGAACACGCGTACCTAGCACTCAAAAGAATTTTGGTAATTACACTCATCGTTTCACTTATTCTAATTATAATCCATAACAACTTATCAACGATATAAAATAATTTATGAATAAACTATCCTTAGCAATTTAAAAGTAAAGATTAAAAAACAAACTACGATAAAAAAACCCTAAAATTAACTCTAAAATTAAGTTTTAAAATTTAATATTTTGGCTCCGGCTTATAAGCTGAAGGGTAAACAATAGAGATGAGAAATTAGATACTTCCTCCGTTTCAAAATATAGCTATCTTTAGATTTAAATTTTATTCTAAATATAACTATCTATCTTTAGTGGGTCCCATAATTCTATATCCTTGACATCTTTATCTTATTTATACTATTTTTAATTTCTATCATCATACCATCCAATAATAAAGATGCTTTACACACTCATCGTAATCATCCGTTCTTTTAAAACACCCTATAGCTATATTTTAAAACGAATAAATAGTAAAAAGAAACCATCCTCTTCGCTCGCCGTGCCGTGCCATCTCGCCGCGTACGCAGCTCGAGCAGCACCATACCTGCCCTGCACGAACAGCCGCACGTACGGGTGTCTACACGGTGCGCGTGCGCAGTGATATATGTGTTCGTGTGCGTTTTTGTAATCCGAAAAAAAACGAGACGGCACGGCGTTCCGTGGACAGGGGCGCGCGCGTGGTGGCAACGGCGCGCGCGCGCGCACGGCACGAACCAGTCGCTCGGCTAAACGCATCAAGCACACGCAACGTGGACGGGTGCGTGCATGGGCGCCACCACCGCGCGCGCACGGGCCGCGCGTCTGAAAGCGAGGTCCCACTTAGCAGCTACTAACCCATCTTTTCTTCAAAAAAAAACAATAATTAACCCATCCATCGATTGATTGACTGGTTAATCCGTGGGCGTAATCATCAGTCTAAGTGTCTAACCCCTTATTATGATTAGCGACTATAGATTATTGCCAGTGGCGGAAACAAAATAATTTCCGTAGAGTGAGGCGGGGCGCAGGAGTACCCGAATACCGAGCAGGCGAGGCGAGGCGAGTATACACTCGCTGTCGCCGCTATGCCTGCCTCTATCCGCTCCGCCCTTCTCCTCCTCTTCCTCTTTATTACGGCGGACATGTGGATTAGTTGATTGATTGTTTCTCCGACGACGAGGAGAAGAGGAGGGTACCATCCAATCCAGAGCTCAGCGGATTGTGGTGGAGCAGCGGAGGTGGAGCCGGAGTGAGATGCTGGAGGGCGAATGTCCTCGCCGGCGGAGTCGACGAGCAGCGGCGGCATGAGCATGAACACGGTGACGACGGTGATGGCCTTCTCCGTCAGCGCCTTCTTCGTGCTCTTCATCTTCGTCAGGTTGCTCTGCGCCCGCATCCACCTCAGGGCGGCCCACTCCGCCGCCGCCGCACACGCCGACGCCTTCCCGGCCTTCAGCGTACGTACGCAGCAAACCATCCGCCGATTCGATCGATTTCGTTCGCCTTTCCTCTTGCTGTTGATTGTGCGACGTGTGTGTGATCGTGCGTGGTGGCGCGCAGGTGGAGCGCGGGATCCGCGGGCTGGAGCCGGCCGTGGTGACGAGCTTCCCGACGGCCAAGTTCGGCGACGGCTCGCGGCCTCGCCCGGCGGCGCTGGAGGAATCGCAGTTAAGGCACCACCAATCGTCCAATCCTCTCCTGAATTTTAATTGCCTTAATTTCACGCACTCTTGCTACGATTATTCGACTAAATTTCTCGTCGCAAATAATAGCAACTAGCTAGTAGAATGCAGCACGTCACGCGAGGCGAATTCGCCTTGCGCAAGCGTATCTAACGATGGCGTGGCGAAACAGAATTCGTGGTGGCCCTTTTGCTTTAACGGCTGCCGCTTTCTTTTATTTTCTTTCTTTTTTTTTCCCAAACACTTCTTTTCTTTATGGACAACTGGTCGAATTTTCTTGCAGTTACAGAAAACTAGATTAAAAAAATCTTACCTTGTTTAGTAACAAATGTTATGAAATATAAGGTTAGGTAAGAAAGTGAAGTAGGATCAATATGACTGATATCTTTAGCTTTGGTGAATAAGCGTAGTGATGTCTTCTCTTTCTTTCTTTTGTTGCCGTAGTAGGGACTACGACGGATACGAGTTGAACTGAAAACTTCACACTAGAGCTTGTTTCAAAAAATAATGTATTTATATAGGATTCCTGTTCGTACTTCTATAAATATAATTATATCGTATATAACCTATATTGATTGATTAGTTTTCACGGTTATAATCTGTACATAATGCGATCAAATGCGCAAATATTTTTTTCTAATTAATGTAGTAAGGATCTCAAACCAGCTCCTTATGTTATCTTAGTCATATGTACTCACTCGGTCCAAAAATAAGTGATTATTTTGGATTTAAAATTTATTTTAAAAAGTCATTATTTAAGAGTACTACTTCTTTCATCAGTCACCTCTTATTTAAATTTCTTTTCATCTCACCCTTAAGGGCTCATTCGGATTGGAGGAAACAGAAAAAATAATAGAGGATTTGAATTTCTGAGGATTCGATGACTCTGGCACCGTTCGGTTCACAGGAATGGATCCTATGGAACCAAAGAAAAAAATTCCTTTCTTGTGGATTCTACTAAGCAACAAAGGAAAATTTTCATCATTTCCTACATTTTTTCTTTGTTTGTTCGAACAAATATTTTCCAATCCTATTTAAAGAATTCTTGTGTTTTTTTAACCATCTGTTTTACATATAAATTCCTATCATATTCATGTGATTTTCCTATTCCTACATTTTTACATTCCTGTGTTTTCGAAGGCGCCCTAACTACCTTCCCATCTTACCCCAACTCCAAACCATCTCTTATAAATGCTAAAACAATCATTTTTTAAGTATGGAGGGAGTAATAGAATAGATAATATAGAAAGATAAAGACTTGAAGATAATACTTCCTCTGTCCAAAACAAATACTTTATTTTTTGTCCATCTTATTTGTTTTACAAAAATTTTATCTTTATAGCTATTAATAGATTGGAGTTTGATAAAGTGGAAGAACAAGTGCATTGGAATTTGCTAAAATAAGGGATACGTTATTAAAGTTTATTAAAGTAAAGGATAATTTTATTGGAGTTTGATAAAGTAGAGAGTATTCTAATCTTTTAACTTTACATATGATAAAAATAGACTTTTCGGGACAAAGGCAGTAAAATAAATTGGTTGCTTTCACCGTACGGCCTTTGCATCAACCGCGTGTCCTGCATTTCTGAATTCAAATACTCCAGTTCAGATGTGCCACGGTCTAGGTGTGCGTATTTCAGAATTAAGATGATCCGGACTTTATGAAGTTATGTAAGATCGAAGTCACAGAAACCGTTTTTCTTTGACATTAGCAGAAATGCAGAACTGGGGAAGATCATCTCGAAACTGGAAACTATATCTATATATATGATAGGTTTTGGATATTAGTGAACAGTAGCAAGTAGTCTAGTGGTTCTCTGGTTCGAACTGCCCTTATCTTACCAATAAAAGCCATGATGGCTGTCAATTTCAGAAATAGTCAGTTGTGTATTTGTGCTTGACGTACTAGTCATATCGAAAGTGGTAGCTTATACTATAATTATGGTTTATATATGTGAAGCGATGAGGGATCAGTGTTAACATAGCGAATTTTTTATAGAAAATGGATTAAAATCTGGCCCTATATACAAAACGAATGTATAAAGCCAAATTAACATAACGAAATAGGTACCCTTTATAATAGAAGTTGTTGACTTCTCAGAGTTAGGAACATGCCATTTTTGCTATATTAATTTTATTATGGAAGAAGCTAAAATATATATCTATACTCTTTTTAAAAATTACAGTGTGGGCCCACATCTCCCACTGCAGCTTTTATAAACTGCCTCCTAATATTTTTCTACTAGTATTACATAACAATTCAATATAAATAGTTTGCCACATATATTATCTAAGATGAGCAGGGTGCATATCTCTTCTTTTACCCTTAGCAGAGTGTGTGCATTTAGTTTTAGTGTGGTGATTAAACGGAAGACATACGCACGCACCCACAAGTACACCCTCTAACATACGCTTAAAAGAGCTAGAGGTTAGTGTCGACGGATTGGTATCCGACGGTAGTATCCGTGTATATACGATGTATTTTGAGGACGTAGGGTAAAACTGATAAGAAAATATAAACGAAGATACAAGGAGAGGGATTTTTATCAGCGCCTAGACCAAGAAGGTGCCCGTTCGACTTGCTTGCTTAGCATAGAAGGCAAGTTATTAATGCTGTGCGAATCGTGGGCCGGCGCCTTCCTAGCTTGGAGTGGATCCAAAAAGTTGCGGAAATATCCACATGTTCATCATCTGTCCAAAGAGACACTCAAGATTTGGACATCAGGGACTCATAGGGGCCTGTGGATCCGGGTTTAGAGTCTGTCTCCACTAAGCTGCCTAGAGCCTACCATGCGTCCCCTGAGCTAAAAAAGGGATTGCGCTAGCTGGATGTCCGCGAACCAGGTCGTGGCAAGCTTTTGATCATGGTCCACCACTTTGGGCTGCCTAGGGACCACCATGTGTACCCTGATTAGCCAGGTCAAGTAAAGTAGGTAGGTCACTCCTTTCTCGAGTGACGGTGTTTGAGAAGCAGGTCAAATTCTGCACTCCAGTGTCTAATTGCGAGCACCCCGGCCGCCTTAGTATGGTCAGGTGGTGGTCTCGCACGTAGAAGACAGGTGGATAGGTGCTCAACCGGATACCACGTTGCCTTTGGGAGTGATGCGCAGGCTGCAGAGCCCGTCTATCGCATTTACTTTAGATTCTTGTAGTTTTTCTCTCAGCATACGGCGTACCCTAAACGATCTCTCTCTCTCCAGCGGAGTATACCATGCATCCGTGAGAGAGAATGAAGACCATAAGTGGGCCTGGCGCGGAGTCCCACAAGACGCTTGCTTCTACAGTGTTTTTAGCGTTGAGTTCAAGAAATTAGCTTAGGCTTTATGATGATGTATAATATTTTTGTCTCTCCTTGAGCGGTGAGCGGTGAGAGCCGTAGGGTATAAAAGTTTATAAAAACCCATCTTAGACCCTGTAGTAGGGTTAGACTTTCTAGAACTGCAAGAACCCCAAGCTTCTTAGATTAGCTCGCGAGTGCTCAAGAACTTGTAAGAACATCTTTGATAGGAAGCAGCCATAGAAGTAGGGTTATTATCCTTCGGGGGCTCGAACTTGTATAGTTAACCGTGTCTCTGCAGCCAAGGTTGTCAAAATCTCGATTCTAGCATGCGATTTTACGACTTTACGATTCTAATTAAGAGATCTGATTTTATGATTCTATATAGGTAGAATCTACGATTTTATTATTGTGATCCAACTTAAAATTTTCGATTTCGATTCAGGATCGCGATTTTAACAACCTTATCTGCAGCTCCCGGGCACACCCGGTCACGCCACGCATGTCCCAACCCCTCCGATGAACTCCGGTCCATGATTTCCATCGCAAATTGGTGCTTGGAAGCTAACAGATTTTTATACAGGTTCGGACCCCTTAGAGGTAATAGCTTACTCCTGTTTGGATGAGAGACCGATGCTTTCCACTATATCAAACTTATGAGTACAAAGTATGGGGAAAGAGATTCTAATCTAGTCTGCCAATATGTCGATGTAGAGCTAGGATATGGTGATCGGTGACTAGGTATTGTTCGGACTCCTCCAACATCGACTAGGTGAGATTGGATGTATGTGGCTTCTGTTGTTTCTCCTTGGGTTCTGTTGGCCTGTCTTTTCTTATCCTTTCTTCCATAGGGGTCTTGTATTTGTACCCTCGGGTGCCCCCTTATCTAAGTAGAATTGGGAAGGTACATTAGAATATGAATCCAACCGGTCCTAGTGGAGTTAGAGTAGAACTCTGTGTTTTTTTCCTTATCGGGGACTCTTTCCTTATCTGCTCCGGACTTTATCTATATATATGAGGTTTATTTTCGTATAGAAATTGGTATATTATACTTCGCTGAGGTATGTGTATGTATATTCCATATTTAGTACACTAACAGTTAGCGAGAAACCTTCTACGTTATTAATATGTTATTGAAAGCATACATATATTTAGATAATATTTATGGACACTAAAATTTAAATGTAGTGGGTAAAATCAAATACACCCATGACTATTACTACACTAATGATGCTCCCATGATTAGCATATTGTATATATCCTAGAGGATTTTTATTCTTGGTGAAACGTCCTGGTCTCACATTGCTCTGCCACGTGTACATGCATTTCAGAATCGTCTCCTGTAGAATTGTACAGTGTGATTCCCATGCTAGATTTTACTCGTATTATCTAGGAGCCGTTCATTGTCATTGTATATGATGTGAGCGGTTATTCATGTGATCATTTTATAAAGTGAAAACTACATATGCTTTAGAAATTCTAACATTTTATATCGGGTCAAGTTTAATAATACTTAGATGATAATCCTATATTTAAAACCGTGTGGTCTATTATACTCCCTTTATGTTTTAATCTATAACGCTGGTTAGTTTAAAATAAAACTAACCAACATTATATATTAAAAAACTAAGGGAGCATAATCTCATAGCCGTCATAGGTATTAACCGAACTATCGGTCCGATACATTACGATGTCCTGCATTAGTGCATTGCGATTTCTAATTTTCTGAAGGAAGAGAACAATGTGATTTCTGATGTGGGCTTTGCTGTTGGGGGCGAACTGACGTGAGCTAATCTGCCCCGCCGCGCACGCAGGTGCCCGGTGTGCTTGGAGGAGTACGAGGCCAAGGACGTGGTGCGCGTGCTCCCCTCCTGCGGCCACGCCTTCCACGTCACCTGCATCGACGCCTGGCTCAGGCAGCACTCCACCTGCCCCGTCTGCCGCGCCTCCCTGCGCGCCGCCGCCAACGCCAAGCACCGCGCCGCCGCCGCCATGCTGCCGCCCGTCTACTGCCCCCCCTCCGCTCCCAGGCCCGCCACCCCCGCGCCTACAGACTTCCGGCAGCAGCAGCAGCTCTCCACCGCGTCCTCGTCGTCGGACGCCGACGCGTTCCAACCGGCAGCAGCAGCCAGCCGGCTGGAGATCGTCGTCTCCGATGAGCCCGCGGCCGCCGGACAGGCCGCATCTCCTCGTTGTCCTGCCGCCGCCATCGTCACCAGATATAGCGAAAGCAACATGTCAGGACGGATGGTTTGTTTAGAAAGGGATCATGATGTGTTTAGGATCAACTAGGGGCTAGTCTTGTTTAATTGTTAACATTGTTTTTTACACGCTTCTGATTTTCAGTTCTTGTTCGAGCCAGGGTAGTTTCTCCGCTTCGTTGTACACTTGCATGTACATTCTTGAATCCAAAGGCCTTGATTTGACAGTTGTCCTTAGATTGGAAAGAAAAACTTATTTGTATTTACTCTCTTCTCCTATTCCTGTCTGGGGTAAAGGTAAACTCCTATTTACAAATCTGGCCCAAACGAGCAAGCCCGCAGACAAGCCGGCCAACATACCGTGTCAGCCTCTACTACGGAACAAGCACGCAGGATCGTTTTTAGTACCACATCGCTTGCTCGAGGAGGATGGGGCTGCAGCGCACGCTATAAAACGAGATCCTGCTGCCACTTTCCAATATACTTACCTGGACGGGGTCTATGGCCGATCAAGAAGGGTCATAGTCTAGGTTAGTGGCCCACATTGCACTTGGTGGCTGTGCTGGCCTACCATCTTCCCGAGTGGGAGAGTGGACGTCATAATTTGTGGCAGACGGGGGTACGCGTTCGCGCGGCCCCTGCCAATTTTTGAAATTTAAATTTTGCCCTTCTGTTTTTGCTCCCTTTTCTTTGGTTTTATGTTGTTGTAGATTGATATAAGAAGTTAAGAACGTGAAACTTAATGAGACGTTATGTTTGCATAACGAGATGAGATGGTATGTTTGTTCAGTAGCAGTAGCATGGATGGAAGAAAAAAATTTCCTTTTTCTAGATGGACTTTTTACAGGAAAACATATGGGCTGAGGCCTGAGAATATGAAGGGCCTAAAACAAAGATCAAAACTGGCCGAAGTCTTACGACGAGGCGCCCATTAGCCCAGTCACCGCCATCGAGTCTGCCTCTTCCGCTCAACGCCGCCGCCGCCACCACCGCCCCTTGCTTTGTCTTCTCCGTCCACGGCGTGTTTTTCCCAGCGATCTCATCGATCACACCACATCTCAGGCTGACGCCACAGATCCGCAGGTGGCTACCTCCGGAAGGAGCTGGAGAGCTCGACGGAACTGAAGGACCCCAGGTTCTTGTACGGCCCCGGCGAGAGCCTCTCGTCGTCGGCGCCGACCTGCCGCCTGGCGTCTGCGCCCGCCCGGAACCTCCGCTTCCACACCCTGTACGCCCCGAACGCGGCCGCAGCGACCAACACCGTTACGCCGACGGCGAGCAGCGCTGCCTTGACGCCGGCCACCCTCCCGCCCCCGTCGCCGCTCGCCGCCTCCTCCAGGCTCCTCACCTTGAAGTAGCCAACCTTCCTCTCGTCGGCCGCGACCATCATCTGCGCCGGGTAGTCCATGAGGTAGCAGTACCCCGTGCCGTTGGTGTACACGGAGCCCCAGCAGCTGCAGTTGCGCGCGCACCGCGCCTCGCAGTCCGCCGCCGACGGCGAGTGCTCGAACGGCAGGAGCTCCTTGTTCGCCGGCTCCACGCGCTGCCTCCGCACCTCCCAGTACAGCCCGCCCACCTCGCCGCCCGTGCTGCCGCAGAGGCCTCCCCCGACGGAGGCGGCGGCGCATCCCGAGCCGTCCGTCGCGTTGGCGAGGCACGCGCACCGGCCGCTGTGCGGCACGCAGAAGGCGTAGGCGCCGCAGGTGCTGGGCAGGCTGCACGGATCGGTGATGGCGGTGTAGTCAAGCACCCACCGGGAGCCGTCCCTGTCCCAGTAGTACGCGCGGAGGTTGCCGTCGGCCTCGAGGGTCATGCGGCGGAGAGCTCGGACGCCGTGGTTGAAGGTGTCGAACGAGAGGACGTCGGCGGGGGGCCCCTCCTTCTGGTACATGGCGAGGTAGCCGTCGGGCTCCACGCGCGCGTAGGTCGGGCCGCCGGCGGCCACGATCTGGGCCTTGGCCTCCAGTGCCGTGTGCTTCCAGTACATGGCCGCGGCGACGCTGCCGGACGACGACGGAGGCGGCTCGATGTAGAGCCCGAAGTAGTTGGTTCCCAGCCGCATGGCGAAGCGGCGGTCGAAGGTGTAGAGCGCCGCCGCGGAGGTAAGGTTCTGGCCTTGCACGATGGTCTCCGACGGGCTATCGAAGCTTTGCCACACCACACCGGACGGCGAGCCGCCGCTCTGGATTTGGAGGTTGGAGGTGTTGAGGAGCACCACGCGGTCGCCGGCGGCACCGCCGGACGACCAGAGAACCTTGTTGGCGGTGCGGTCGGTGAGCACGAGGTCGCCGTCGAACGAGAGGGAGGCGGGAACGGACCACTGCGCGGGGCGGTCGGGGATGGCCCGCCAGAGCGGGAACGAGGAAGGGAGGTGGAGCACAGCGAGGTCCAGCATGGTGGAGTTGACGAGGAGGAATCCGAGGGCGAAGGCACCGGTGGGGTCGCACAGCACCGGCTCGAACTGCGAGTAGGACGGGTCGTGCGCCGCCGAGAAGCCTCGCCGCAGCTCCTGCGCCGCCGCATCAACGGCGACGCCGGCCGAACAAGCCAGCACCGCCGCCACAGCCACGCACAGCACCACAAAACAACTGCCACGCCTCACTGCCTCCATGGCTGGCTCTCCTCGCAGCTACTTCCCCTGACTGGTACCAGCACCAAGAGACTCCGATTTGAGCTCCGATTCCCAGTGAGTGGACACCGCGAAGTAGGCACCAATGGCGGATTGGGATGGATTGGGATCGGGAGGAGCAGGAGAAGACAAAGACAAAGAGCCGGGAATATTTATCTGTCCATTGCAATGGCGAGTGTTATGCCGCCGTCGTCAGCAAGGTCGTGGCAACGATAGCGAAGTACTCCTGCACAAGTCAAGAACGAGAGGATTTTCAGAAGGCGAACAAACGGACAAGGCGATGGGAGGTTTGGTCAATCAGCACTGATCGAGAGCAGTGAGCACGCCGGATGCCGATGGATGGTTTGCTCGTGTTTTCCTTTCCTTCCCCTTACGGCCTTACCATCCATTCCATGCAATTTTATAATTCTCACTGCGTTGCCTACTTGCAGTTGGAAAGTGTGGCGTGATCGTGTGCAAGCCGACTAGAACAAGATAGGCTACATGCGCGCACGAGCAGCAGCAGCCTAATCCATGTGAAGAGGGAACTTTTGACTATTTGCCTTCGTCTTTGATGGTGCACTTTTAAATGCCACATTCTTAAGTGATTTTTATTTTTTGTCACCGAATCTTCACACCCGTTTGGCCCAATATCATTTTAGACTCAATACGTTACCAACTGGCTGCCACGTCATACGACGACGTGGCTCGAGATGTAAAATAACCTCACTGTCCCTCATCTCTCTAATCTAATCTTTGAAGCTCTCCTCTACCTTCTCCCTGCCCCCTATCACCTTATACCGCCAGCAAGCCCCACCACCTCCTCCTCCTCTCCTCCCTGTGTCTCTGTGCCCGGGTGAGGGGAGCTCGCTGGGAGGCGGAGTGAGGTCTACATCCTGGGACTGAGACAGAGTGGACCAGCAACGGCGTGAAGACAAATTGACCGGCGGAGTTGCAAGGAGCAGGCGGCGGCAACGAGATGAGTAGCGACCGGCAGCGGTGAGACGAGGAGTGAGTAACGGCGTGAAGACGATTGACCGACGGAGCCACAAGGAGCGAGCAGCGGCGACGAGATGAGTAGCGACCGATAGCGGCGAGACGAGGAGTGACCGGTGGCTACCCAGATCTAGCTGTTGCGACTTGCTGCAGCTTCTAATATGCCGGCCTTGTCGAGCTCCTACACTGCACTGTGGCCTCATCGAGCTCTCGAGTTGCTGCTGGCCTCTTTGGTCTCCCATGCTACGCCAATGGCCTCGTCAATTCGCGTCGAGCTCCCAAGCTATTGTGGCCTCGTTTAGCTCCCGCCTTCCACTACCGTTCGGCTCACAGGAACCCCACTATATTGGGATAAGCTAGAGGAAAAAGATAAGTGCAAGAGAGTGATTTTGCATCAAGTGCCACGTGATGTGGCAAGAGTATTCCTCTAAAATGGTATGTGAGAGCTTGGGTGTGGGGAGTCGATGGCAAATAATCAAAGTCGCTCGAGTCGAGAAAGGTCAAAGAGCTATGGTGTTGTTAGTATTAGTATTATTGGTATGCATGCCCTCCATCTTTATTATTAGTATTATGAGTTCTTGTTCTGCAGATTCTGCACAACAAGAAAGGTTAAAGAGCTATGGTGTTGTTGGCCACTTGTGAATCTAGTAATCAAAACCACATACTGTAGACTGTAGTACTCTCTTTGTTTTTAAATATATAACGTTTGATATTCGTCTTATTTAACATTTAATATAAATATGCAAAAATGTAAGTTATGCTTAAAAATATTTTTAATGATAAAACAAGTCACAACAAAATAAACGATACTTACGTAATTTTTTTTAATAAAATAAACGGTCAAATGTCTTATTCAAAAGTCGATAACATCATACGTTTAAAAAAAAATTTGCATAATAGGAGAAAATGGCTGTTCAACTTTATATCAAACTGGGTGCCATAGTAGTTAACTACTTAGGGCTACTTTGGATTAGAGGAAATTTGTAAGAAAACTAGAGGAATTCATTTCAAAGGAAAACTTCCTATGGGAGCCCTCTGGATAGTGAAATTGGTTCAAAGGAATTTTATAGGATAGAAAAAAAATTCTCCACATTTTGGAGAAATTCTAATACAATTCCTCTCTATCTCTCTCGCTTGAGAATTCCAATGCAATTCCTCTCTATCTCTCTCCGTTCTCGCTCTAATAAATCAATATCTAAATCTTAAATTTTCCATGTTTTTCCTATAAGACATCCAAACAACATTCCGTACAAATTCCTATATTTTTAGTTTCTGTAGTATTTAATATGTCATGATATCCTAATTATATTTTTTTATTTTTGTGTTTATCGATTCCTAGGTTCCAAAGAATTCCTTATAGGGCATAATGCCATTTTTGTTTGGTCAAGTATATATCTGGATGTTCCAACTAACAAATTGTACTTCTGTCCCACCTACCATTTCTTCAGTGTGGCAGTGTGCTGTTGTAATCATCTTGGCCCAAACTGACAATTGTGATATTGGTCAGTTTGATACCAACCATACAAAATACAATATTTGCGTTGACATGTTCCTCGACAATGTTGCATGTAGCAAAATTGGAGAGGGTCCGTTGAGTTTGACAGGGTTGTCCTTTTTCTTTCGGAATTGCACTACCGTTTCGAATTTCTACCCGTCAAAATACAAAACAAAGTCCTTCTGGGGGAGATCGAACTGGCAAGGTTTTTGTTGGCGTCTGCAATTCAGGCTGCATATGACGTTCGTTAAAATTTTTGACCCTAGGAAGTTTATTGAGTATATCTAGATTCTGTATGAAAAGGGATTATGTTACAGTAAGCAGCAGATATATGGATGTTACACTTTTGCATGTGGCACTGAATAGATGCAAATAGTGCTCTTTCTCATAGTGCTTCAACACCTCTACCATGGAGGCTGGGGCTGATCCAGCGAGTCAAAGAAAGCTCACCTAGCTTGTAAAATTATTTATCATCCTGGGGCAGTGACATTAAGCCTATAATATCAATTTTGCTTTATTAATATATCGTTGTTTTGGAACTATCTTCTCAGTCCAGTTGGTTCTATCTGCATAACTCATAATTTAGTAGTTCACAGTTGAAGGAAACACTGGCCCTCATATTTTTTTTTCTCAAATCATGCACTTTAGCTGTGTTTGAGATAGTTTTTTTAGACTATTGATGCAGATTGTTGTTTTATTAACACAATAAATTAATACTTTAAAAAATAAATTTCATAAATAGTTTAGAATAGGTGGTCTAATCAATGCACCAGAAGAATTTGTTGAGAAATCCTATTTTTTGAGACGAGAAGCCAATAATCCGTTTTAAAAATCTAAAAAAAAACAGAAAAGAACACAACCTTTTATCATTGAATTACTCTGAATAATCTGACGAACCCAACCAACATAGTATGCGTAGGCATGGCAATGGGGCCCTGATCCCCGATGCCCGACGGGAAAAACATCCATTAGGGTATACAACGGGATAAAATTAGTCCCAACGGGGTTATTAACGGGAGAAAGCCCCCCTGTCGGGTGGAGCGGGGGTGGGGACGTTCTCCAGCCCCCCGTGTCCCTGTGTACCCATGGGGCCCCGAATACAAGGGCATATATATAAAAAAAATCCAGTTCACACTTGTAACCCTAGATCGAGATCCGTTTGATCCGTGGCCGAGCGGCAGCCACCAGGGACGACGGGTCCGTGGCGTGGGTGCGAGCGGTAGCCACCAGCCGCCAGCTGCGACCGCCACCGCCGCTAGCATCGCCGCCCCCCATCCAGGCCTGGTTGCCAGGACCGGCACCGCCGCTGGCCGCTCCACGTCCGGGCCGCCATCGTCGCTCCCCGTCCAGGCGCCACCGCCGCTTTGGCTCTAGGCGACAACGGCGCCGCACGGCCGCAAGCATCACGCTCACTCCGGTCGTCGCCCCCTTCCCCTCTCCCCCGGTGCCCGGTCCCGCCCCCCTCCCACCGGTGAAATCAAGCTGCGCGGCACTGCCCCGTCGCTGTCATCGACTCAGTCGCACCGCTGTTGACTCCAAGCAGCGCGGCCATCAACTCCAAGTCTCCAAGTTGCGCTGCCATCGCTAACTCAAGGCCCTCCTCGATCCCCTTCTCCAGGCTGTCGCTGATTCAAGGCCATCGGCGCGCCGCCGTCTCCTTCTCCAGACCGTCGCCGCGGGTGCGGGCACGGGCGCGGGGCGCGGGTGCGGGGCGCGGGCGAGGGGTGTGGGCGCGGGCACGGGAGCGGGAGTGGGCGCGGGCGCGGGGCGCGCGGGGAGGGAGGCCGGCTATTGTCGGGGATGGGGACCCGTCGGGTAACCATACCGCGGGGGGACGGGGACGGGGACGGGGAAAATCTGCCCCCGCGTGCGGGGATGGGGATGGGGATGGGGGCAGTCTGTTTTTTTAAGTTATAGGGATGGGTACGAAATGTTAAAACCCGACAGGTGTAGCCCCGTTGCCAACCCTGAGTATGCGGCTTACCACGCATGGGTACTCTATGAGTTCATGGGCCAAGTAATATTTGTTAAGTTTTTAAAGAAAATTAGTATATTTGGTTTAGCCAATGCTACGACTCTTTCAAGTTAGTCAACTTCTGGAACTCTTGACACCTCTTTAGTTATCAACACACGCAAAGAGTCCTACTACTAGCTTGGAGATCTTCTGCCGATCCTGCTGTTGTTAGGTCCAAGGTAGATCTCATTGTGCATGCAGCTGTGTTAATTCAACTGTTCGCACCTGTCTCCGTTGACATTTGCATTCTCCAGATGAGGCTTCTCCCCTTGCAATTCGGATCAGCGTGCAGCTTACCTGTTCTATGAGTATTTTGCAGATGCAGGTTGCAGCAGTAGTAGCTGCCTCAGTGGTTGAGCTACCAACTGCCTGCTCGCCAATTCAACTTCAGTTGACCAATGCTTGGTCACTTTGCAAACACGCCCAACTGTTTGCCGGATCGCCAGTTCAAAGGCTGCTGCGATCTTCTGAAATTTATGAACATGGTGACGTAGAGAAGCCACTTGCGATTGTTTGCTGATCTTACATCCTTGTTGCTGTGGAACACTTGTCAAACAATGAGCATTTCATCTGGATGTTTTTTGAAGAGTTAAGTTGATAAAACTGAAGAGGCGATCGAGTTGGTTATGGATGTGGTCTGACTTTGTGCGGAGTTTGTAAAAGCGACCTCTGCTCGATGTCAAAATAATCGTCGTAAGTGTTAATCACATGTCGGCGGATACTTTAACTTACTTTATACTACCTCTGTTTTTTAAAATGCCGTCGGTTTTTATTATGACGTTTGACCATTTTGACTTATTCAACATGTAAATATAAAAAATATAAATTATGCTTAAAGTTTCTTTAATGATAAACCATCTTACAACAAAATAAAGTATACGTACTTAAATTCTACGAATAAAATAAATAGTCAAACGTCATGTCAAAAATTAATAGCGTTATCTGAGGAAGTATCCCCTTTCAGCTTTTTCCTTTTCCAAGCTCAACTCATCAGTTTTGTTATCGAACGAGTGGTTTGCAAAATCGAGATTACTGTGTACATCTAAGTTGGACGGACGTGGATAGGAAAGTCGAGATTACGTTCACGAAGTACGAAACCAGCCCCAACAAGTAAGGCATTCCATCCATTCCCATCTTTTACATACCAGTGTCGATTTTAACTTGACCATTAATAATTCTAAATTTTAAAGTTTTTAATGGACAAAAATATATTGTTATATTTAACCTGCAACATACTTTAACAATATACTCCTATTAGATATTAAAGGGGAGGCTACAGCACAGGATCCCGTCGTCAAACGGTATAATTAAAGGCGAGCATGCTTCTGATCGTACCTGGCAATCTTCGATCCCGATATATTCTAATTGGGCCATACAGTTTTCATGCTATGATTTAGATTGTATATGGTAATGGGTCACTGCTGGTTGGGGTTGTATAAGGTAAAGTGTTTTGATTGGGCTAGACTAATGGAGAGAGAGGTATCACGCTAAAACTTTGATGACATGTCAAGAAATCAAATCATGTACTCATATGTATCATATCTAGTGTCCATAGGTATCATCATATCAGACATGGTATTAATACCATTAGACTTGATACCCATAGATATCAAAGCTGGTACATATAAATAGTAGACCTTATACATATAGGTATTAGACTTGTACCCACAAATATTAGATCTGTTGGTCTGATAACTATAAATATTAGGCTTGATACTTACGGGTATCAGAGCCTATTACGTGGATATCATGTTTGGTACCTATATATATCAGACATAATACTCATAGGTATTAAATAAGATACTTACATGTAGCATTCCTGTATAATGTAAGTGCCACTAAATCTTTGTAGTAAATACCATCAAAGTTTCATCAAGATGCAAAAGCCCCCCACACGACCTGGCGCGTCCGTTGGACATGCAGCCTAGAAATGGCTATATATTATAGAGCCCAAACAAACTAGCACACAAAAACATAGATACATAGTTATAAATGTAGCCTAGATTGACAGGCAAAGCACCCTAGGCAGGTAACGTCTCGACATGCACGGGACGTGCGGCAGGCGCGGACATGTGAGACTCACCCACAAACAACATGCAGCGCGCAAAGGCAAGTTTGGAAGCGCGTGGCACATGGTACTGCACGAGGATACCGTCTAGACATTTAGAACAGGGTGACGTGCTATAGTATTTCTTATAATTAAAACATTTATATAGTTGTTGCTAAAATAAGAGCGCTCAAAGTTGGTTATGTGTATTACCAAGTGACTAAGTATATTATATTATATTATATTATTGTAATATACAAACTTTTGGTAGTTTAAAAGAAAACCTTATGAGCAAGGGTTAGGAGAAATAAAATGTTATACTTGGTGTGCATCTTTAATTTTTGTGTTTTTGGATTTTCTTTGCAATGCAAAATAGGAGTTAAGTGCATATATAGATGGATAAAATTCATGGGAAAATTGTCATAAGAGCTAGATAATATCTGGAACCTACTGTAAAAATTTCATAATTTTATCATTTGATTTGGTGCCCCATTTAAAATTCTTAAAAACAGCATAAACTTGAAATCTAGATCAAATCTGCTGGAAAATTCACATTTTTGTCAGAATTTTATGATTATTTATCAACCAGTGAATTTCTGTCAGAAGATTTAAAATATTGGTTTCTACCATCATAAAAATTTTAAAAATCAAACTCACTAGATTTTTACATAAAATGTTAAGTGCAAAGTCACTAGAAAATCTAGTAACTGCAGATATAGCTGCTGCCGAGCCCATTTCACATTTTCCCCAGATTAAATCTATAAGTCTCCAGGCTTATATTTTTGGCATGTCTATAGACCATATAACCACCTGCTTACATAAATTTTCTCACGCCTAAACTCGGTTGGGAGGTAGGGTTAAACCCCAGTGCAAAACAGCTTACTGCAGTAACTTTCACACTTAGCCTCTCATGAGAGATTCTCTTTTCTTTCACTTACAAGTAGGGCCCAAGGGTCTGTGGGGGTCCACTTGTCAGTCACCAAGCACCTGAACACTCAGCCACCACTGTGGGGGAGCACGACACGCGCCACAGCACGAGTCAACGTGCTCAGACGACACCGCTCCGAGCGCCGCTCGATGACCTCCACGCCTCCCCGTGCCGCTCCTCCATCTTTGACTCTCCCTCGTCCTCGTCATGTTCCACGGTGACACCCAGAGAAACGCCCACAAGAGCCCCGAGAACGAGATCATCCTCGCCAGTGCCGACGAGATCCACCGTCGCCGCCGCTCGTCTCTGGTGAGCTTCGCCGCAAGCCAGCCCCCGGAACACGGCCTCCTTTCCGTGCCTAACTCTCCCGTGCCCTCTTCATTCTCTGTGGCGCAGGTCGAATACCTGGTGGCGCCGTGCGTCGTGCTCTCGGCCTCGCTAGAGATCTGCCACCGCATCAACTCCATTCACGTTACTCGGTGGAGATCTACCCGTGATTTTCGGTCAGCACCGTAGCCAGAGCAAAACAACCTTGCAGACCAAGCCCCACAAGCTGTGGAACCCAGAAGCGCCAGATCAAAGTCTTCTTCTCCAACTCTTGCCGCGGACCAAAACCTCGATTCCCATCACCTCGATGAGTTTCAGACCGATTCCTTGCACCAGAACCATCCCTAAGACCTCACAATTCTCGTGCATGCCTTGGAACTGTGGCCAGAACTTCTTGACGCCATTCACCTAGAGCCGCCATCACCACCGAGCCATTCCAGAGGATGCCGCCATTGTTCGAGCCTCGCCAGCGCTGGTCAAGTACTCGGTGAGCATCTTGGAAGTCACAGAACCAACATGCAAGCACTAATTTAGTCGAAAACAAGCTAAGCACTAATATGCACCTACATGCCGAAGCTTGTCGCTACTTCCATCGCCGCTGCCACCTATTCCGACCACCTCATGACGTGTTTAAGCCACCGATGGGTTTGCCTAGAGCTGCTGCACATTTTCTCTTTTGGCCATGCTTCGGGATTTGTCGTCGTTCACCGTCGCCGCCGCCTGGAAGCCGCCGGAGTTGCTCGCCATCGTCGTTCGCCGTCGCTACTCACATGCCGAGCTGCTGACATGTGGGACCCTGCTTAAACGTGCTAAGGACGAGATTAGAAGAAGTTTAAAACTTGTGAGGTTTAAACCCTAAAACTTGTTAGACTTACATGTGGACCTAAGGACTATTATGTGATTTAATAAAACTTGAAACATTCTTAATAAAATCTGTATCTCCACGTGCGAGGGACCTTGGGATTTAATCCCGGGAAGCCAGAGGGCCTCCTTATAAATTTGCACTCATTGACATGTAGGCCCAGAGAGATAAAATCCGAGAAAATATGGAAAACTAAACTTTAGGTTTTTCTGTTAAGCTGAAAATTAGGTTTTACTTCAAAAATTCATAGAAAATTCATATGAACTCCAAATTCAGTGAATTAAATTTTGAAAAATTCGTAATTTTATCCTCTTTCATTCTGTAAGGTGTAAATTGATAGAAATTTCCATATAAAAATCTTTAAAAATGAAATACTTAAGTAAGGCATATAAAATGACTAAGAAACTTAATAAATTAATATCTTCTACATACAGTTGAATATAGTGAATATTTTTCCACTAAAATTCATCTCAACACAGAACCAAACATCTGTAGAAAATTTATGCGTTTATTTGTATTTTTGCATAATTTGGTGTTTACTCGATATCGTTAATTATTTTTAGAGGAATTTCCTGTTAACGGTGAGGAGGTTGATCCCAACATTTGTCAGGAAGAAGAGGTTCAGCAAGGCAAGTGTTTTCCCTACCTCCTTTTATCATATTGGAACCTATGATTTTGGGGCAAATATATTGATTTATAAATTACTTGCTTAATTGAATTATCGATAATTAAAAGGTGTAAAGATGGTAGAGTAACTTATTATTGCATAAACCTTCTTGATGACTTCTTTTCTCCATTGTAGCTATAGAATGGGTTGAAGTGCTTTTCTTGTACTTATATGGGTTAAAAGTATAAGTTTAAAAATGAAATATGCTTAGCCATGCTTAGATACTTTTATTGGATTTTGTGGCAACTTTTTAAACATGAGTTTTGATGATTTACATTTTTCAATCATAAGTATTCTCTCAAATTAATTGTGAACTAAAATGATGAAAACTTGATTTTCAAACTTGGGCGGCAAGTGGTATATATAGATGATAGTTGTATACCGATAGGGGGAGTGCTCGTCTGGGTTGATTAAGGACTAAACTCTTTGTCACCATCTGTGTATACAGTACATCCACATGTGTTAGTATTGGATAACCTTAGTTGAGAAGTTATTTGTGATCTAACCTTGCATTGGGAGGCCGTTCTAGTATGAGCTAGTCTTGTTTGATAGTTTATAGGAACTACTCATGATTATCGCGAAGGAACGGTTGTTCACTTAGCGGCATGAGCGTCTAAGTATGTCTAATACAACGGTGTAGTGCCTCGTGGATTGCTTCGCCATGGTGTCAGGTTCGGTAGGCCTATCGTCCTAATAGTACTAAGGATCTGGACTTAGTGTAGAATTCTCACTCACCATGCTCATGCAAGGTTGGATCATTGGTAATGGACTAGCTTCGTCGCAGATAGTAAAACGGGTACTTTTCGGTGTCGCGTAGCATGCTTTTACATGATTACTGTTATGCGTTATGTGGGCAAAGATGTACGAACTTTGCAGAGTAGAAATTAATCGGTTAGCCGTGCCCATGGTTATGGACGGCATAGTGAAGTACCAGGAGTATAGTTTTAGATCTTTCTAAATGCATTTGAACTTGTCTCTTGAAATTTTGAAATCCGAATTCAATTGATGTTATTGCAACTACTATCAAGGAGGATAGTAATTTGCTATGTATATATGTACATGCTTATGCCATGATATTTTATTATGAAAATATGATAGTTTTCATTCTACAAATACTATTGAAAAATGTTGCAAACTAAAACTTGCTTTATGCAAATTTAGCTACACCATAAGCTCTCCTTGATATACCTTTGCATGTAGAAATTTATATATTGTCTAATAATGTAGTGACACTTGATCTTGCTATTGCTATATTTAGCCTTGTTTGCAGATGATGGTATGCCTAGTGATGAGTGCTATCCTGCGGATGATGAAGATTTCCAGGAGGTTCTTACTAGCGGTTAATTTAGTCGGTATGCTTGTGGGTCTTTTGGGTAGACAAGCTTCCGCAGAATCTTAAATAAATTTAGCCTATCGGCCTATGTATCTGTAATAGTGGTATATTAATTATTTGTACTTTATGTCTTATGTACCCTGTATTTGTGATATCATAGCTAAGATGAAAGTACGGAACTAGTTCTTTCTGGGGCTAGTTTTGTATTATTACGGGTTTTGAACGTTTGAAATCCTTGCTTGATATACTCCCCGTAGATCAGCCTCTGTTGATATAGTTTCCTGGTCGTCATCATTGAATGGTTTGACGAGCATACAACGGGTGTGATTGGTGAGTTATCTTGTCGAGTATTTCTCCTATTCACTACTCGGTGTTTCAAGTGTTATATAGGTGTACATTTGGATGCGGTTATGTACGCACGAGGATATGTGACTATTATGCGTGTATGGATCCCACCTATCAGATATCGGAGTGACAGACAGAAGAATGTATAGTAGTTTAATATTTGGGGTACCAATAATTATTATTATATTATATTATATTATATTATATTATATTGGCACCATGTTTGCTCTAAAGTTATAGAAATTACCACATTAATCAGAGAATGAGCAAAATATTTGAACCACTAATAGCTATAAGTGTATAGAAAATACAATCATTTTTAGAAATAAAACATTGTATAATAAATAGTGTTCTTTTTCGAATAGGACAAATCAATTGTACGGGACTCGGCTAAAGAAAAGAAATCTGATTTACCCCTCCAACAAAATCGTGTCGGAGTAGGATCAGTACTGGCCACCGTGCCTGCTGGATCCCATAGACGGATGCTTCTGCCGGTTCGTTGCATGCACAAAAGAAAAGCAGCGATAAGCAAGCGTGGCCAACAGATCCCTAAATTCTAATCCCAAAATCTCTTTCTAAAACTCTAATAAGAATTTAGGATTTAAAAATATATTTCTCTCTAACAAATAGGCTAAACATGATTTTCTAAAATAAAAAGATAGGCCATCCTCAAATTAATAATAGAAATTATTTTCCTCCATCTCATTCCGTGTCGCTCGATCGCCCTCCGCCTCCTAGTCGCCTAGGGGCCTCCGTCGCCTGCGCATCTCCAGAGAAAGGCGGGTGGCCGGGATGGGGCGGCGACAAGCTAACACAGGGGGCATGCGGCAGTGCGGGTAGCATCAGGCAGACATCGATCATAGGGCCGTATCGAGGCGGTGGCGGACGATATTCAATCGGTTGTGAGAAAAATCGAGGCGACGGGGGTGCTTCGGGTGACGGTGAGCGATTCGCAACCGGCTATGGGAGAGATGACACCGGCGGTGGGAGAGCTCGATTAGTTGGCGAACGACCTCGCGACGGAACCCTTGGCAGCATGAACATTTTGCTCGCGTGCGGGAAGAAGCTCCAGGAGTAAGTGCGAGGTCTGACTTATGGAGAGTGACTTTAACGGGAAGGGATTTCCAATTTTTAGGCAGTAACTAGGGGAACTATTAGACCCATGTTTTCAATTAAAAATCCTAATTTTGGGATTACGAGAAATTTCAGGCTGCTGTTGGCCATGCTCTAACAAGAACCAAATATTTATGCCACTACCAGTCCCATGCATACGTTGCCATTGTCATACTTTGAGACTGTAGCAAGTGATTAAAGAGAGACAATGAGGTAGCTCATATACATCACATGAAAGTTCAACGATCAAATAGATTTAATCTATTAAAACCATAAAGTAATTTCAACAAAATCAACCTGTGCGTGCCCAAATATGCTAGAATTGCCCTGGAGTGTTGCCGGCTTGTTTTTTTCAAATCGTGAAAAACTTATTATTTTAAAAGAAAAAAGAAAATTGACTCAATAGATTGTTAATTCACATGAGAAGAGAAATATCTGCACCGTGTGATGTTTACCCTAAATAAAATGACAAGAAAAACTATTAATAGAGAAATGCACGTGGGCTTCCAACCTAGGGGAATAACAAGCCGTCACCCATGCAGTCTTACTACAAGCCTATAAGGCGTCAGTGGATCAAATTATAATGGATCGAAGGAAGAGAGGAAGCGCTCGGGAAGGTCTCAAGCGCGCGCCCCGTGCTAGGCAAATGGGTTGAATGTGCAGCTAGTTTACTCCTTTGGTCTAATATAATTGACTCATTTGCACGTATTTTTAGGTTTATGTGTATTTTTTTCTTTTCCAATGAGCAAAGGACATCTAAAAAAAGTTATACATACAAACTTTATATATAGAATCTTTATATATATGAAAAGTTTATACTTATCAACTTTATATATAGAAACATTCGGTATTAACAAAGTTCATATATAAATTTTTCATGTATAAAATTTATACACGACACGCTAAAAAATACATATCAACTTTATATATATAATCTTTATATATATATATATATATATATATATATATATATATATATATAGAATATTTACATATCTTAAGCCCACACGAAAACAAAAAAGAAAAATAAAACCCACATATAAAGCCAAATTAAAAACGGACCAAACAAAAAAATAAAAAATCAGTCCATTCGTGCGCTGTAGACTGCACGCGCCCGTACACGAAGCAGGCTTTTTGAGAGCGCTCTCGTTTAAGTAAGGTCCCACTCACTATATCGCCTCGCCGGAGGAGGTACAAAATCCACCTTGGATTACTGGAGATCGAATCATCGGACTGCACTTGCACGCCGCGAGGGACCCGTGGGGGAGCAAAGTGGTCGTGGCGGGCTCATGGCTTTGGCCCGTGGGAACGCCAAATTCGTCGCAGTCGCAGGTGCAATGCACCGTAGGTTCGTCGCCAACGCGCAAATGCAGTGCACCACCGGAGAGGCGATGCGCAAATGGGGGTGCCCCCACTTGCCCACCCCACCCCGCCATCTCTTGCCCGTGTCGCGTCGCGCGTGCGCCTGCCGCTCCGCCCGGCCCCCCCTCCCCCTCCTCGCCACGCGGTCGACAACTCCGTCCGCGAAGGATTCCCACCCGCCTCGGCTCCCGCTCCGTCCACTGGCCAGGTCCCGCGTCGGCGCCCGCACATGCGTCGCGGCCACGCCGAGCGGGGGGAGAGAGAGAGAGAGAGAGAGCGCAACGCGTAGAGCGCAGCGCCACGCCGCCACCGCCACGACGCGGCGAGATCGACGATGAAGGCCGATGCCAAGTGGCCCGCGATGGTGGGCGGCGGCGGGAGGCGCGCCCCGCCAGGACCTATGCCCGCGCCCGCCGCGGCGTACAGCCTCCTCGCCACCTCCCCGCTCGCTAGCATCGGCAACGACGGCTGCTCGCCGCACTACCCGTCTGCGGCGGCCTCCGACGACGACGTGTCCCGCTCGTGTGAGTCCCGCCGGCTCGGCGTGGCGGACTGGCTGCGGCTGCAGCGGCAGTCCAGCGGGAGCAGCGCCGGCGGCGACGACGGGGATGGCTTCTCCTCCGTCTCCACCCTCGCCGCTGCGGACAAGGGCGACCGGGCCGATCGCGCGCCCGGCAGTAGCGGCGGCAGCAAGAGCTGGGCGCAGCAGGCGGAGGAGGCGTACCAGCTCCAGCTCGCCCTCGCGCTCCGTCTCTGCTCCGAGGCCTCCACCGCCCCAGACCCCAACTTCCTCGACTCCGCCGCGGCAGCCACGGCCGACGACTACCACCACCGCGCGGCCTCGCCCCAATCCCTCTCGCATCGCTTCTGGGTCTGCACTTCTCTCTCTTCGCGCACACGCTAGTTCACCAAAAATGTGACAATATTCTGAGTGACCACCGCGCTGGCTTGGCAGGTGAATGGCAGCTTGTCCTACTCTGACAATGTCCCGGATGGCTTCTACCTCATCCAGGGGATGGATCCCTTCGTATGGACTCTATGCAACGACGTGCGGAACGGCGCTCGAGTGCCCTCCATCGAGTCCCTCAAGACTGTCAATCCTACTGAGTCGTCCCTTGAGGTGGTCCTCGCAGACAGGGTGGCGGACTATGATCTGAGGCAACTGATAAACACGGCGATTGATGTTTCTCGGAGCCGTGCTGACTCAAGGGAAATCACCACTCGCCTTGCTGGCATTGTATCCTCAAAGATGGGGTGAGAGTTAATAAGGCAATTGCCTGTGTCGCTTTGGTACATTCTCTGTCTTACATGTGTCTCACTAATGTTGAAGGGGTTCCGTAGCATCTACCGAAGAACATGAACTGTGTCCCCAGTGGAGAGACTCTGCTGGGTTCCTGAAGATTAGTTCAGGTTCTGTTGTGCTTCCAATTGGGAAGTTATCAATTGGTCTTTGCCGGCACCGAGCATTGCTGTTTAAGGTCATCATACTTCTACCATTATGTTTATAAAATCTAATCACGTTACAATCTTCACATCTAGTGCCAATATTTTCAGGCTAGGATTTTCCATGTTAGCACTGGACCTTTGTTTTTATGATTTTACAAAACTCTTTGTGCAACATTCCTGATTGCCCTAAAATATATTAGATGGTGAATTAGTATTAAGCTAGTGATATTGATCCACTCACAAGCATACATATGAACTGCACTATTTTGAATGATCAATTTATTATTATCCTATTTCATTTTCGTTGCATGTCCTCATTCTCTCTTCCGTTTTTTTTATAATAATCCAATTCTATTTTCTTTGGTTGGGGAAAGACCCTAGCAGATACTATCAGTCTCCCATGTCGAGTTGTGAGGGGATGCAGGTACTGCAAATCTGCTGGTGCTGCCTCATGCTTGGTGCACTTTGGCCATGACAGGTTTGTGATCCTGATGAATGAGTTGCACTATTGCTACATCTTTTGGGTTATCAAAGGTTAAAAAAAGAGAGTTTATGCAGAAAGAGTTGTGGCCCAGTTACACCAATCACGTTACATACACAACCTTGTGTGATCTATCAAGGTTTTGGAAAAAGGGTACCCCCATAAATGTGAAAGAGAAATAGCAAAAATAGAAATGGAACTTATGTTCTGATGTTATCTATACAATCTTGCCCCAGTATTCTTTATTATCCAATTCTCTATGTTCTTTTAGACTCTCCAGTTTTCAATGTTGAGATAGCAGCTAATCACTTCTTGACTTCTATTTTATTTTCGGTACCAGGGAATATCTGGTTGATTTGATAGGGAACCCAGGCTTATTATCTGAACCTGATTCCCTCTTAAATGGGCTCTCATCCATTTCAGTTTCTTCACCGTTGCGCCCACCAAAATACAATTCAGCTGATATTGTTAATAATTTCAAGTCATTGGCGAAGCAATATTTTCTTGATTGTCAATCGCTAAATATGATGTTCAATGATCCAGCAGCAGGTACAATCATACTTTTTTTTTTGTATCCTATACCATTTATTTGAATATTGTTTGCAGTATGTCACGGTGATATCCAAACGTGTTGATTTGTATAGGAAGAGATTTAACATGATTACACTTTTAAAGTCAAAAGCTGATGCTATTGTGAACGAGTTGTGTTCTAGGTTGACAGTAGATATTTTTGTGTACTTTTTTTTGGTTGAAATTTTGTGCCATTGACATCTAATTTTGATATATACATTCTTTTGGCACAATCATTTTGGATGTTGAAACCTTTTTTTGGATGTAATAGTATGTTTACAGTGGTTCTTAGCTTTAGTGTGGTTCAGGTTTGGTCATTGCTCCTGAATGGTCTTCAAAAATAAGAACAATGGAGAAGGAGCTGTCTTTTAGTCTAAGCAAGCAAACTGAACGATCAATATTTTTAATCCCACAATTTAAATTCATGATATTGGAATTTCAGAAAGTTGGACCAAAAAAAAGATTTTAAAAACTATATTTTGAATAATTTCAGGACGGGTTGTTGACTTAGACGAGACCATGGGATCAAATATTGGTCCAAACTCATCACATGTTGCAAACAGTGATTTTCAAGCTACCTTTTCTCATCGTAGTCATGGTGCTCAGTCCAGTGGTCAAGATGGAAATTTTTTTATGCAAAAGAGGTACACCAGCAGGATCCTCCCTAAAAATTATGCAAGTTCTTTCCATTTTCCTGCTTCCAAAGCTGATAATATTAATAAATACTCCAGTTTTCCTGAGAATACCCAGTCTGCACAAAGTGACCCCTTCAGCGATATTTCTCTCGATATCGAAGACTTGATTATTCCATGGAGTGAACTTGTTCTGAAAGAGAAAATTGGAGCCGGTATGTTTTTGTTTCTGTAGTAGTTTTTTTGGCCTTTTGTCAGTTGTACTTAGTTTTTTTTATCTCTACTTTACCACATACTTAGTTTTCAAGTTTTAGCTTGCATGTGCATGTACAACGAAGAGTGGCCTGGACATTCTTTTGCATTGTTGAGCCCCTTCTAACCCTGCTAATTACATAAGCATGCTATTAGTGACACTTAACCGCAATGTTTAGCCCAGACTACCAATGCATGGGATTAAATAGGGGTAATCTTGTACAAAACCACAGATTTATCACACCTTGGTATTACACATGCAAGGCTAGGTGCTTTGTTGACTGCAGATGGAGTAATAGCATGCAGTTTCTATTCCACTTACTTTTTGATGAAGATGGATAAGTTAGGTACTCTTGACCTCAATGACGACACATTCTGAGCATTAATAAATAATCACAAGTATTTCCTGATTTAGATGTTCTCATGATCTGCACTGATGAAGAAAAATGACAGGTTCATTTGGAACTGTGCACCGTGCAGATTGGAATGGTTCGGTATGTCTTTCTTTTTATTACAAGCACATTTTACAGTATGTTACAACTTGAATGGTGAACTGTCCAACACGAACCGGCATGCATCTATCCCTCCTGGAAATCCTATTTGGTATGCCAGTCTATGATTTTAGGAGAGATGTTAGGCAATATTGCTTTACAAACTTAAAACATTCCTAAGGCTAATACTGTGTACTGTTAAACTATTGGCTAACCTGTAGCCATAAGCCTGCTTGACCTGAAACACTTAAAACCTCATTGTCTCACAGTTCTGCACTTATGCTTAATATGAGGATAGAAGGGATCAATTAACCCTCTTGCTTTTCATCTCAGGATGTTGCTGTAAAGATTTTAATGGAGCAAGACTTCCACCCAGCGCGTCTCAAAGAATTTCTTAGAGAGGTATAAGACTGTCTTTATATGCATTTGCTTTACAGAATTTCCAGCAGATATTTCTATCCGTCTGCCTTTGCGGTTACCAAATCTAATAGGGATTAATGCAGCAGGACTTTCAATTTCCCTACATATAGTGGATACATGTTATGCACCGATGTGCATGACTAAATATTTTTAAACTGATCTTTCATCTTTAACACCCAGTGTTTTTTTTAATAGGGAATGTTTAAGATGTTGCCTCATTCAGCAGTTACACATATAAGTTGATTTAATCATGCAATGTGAATGTGTCACCTAACATGTTAGGAATTCTCTTCTGTAGGTTGCAATTATGAAAAGTCTACGGCATCCAAACATTGTTCTTTTTATGGGTGCTGTTACTCAGCCACCTAACCTTTCAATCGTGACAGAATATCTATCAAGGTGTGTTTAATTTTCTGATTACTGTTTCAAAATTGACAAAACTTGCATGTGCTCACATCTAGTCTAGCTTGCAATTGTCATATATGTTTTTTTTTCTTGAATGCAGAGGTAGCCTATACAGGATTTTACACAGGAATGGTGCTCGGGAAAATCTAGATGAGAAGCGGCGATTGAGTATGGCTTTTGATGTGGTAAAATCATAAATATATTCGCTTCAATAGTCAATACAGAATTTATGTCTAACGGAATGATGAATGCACATATGCGTTTTTTAGGAAAAAAATCATTCATTTTGTGTGATCTTTATATACAGGCTAAGGGGATGAACCATCTTCATAAACGCAACCCTCCAATAGTCCACCGGGATCTGAAATCACCAAACCTGTTGGTTGATAAAAAATACACTGTGAAGGTATGTCCTTTTTATCCCATTCGTTCCATACTTTCAAGTGCTGATTGTTTTTTGTTACTTCTATGAGAAAACTTGTCTCAGCTTGCTCTATTTGGTAGTTCTTTATTTTTCTACTCGAATCGCTATAGTTGTTATGTTCATTAGGACAGTATATTCTAATTGGCAACTTCTTCCTGTTTAATCTTATGTCCAACTAACACCAAATTACTACTATTCTGCAGGTCTGTGACTTTGGTCTCTCCAGATTGAAGGCAAACACATTTTTGTCTTCCAAGACTGCAGCAGGGACTGTAAGTTGTGCATATTATGGTCCTATTTCATTTGTTTGATCTTCGTCAGTTAAATCATGCGGGTAACTTGTTTTCTCTGTGATATTCTCTAGCCTGAGTGGATGGCACCAGAAGTTATAAGAGATGAGCCATCAAATGAGAAGTCTGATGTGTACAGCTTTGGTGTTATCCTATGGGAGCTCATGACACTGCAACAACCGTGGAGTACTTTAAATCCAGCTCAGGTTTGTATCTCCTGTTTTCTGCATCACATGGATGTTTTCCAACTTCAGACGTACTGAATTGAACAAATTCCACCCGTCCACTTGCAGGTTGTAGCAGCTGTTGGTTTTAATGGGAGAAGGCTTGAAATTCCAAGTAGTGTTGATCCAAAAGTGGCGGCAATAATTGAATCCTGCTGGACAAAGTATCCATAACATACTTGTTATATGTTTCTTCTCACAGCTCGTAGCCAAGTTGTTTTGATGGAATACTTCATTTGTATTCGCAGAGAACCCTGGCGACGACCCTCTTTTGCCAGCATTATGGAATCCCTGAAACCTCTAATAAAAACTGCCCATCAACTTCAAGAGGAAATTAGTTAATGGTTCATGAGCACCTTCAAAATCCCGAAGATACGAGCTTTTGACAACTTACAAAGGTGACTAGCTATCTTAGTCATTAATTTTTTAGGTTTCAATTCAAACAGTGTTCTTTTTGTGGCTTCCGATTATTTTCAGTAATATTTTTGCTCCAAAAGTTATAGCTTATAACTCTTCCATAGACTGCTAAATTAGTCCGATAAAGTTCGTATTCATCATGATAATGTATATATTCATACCATGTACGCTACATACAAAATGAACATACTCTTTGAATAAAGCCAATCATTTCTTTCTCCTCAATTTGATGCTTTTAGCTATAGATGGCTAGACAGGCCTGCTGGGCTGGCACGCCCGCTATGGCACGGCTTCTGATAGCGGGCCGTGCCATGCCAGCCCACAAGCCGAGGCCTCGGCTCAGGCACAGCCCATGAAAGCGACGTGCCTTGCCATGCCGGCACGGGTCGGAATCAGTACGTGGGTTGGCCGTCAGTCTATTAGCACGTTTGGCCCATAAAATTTGAAAATGTGAGACGAGAAAAAAAAGCGAAAAATAAAAAACTAAAGAAAAAATATTAGGGAAAATTAGGAAAAAAAGAAAAAATAGTGGAGAAAATTAGAAAAAATAGGGGGAAATTGAAAAATTATGGAAAAAATAATGGGCCTATTGGGCCGTGCTGTGCTAGGCTGGCCCACGGGCTGAGGCATCGGCCCAAGCACGGCACGGCCCTTCTGGCCATGTATACTTTTAGCCTAGGTACAACCTGCACACATGCTTGTGCTAATATGACTGCTTGTGAAATTCCATTGCGTCGTCCTGCTCCTTAGTCTAAAACGAAGAAAATTGTCCTTGAGAAGGAAAAACATATTGTGTACATAAAGATGTTTATGAAAATTTTCGATACAGTTCCCTAACAATGGAAATAATTTCAGAGTTTTTTTGCTTTGGATTTAATTCATTTGTGTTTTGTTCAAAAATCCTTTTGAGCCTCTTTATAACATAGAATTCTAAAGGCATACGAGTAGTAAACTTAATTTTAATGTTAATTTTAGGGTTTTTTTATCGTAGTTTATTTTTCAGCATTAGCTTTTAAACCACTAACAACATAGATATAATTTTTTTCATAAATTATTGTTTGTTGTTCCATTCATGTGGCTTTGGCTCATCATCCGGAGCTCAACTGATCAGAGTAACATTGGAATTCTTAGATTGTGCTGCTTCGATACTTCACGTGGGAAAATTAATTTGGAGAAAGACAACGGAAAATTTCTATATGGTCAGGTCTCTTGTTTGAGATCCTCAAAGGCTGTTACTTTTACAAAAATAAAAAAGGGCATCCCTTTACCATGACCCAGACTAAAAGTTTTTCAAAAATAAGTCTATTTTAAGGCTCTGTCCGAATCTACATGTTAGGGGAAAAACTTGTTTTTCATAAGCACGTTTTCTGAACTGCTAAATAGTGTGTTTTTTTAAGAATTTTCTATTTAAAAGTTGCTTTAAAAATTATATGAATCCATTTTTTAAGTTTAAAATAATTAATACTCAATTAATCATACACTAATTGCTTATCTCATTTTGAATGATCACCATCCTTTTCTTTTCTTACCCTCAAACTCAACCTAAAAGGACTACACCTACACCACAAGAAGGCTCGGGTTACAAAACGGAATGCTACAGTGTGTGTAAAATGTTTTGTTTTGGTAACAGAACCTAGTCAAAATACTCCAATATACTCCTTTTGTTCTAAAATACTAATGATTTCTAGGATTTAAATCTTGTTTCATAACATAAAGATTTTTAGTATTATTTACGGTACTACTTATCCCATTAGTCACTTCATATTTAAATTTCTTCCTATCTTATCCTTACTTACTTTTTCACCTTTATCCATTTATATTTATTAAGAGTCACTAAAATCTTTTTTTAACTTTAATCTCTACTAAAATAATCTAAAAATGCTTATATTTTGAAATGTAGGAGCAATATAACCTGTTCTAAAAGTACTTAGGGTGGGATCCAGTAGAAATGTTGAATGCTTCCAGCATTTTTTACTCTCTCTCTTTCTTTCTCTGCACGCCGGGACTTTTCCGCCGAGGAATGAATTGTCTGATACTCTGATGTTCTCTCGGGAGGCGAAAAATAGTCCAAAAACCTCAGTCCCAATGACCAAAACAAAACGCACTTTTCTGTCAGGATGGTGAAGAACTGAATATGACCCAAGTAGGAGTAGCCTCAAGACCCTAGTAACGATGTCTCATCAGATTCTGGTCGGTTCGCCGCAAGTTGCTACTGAATCGTATCAGGCGCCTTCCCGTGAACAGTGCAATGCCCATGGCAGTTTGGGGTGCGTCCCCCAAAAGTGCCGAAACGACTGCAGCGATAGCCTCGGCTGAACGGCTCTCGCCGAGAACAACTGCAGCAAATCGGGAAAAAAAGGGGAAATACTGATGCAGCGACGGCCTCGGCATGCTTGTTTGTGCTGCGGACGTACCGAAATTTAAATTTTATAGCTTTAACTTTAAAATTTATTGGGTAAAGTATTGCTCGAAATCTATTTTCTAACCTAAAATACAAAACCGATTATCCTCCACCTCCAGTTTTTTAAAACCGGACAGTTAATACCCTAAGTGTCTCTTGGTTTGTAGAAAAAAAATATAGAAAACCTAGAGGATTTTAATCCTTTAGGAAAAATTCCTAATAAGACACTTAAAACAAATGATTGGATCCTATATTTTCTTTGAAATTCGTATGAACTGGTTAATCCTTTGTCTCTTGCAATTCCCTATATTTTTCCAGTATTACAACCAAACACCTCTTTTGAAGTATTCATGGTTTTTCTTCATGTAATAATTGAGAATCCATATCACTTGATTCCTATGTTTTGCCAATTTTTATGTTCTGACTTTCCTGTGTTCCAAAGGGTCTTATGCAGTGTTCGAAGGTGAGGGAAGGGAAAGAAAACTCTCTCGTTTTTCGTAAGCATGTTTCTCGAACCATTAAACGGTATGTTTTTTAAAAAATTTTCTATATAAAAGTTGTTTTAAAAAATCAAAAAAATCAAAATTTTAAGTTTGTAATAATTAAAACTTAATTAATTATACGCTAATTGCTCATCTCATTTTAGTGATTTTTTTCTTCCTTTTCTCTCATCTGTAAAGACTCCCTTAAATCATATTTCATATAATATATGATCGATATGATAGTGGTTGTGTTTGACCTAACTAAGTGACATTTGCATCGATAGAATATGCATAGTAAGGGTGTGAACTAGAAAAACCACCTCCATTTCAAACAAAACAGCTTAAAAAATATGCCTTTGTTTGGTTTTAAAAGTTGGAGGTGAAAAACAATCGGTAATTTATGGTGAAAATAGATTGAATAAAGTTGAAGTGCTAGAAATTGACTTTACTCTTATTTAGGTGTTTCCGCCATTCTTCTCGCTCTTAGTTTTTGGATCGTTAAGCGGTAAAAGCACGGTAAAATTACCTTAAAATTGTTACGGATTCTTCGACAAATCATAGTTAAAGATAAAAGGAAAAATTTAAGCGGGCCCTTTGTCCCAAGATAGCTAGCTCGGTTTTCTCGTTCGTGGGCTCGTGGCTTAAGCTGCACGCGGCTGGAGGCGCAAACGAATTTTTACTGTTACTAATTTAATTTTTTTTAATTTACAAAACTAATTTTTGATTTGAGTCATTTGTAGATCTACTGTCTTGCCGCCCTGGGCCACGGCGGTATTTAAAAACCGCCGTGGCCCAGGGCGGCGAATGGCATCCCCGTCAGGCGCGGCTAACGGTGCCAGCCGCCGTTAGCCCGGGGAGGCCACGTGGCCTTGTTGCCCTGGGGGACGGCATAGGACCGTCCGCACAGCGATCGGACGGTCCGAATCGTCCGAATGCTAATTTTGAACCCCAAAATTTTTGAAATTCTATTTATTGTGCCATTGCATTTATTGGGTCGATGTTTTTTTAAAAAAACCAAATATCATAGATTGTTCACATCGTGAAAAGAACTTGTCAAACTGAGGGTATTTCTGGATCGCCACTCGCATTCCACTTCTCGTATGTCTGGATCGGCACTCGCAATCCACTCATCCCCGTCTTTCGCCTACACGCTTCACAAAATTTAGTTTTAATCGTGGTTTAGGGTATGTTTTTTAAAGTTTTTTTTTATAATCCGATGATGGTGGGCGTTGGTTTGTAAAATCGTACTGATCATTTTTTCAAGTTTATTTTCGGTAAAACTTAATTAATGACATGGTAATAGGCCGGTCCGTTTTACGTGAGGGGCTTAGGACCCCAGGCGAACGGAATGTTAGGGCCTATGAATTTTTTTCCAAATTTTTGCGCAATGTACGTACTGAATGATTTTTAATTCGACATTGGAAGACGATATATTCTATTATTCGTCATCAACTCGGTCGATACTTAACGCAGTGCACGTACAATAGCATAGTGATATTAGCTAGATGCGAGCCGTTCGCATTGCGGCATGATGAATGCGACACCCATAGTAGAAAATACAACAAGGGATACTATATTGTTAGCAATACAATGTATCTGCTCGTTCTAGTCACCGGTTCCTAGAAAAGCGGGCGATTCGTTCATGGTACGATCTAGACAGGCTGTAGTCAGCTGGTGATTCTGGTTGCATGTTCCAGTGCCGTGATAGATATGACGGCGTGAAATTGTCAATCCATTGTCTGAATTGACATCTCCTTGGAGGATCCTGTGGGACGAGTTTGGTTAGTAAATTCGTCACGTTTGGTAAAGATAAACAATCTGCAGGAAGTAAGGTGTGGCTTGAACTTACATCGATATCGTTGTCAAGAATGTTCGGACAAACAAAGCTTCTGCGTCGCAGAGTTCCTGGCCTTCTTGACCTGACGACCTGGCAACGATCACCACAAGCGCACGTTGGACGGTCCTCCCATCGCGGAAGTCCGAGAGGTCGATTTCTCCAGTCTGCCCCTTCTAGCTCTAGACGTTGTTCGTGCTCCGTCCTCCTGGCCATGTATTGCGCCATGCTTTCGTCTAACGGGAGGTAGTCATATTCCGGGTTGCCGTTGTCAATCCACTCGATGAAGCCGCAATATCTTCCCTCGCTCTGTTAAGGTAAATATCCTGGTATAAGAGTCGTGGGCGTAAAAACGAATATGACAAAGACTTGACTAAAACACGTACCTGGAGACTCTGGTGCACGCACTCGAAGTATCTCCAGCCGTAAGTCTCCTCCTGATGAGATACGCGTAGCCGGCAACGGTCACCACAAAGGCATATCGAGCGTTCAGCCCAAGGTGGCAGTACCAAAGCGAAACCTAAATATCGCCAGTTGCAATCCTCTACGAAAAGAGGTGTAGGAGACATTGTTCGATCCTGCTACAAGAACAAAAGGAAACTAGTGAGGCAGGTAGTGGCCGTAGTTCATAAACGGTGCGAAGTTTGCTCGAGGGCCTGGGTGAAAGCCCTCTGCTACTATGATGGTGCTTTTATATAGGTTGTCGTGCGTCTATTTCCCTATGAGATGTACAGGTCAAAATATAAGGCATATGCATATGCAAAAAGCGGTTGAAGTGGCCGACCATGCATTCAGAATGCCGGTGACGACTAGGGATGAAAACGGTCGGAAACGGTCGAAAACGGTATTACAATATAGAAAACGAAAACGGTCGGTACGGGATTTTTCTATATTTTAGTAAATAATGAGGACAAAAAACGGTTGAAAATGATTGTGAAACCAATTGAAAATGACAATTTTTTATGTTTTGCCAAATTCGAAAACGGTCGAAAACGGTATCATAATATAGAAAACGAAAACGGTCGGTACGGGATCTATCCCGTTCAGTTTCATCCCTAGTGACGACGCATGACTAAAGCGACACGCCGAAAGCTCGCTTGTCGCAATGTGGCGCATGCGCGGCCTATATTATGCAAGTAAAGGTGGTCCGTACTCGCGCATGGTATGCGCCGAAAGTGGTTTGTCCTTTTAAAATGGTATAGACAGGACGGAGTACTGTTGTAAATATTTGTGAAAGGTCAGATCTGAAGGGTGGGATCAAGCCTAGAGGGGGTGAATATGGACATGAAAAATTTAAACAAGTTATGCGAGACCTATAAATAAATAAATACAACAATAGCCCCTAGGTCATATGCCTCCTCGTCCTCTTAGGCTGCGCTCGCACGTGCCCGCCCGAGTACGTCAGGCGGTCCGCCGGTACCCCACGGGTGGCTCGGACCGCCTGAGCAGCAGGGGAAGCACCGGCGTCGTGCGGCTGTGTGTGCGGTGCACCTCCGAGCTATGACGACCCGATCACGTCCTGCTCCGGAAGGAGGTCGTCCTCGGTAGAGATCCAAGCAGAGGTGCTCGGGGCAGATCCCCGTCCAATGTCCCCCAGGTGGTGGTGAGATCCGCCGCGTGGGTCTGGTAAAGAAAAGTTCGCGTCAGCCGAATAAAAAGTGCAGTTAGTTATGGAGAATAGGTTCAAACCTGACGTACCTAACAATCCTCGCCCGATCATGGAGGCTACCGACCTCGATCCTCCGGCGGTACCAGAAGGACCTGCTCCCCACGACGTACTGGCACCTGCAGAACCCGCCGCTCCTGCCGATGTCCCTTCACCATGGGGACCTCGCATATGTAGCTGCATCGGTGGGGCTGCATCGGAACGGCGACAAGTCAGAGCACGGACGACCGAGCGCATCGTGTTGCACATCCGGTCGAACGTGATCGTCTGCTCCTGCTGCGTGAGAGGGATGCCAGCCTGTAGGCGCTGCTGCAGTAGGTCTAGCTCCGTGTGAACCTGCCTAGCATCGTCTGCCTGTTTAGCAGGACATGCGTGGTTAGTTGCGCGTGGTACGTACCGTTGAAAATAGTATGAAAACCATTGACTCACCGCGCGGAAGTAGTCCTGGTCACGGTGTGTCGGGTATGCGTCTCGCACCCCCACGACGTGCGCCTGTGGAGCCTCGGGAGTGTACGTCACCCGTAGTCTGGTACGGGCCTGGTACCAGGAAAGGTACTGCTCGTACCTGGCGGCTGTGTAGGGGTGCAGCTCCGTGATGACGTCCTCCGTGGCTATGAGCCAGTCGTTGATGTAGTCGATGACGGTGGGTCTCCACAGCCTACCGGCGGCCTGGCCACGCCGATTTAACCTGCAGAGCACAACCGGTGACACAATGCATAACAATACGGAATATTCATTTTCACATATACCTGTGAACGTGTTGCGGTACGCCCCTGCGTTGTTGATGGCCGAAGGTCTGTCGCATACCGAACTGCCGCATCACACTCTGCGGGCAGTGCGGCTCGACAGAAATGTCGAACAGCATCGGCGTCATCGTCAGCCAGTACGCCTGGTCCCTGGTGCAGAGGGACGACAGCCCACGCGGCGCACGCTCGTGCCTCGCCTCGGCGCTGTACGGCTCCCAGACAACGTCGTCATCCGTGATCCTGTCGAACTCCATGACGAAGTCTGGGTACGACTTCTGTACCTGCACGTGAGCATACCGACGCTACAAACAGGAAAAGAGTTCTCGTTAGTCCAAGTAACATAAAAAACCGAGACGGTTCTAACACCGAACATACCTCACGACGACACCACACCGTCCCCATCGTCGGATAGTCCTCCGGTGGGACACCCACGTACAGGCTCGCCTCGTACGGACTGTGGTCCACAACGGGGCGGCCGATCGCGAACCGCTCTGCCGCCCAGAGCTGTAGGAGGAGTGGACAACCCGTGAAGACCGCTTCTGGCTCGGTCTTCCTGCAGTCGTCGCACAGACCCCTGTACGTGGCGGCAAGGACTGCCGATCCCCAACTGTATTGGGGAACAGCACCGTCCTCGACGTCGGCTATCTCCCTCGCGTAAGGGATCAAGCCCTTGTCGACTGCGTGGCCGTGCGAGTTGGTGAACATCACCCACCCGAACACCCACAACAGGTACGCCTCCAGGCTTCTCTGCAGTGAGTACACGTCGGCCTCCGGGTCTAGCTGATCAGACTGCGGTAACATATAAGGAAGTTGACACTGTAATTCTAGTACGGACTGAAGGACGAACATAAAACAACAAGAAAGCATTCCTACCGTGTAGCTCAATACCCAAGCCTGAGGAGGGCCCGCATGCGTGTACGGGGAGATGTCGCCGACGAGGGGAAGCCCCGGAGCACGGTGAACCGGGGCGAACCGCTGCAGGATCTCCTCTCGCCACGCCTGGAGCCCGTCAACTGGGCCCACCGCATCGCCGGCTAGAGGCAGCCCAAGGAGAAAGCTGACGTCCTGCAGCGTGGGGGCCATCTCACCGCATGGGAGGTGGAAGGTATGCGTCTCCGGTCTCCACCGGTCCACAAGAGCTGTGATCAGCGACCGGTCGATACCCCACTTCTTCGTCGGGTCATTCGGCTCCACTGCGGCTGCTACCAGCCTACACAGCGGCAGAAGGCCTGCCTCCCGCAACCTGACATTCAAAACAAAGCAAGTTAGTAAGTTGACATATACAGATTCACAGTATAACGTTCGTACGTACCTAGTCATGAACATGTCGTCCACGGGAAGTAGTCGCCTAGAAGGTCGAGGACGTAAGGTACCGAGCTCGAGGTTCTGCACCGCCGAGAGAAACGACCGATGGGACTGATCGGTGGCGTGATCCAGCAGCTCAGGCGTCTGGTAGTCCATACCTGCAAGGAAAAAGAAGCGGAACGGATTAGCTCAATTAAACATAGTGCATTATAGTCAGAAAATTAACAGACAGCAAAGTACCTTTAAAAGACCCACACTAAAACGAAAATCAGATAGCAGTACATCAGCAACCAGCGGCTATACTAGACAACATAACCCGAAGGTGCACGAGGACGCCTGCGATGACGTTGCCGATCAGTGGTGCCTTCCCCAGTTGGCCACCTTCCGTCGGCACCTGATCCTTCCATAGGAACTTCCGCTGCACTTGGGGCCTCGGCGTCTTTCGTGCACTTCTTGTAGGTATGTCCATCCTCTCCACACCTACTGCAGCGTTGAGCGCTAACGCCGGCCTCAGATTCGTCCATATCATTGCGTATCCTCCGTGTCCGACGTCGGCCTGCCTTATTCCTTGCCTTCATCGGGTCAGGGATGTAATAAACTGGACTTGTGTCTTCAGTGAAAGTGCCGACGATGCCGAAACCAAAGATCTCGGTACTCCATGTATGCATGATTGCTTCCTTTTTAAAGTACGGAGACACATATTGGCGTTCATTAATGCCGCACTCCCCGCATGCGGCAATGACATGAGAACAAGGCTTGTGGTACAAGCTTGGTTTTCGGCAGGAGCACGTGCATGTCCCATCTTCCTTTAGGACACACTCTTGTATAGGTTTCCTTACGAATATGCCACGCCTGGACCTGTCGGCACACAATATCTCAAATCTATGCTCTCGTGTGCCCTGCACTCGGACTCGGTGCTCTCTTACCTTCTTGCATTTGTCCTCAAGGTACTCTGTCATTTTGGTGCCGAACCAAAGGTTTTCATCGGCCATAGATGGGCCATTTTGTCTGCACCTGTCGTGGAAATACGTCTGTGTTTTATATAGGATGAACTCCACGATGGCAACAAGGGGGAGTTGCCTGACACCACGCATGACCCAGTTGTAGACCTCTGCAAGGTTCGTGGTCATTATGCCGTACCTTGATCCACCTTCATCGTACAGCAATGCACATTTCTCCTTCGGCTCGTGCTCGATCCACTGCGAAAATCTGCTAACCGAGGAACCGGACCTCCTTCTGAATGTACCGTCATCGGTGGGAAGTGCACCTAGAGCTTCAGGGCCGTCAACACCTCTAGCTGGGGGTCTTGCAGAACTCTCGCGTCTATGTTTGGCTGTCAGCTCATCAAGTCTCCTCCACAGCTCATTGAACTTCTTCTGTTGATTCTGGGCGCACAAACGTTTGAACATGGTCATCAGCTCCTTGTTTCTGAACTGCTTATAAAAGTTTGCGTCCATGTGACGCATGCACCATCTACTCTTTACATCTCCCCACACCGGAGGGTATCCCTTGTCTGCGCAGCCGTTTTGCAGCTCCTCAATTGCACGCAGCATCCCTGGATGACGGTCATGTATGAGACATACATTTGGCCTCATCCCCATCACCTTTTCCTTAACCAGCTTCAGAAACCAGTACCAACTCTCTGTGTTCTCGCTCTCGACGAAGGCAAAGGCCACGGGCAACACTTGGTTGTTCCCGTCTACTCCGATTGCCGTCAACATTTGCCATCTATACTTTCCAGTTAGGAACGTGCCGTCGATGCAGAGAATGGGCTTGCAATGAAGAAATGCAAACATGCAGGCCTGCAGAGAGAGAAAGGCCCACTGAAGGACGCTCTGCCCAGGATTTGCTAGCGATGGGAAACTTTTGATTTCGGAGTAGCTGCCAGGATTCCTCGTACAGATGGTTTGCAGTAGACGAGGCAGATTTTTGTACGAAGCTTCAAAACTGCCGAATCTCATTTCAATTATCTTCTGTTTGGCCCTCCATGCCTTGGCATATGTATTGGTGTACTTGTACTTCTCCTCGATGCGCCTGATAATTGACTTGGGCTCGAACTGGAGGTTCTCCACAACAGCATAATACAGCTCTGAAGCGATGAATGCAGATGATATGTTCCTGTGGTACTTCTGAACTCCCGGAAGATGGTAGTTGTGCTCCGTCACGATTGACACGGACCAACAGTCGTCATATTTCTTTCTGGATGCGTACATCCTCCATGGACATCCATCGCTTGAACTTGCACATTTCACTTCGTACACTGATCTGGTGGACTTTGATACCCAGAACTCCCTCCCAAGTGACACGGCTCACATCTTCACAGCCTCTGTCAACTGTGCTTTTTCGGCGTATCTAGCGCCTTGCACCACTTCATTCTGCCGATACTCCCATGCCACGGTGTGCCCCTCTGAGATAACGAGTCCGGAGAAGTCCTCGTTGTCCCATTCTGCCGGGTATACATCGTCCTCCGAAGAATCATCATCCTCCATATGCTCAGGTTCTGAGTCTTCAATTTCCATCTCCTGTACTAGACCTGGGTGTCTCTCCCCTTCATCTGCAAACCCCCCCGGTCCCATGTCTTCTTGGCCTCCTTCCTCTCCGGCACCCTCGTCTTCTGTCTCATTTTGCTCCCCTGCTTCATCGGGCCCTTCCGCTGTACTTGGACCAGCCTGATCAATGCTGACTCTGTCATGCACTACCACTAGGATGCTCGGTGCCCATCCTCGCTGTAGTGCACTCTCCACAAAAAATACCCAGCTGGCCGTCGAATCTATTGGCATCAATTCCCACCAAAAACCTTCCACAGCCCAGCTAACCAGTGCGTACACCGTAATTGCATTTACTTCAGGATCTACTCCGAATCCCCTCATTAACCAATTGTAAACTCCAGGAAAACTTCTCTCAGCTGGAGCTATAATTCCCTTTTGTGCTACGTTGAACTCCGATAAATCTACCCCATATTGTCCTTCTCTGACATTTCCTTCACCGTGATATATCGCGAATACAACTCTATTTGCCATTTCTGTTGACAAAAAAGATTTTCACTATAGTTATTACTATGTACTAATCAATATTCGTTCCATAAAAAGGCTATAAGTATGAGTCAAACCATTACCGTTTCTACATTTTACAAACTAACCGAACGGCGCTAATAAAGTTATACACTACGTTTATCTAACGTGTCGAAATGACATATACCAACGATGGCCATGGCGGAGCATATTTATTTCTAAAATATCTACAATTTACTACCTGTCCCCTATGTTCTTCTAGTACGGTCAAATAAATTTAACACTAACAATGGTTATGCCAAACCGCTAATATTTTTATACTATATCGGGTATTACACTACGCGTCTAGTACTAATTAACATTTGTCTAAAAAATTGATTACATAACAGAGGGAGAGCAAAAAAATACCTGGATTCGGCTAAAAAATCTGTGAGGGCTTCGCCGCTGTACTGCTCCTTCTTTCCTTCAACTCTATTGGACGAACGCTGGAGGCGGAAGGGAGAAATGACGCGCGGCGACTGCGAGAAGGGATTTTATAGGGTAGGGCTAAAAACCGCCCTCCCCCAGGGCGGCGAATGGCTATAACCCGCCCTGGGGGATGGCTAGGGGCATTCGTCGCCGTCCCCCAGGGCAGCAAGGCCACGTGGCCTCCCCGGGCTAACGGCGGCCGGCGCCGTTAGCCGCGCCTGATGGGGATGCCATTCGCCTCCCCTGGGCCACGGCGGTTTTTAAATACCGTCATGGCCTAGGGTGGCAAGAGGGTAGATCTGCAAATGACTCAAATCGAAAATTAGTTTTGTAAATTAAAAAAAAATTAAATTAGTAACAGTAAAAATCGAGGCGCAAACATTTTGCCGGCATACCGGAGCCTTCTGCCCCATTCTTGATGCATCTAGCTTCGTCGGCCCACCTCTCATTGTCACTTCTTCTGAAGCTTCACGACGATGCCCGTTAGGCATCTTCCTCCACAGCCGAATCTTGATCTTATAGGAGATACCCTACCTTCTCTCCAAGTTTCATGATTAGTCGAGTAGGCACCACGTCTTTCCTGTTGCTTTCACTGTGATTCGTCATTTAAAAAAGTTGATTTGTTTTATGATTCTTTTTCCGAGTATTAAAACTTTTCACTGTGCTAAAAGGTGCAAGTTGACATAAATAAAGTAGTATAGCACTATCTCCATTTTTAATAAATGACGCCGATGATTTTGTTGTGATATTTGACAACTTCTTTTATTCAAAAAATTAGTGTAAATATAAAAAATATAGGTCATGCTTAAAATTCTTTTAATGATAAACTAAGTCATAACAAAATAAATCATACTTACTTAATTTTTTAAAATAAAATAAATAATTAAACATCATATCAAAAATTAATGATATTATTTATTAAAAGTCGGAGGAAGTAAAATGCTTTACTAGTCAAATGGGACAGCCCGGATAAACAGTCATAGTACAGGCCCACCCCAAAGTTTTTGTTGGACCGACCCTTGGTCGGATTGTTCATCCATAGTTAACTCGCGCCAGGTGTCGAGACCAGAATATTTCTTATCCATAGTACTCACATTTCACGTTTCACGTCCGTTTCATAATCTCTCTCTGTTCCCTCACATTTCACGTCCGTTTTATAATTATACAAGCTTGCGGCATTACCGTGGCCTGAAAAATGAATCTCCATGTGGCCCTCACACGAGACTTGTACCGTGTTTCACAATACATCATGTCAATGTTAATTATTGAATTGATGGGATTCAAATAAAACTAAATAAATACAGTAACCACATATCTCAAAACCGACTTGACGTCGCGCACTACAAATACGTTATAAACTTATAGCGCCGAACCTGAAATAAATAAGATGCTCAATAGAATAGCTTTTGTCAGTCTTTTCCGAGATATGCTCATCAAATCACATGATGGTGACGACCAAGCAACTACATATCATACAGGACTCGATCAACACCAACTATTAAATAAATATCTTAATTATTTTAAACCCATACTTGTGTTTGACTAACTCCTAGGAAAAGTACTAGTCTCACACGTTCATTTCAAGCAATGGTATAGAATAAATAGGTGAATAAGTAAATAAACTAAGTCTACAAATACAGAATTTACCTAGGCCAATCGACCAAATAATATAGTTCAGCAGAAGCTTGTCTACCTAAACCACAGGCAACCGACTAGGGATAGACCCCTTTAAAGAACCAACCTGAAGAAGGAACGAATCTCGTAGCATTGAACCTACAACAATGTAATCAATAGTAACACAAGCAAGAGTCAGTACATTACCGAAATAATGTACTAGTAATGTCAATTCTCAAGCTCTAAATCAAGGAAAGGCTATTTATAGTCTTAGGTTTGCATAAAGCTAATTTTTGTTTATAAACATTTGCAGTGGTATTTGGTAAAGCAATAAAACATGTACAATATGTAAAGAAGATGATCAACATAATATAAGTATCATACTTGTTATCCTCCCAGTAACAAGTCATCATAATCATCAAAATCACCAATCCATATCCCAATTTTATAAACACAGTTGTAAATCACAAAACTATGCTCATGACACATTCCTATGTCGCTCATTACCGTGAGCACAGCTAACGATTAGTTTTGATTCTACAGAGTTTATACAACTTTACCCACATGATGTGAATTCTCTAGTTTGTCTTGTACTAGCCAAAGCACTGCCACACTCTACATGTTGAATGTGGTCTAGAGGTCACAACGAAGCCATTATATTGTTTACTTGTCTAACCTTGCATTAGCACGATGAGTGGAAACCCCACACTAAGTTTAGATTCTTAGTGCCATCACGGTGGTTAGCCAAACACCAAAACGCCGTGAAGAAATAACCCACGTGGCACTCACCGTTGTATTGGACAGCTCTATGCTATAAGTAGAGAAACAACCTACTTACATAACACACGCACACTGGAACGAGTCCGGTCCCGTAAACATTTTTAACACACGTACATGAGTAGCTCCTATAAACTATCGCCAAGAGTAGTTTATACTACAGCCGCCTTCCGAATGCAAGGTAAGACGCATATACAACTTAATAGGCTAAGGCTGTCCCATACCAGCACATGTGGTTGTCCTGTAAACAATAGAGGATGACATAGAGTTCGGTCCTTAATCAACCCAGACGAACACTCCCCCTATCGGTGTGCAACTACTCCATATGCACACCACTTGCCACCCAAGTCTAAAATCACATTTTTCATCATTTTTGTTCACAAATAAATAGAGAAGTCACCTCTGTCTAAGAGTTATAAAATTCCCAAAATCTCATTATAAGGTGATCACAATCTATTTTAGCATATCTCTAGGCATGGTTAAGCATATAAAAGCATATTAAGAAATAATAGCCTATTTAAGCACATGGGGAGTATTTTAATCCATCCTAAGTTTATAATTAGCAAGGAATACAAAATTATTAAGGTAGATCATGCAACAAGTTGGATATAGCTACCATTCTCCACATTTTAAATACCAATAGTTATAATTGCGCATGCAATTTTGTAAACAACACATTTCATTCCCCAAAACATAAGATTTAAATTGTTCAAAGAAAGAGAGGAGAATACTTGCCTTACATCTTGAATACCTAGAGCAATAATCAAATCCACTCCTTCACCGACTTCGAATTCATTCTAAAAAAATTTTCGTACGATCATATAAATAGCAAATAATGTGAAAATTCCAAAATGCTCTAATATGCATGAGGTTTGTGCAAGGTTTGGGTACTGACCTAGGGTATATTTAGGTGAAAGAATTTTCATTTTATCACTTTTCATTTAGAAGTTATGAATTTTACAAGTTCTATATATATGTAATATGGTATTTATACCTTATATAAATTTTAGAGATACTCTATGAGATGTTTTACTAAGTGTGAACTTTAGACAGTGGATAGGTATTGGTTTTAGATGATCTTTAGTGAAGGGAGTTATATTTTACTACTTTGCATTTGGAAGATATAAATTTTAGAAGCCATATACGTGAAAAAGGGATTTGTACCTTATATAACTTTTAATATGAACTTCATAAGGTAGTCTTGTCAAATTGTTATTTGCAGTATTAGAGAGTATAATTTTTAGATGAAAGGTGGTGAAAGAAGTTCTAATTTAGTATTTTGCATTTGAGATATATTATTTGGAAGTCCTATACGGGAATACGCCTAATTTCAAAATAATATTAAATGTCCAAATTATTCTAAAGTGTGTGGCATTTATGCTGTGGATTGGTGCTGATTTTAGATGTGCCATGGTTAAGAAATTTCCATTTTATTTGTTTCTATTTGGGAGATATAGATTTGGCAAGTTTTATACGTGTATAAGGTAGTTATACATGTACTCTAAGTATACATGTGTCTTGTTACCAAGTTGTGTAAAACTTAACCTTACAGTATTAAAGAGAAATGTTTTGTGAACCCATTGCCATTGGGTTTAATTCATCTGGGGCTAAGCTAATTTTCCTAGAAAATTTAGAATTCTTTATACACCTTATGTACTAAATAAAGCATTTATCTTTCCTATAAATTTTAGAGGTGTTTTCTATACAGATAGTGCCAAAACTTTGTTAACAGAAATAAAGTGCATATTTGCATGAATCTAACAAAATTGGGTTCATCCCATTTGGGGCTATTTTGAATTATCTACGAATTTTTGAAATTATTACATATATTATATACACTGATTAAAATACTTATCTACTGCTAATTTATAAAGGTGTCTCCTCTACAAGTTTTATCCAGTTTCAGCTTACAGGAATAAATTGTAAAACTTTTGTGACTCTAACATACCTTGATATATCAAAATTGAAGACTAGATGAAATATCTTTTAAATTTCTAAAAGTGTTCATAGACTTTTACCTATTATTTTACTTTTGATATATATTAAGTATTAGATTTCCCAGATCTTAGTCTTTAGGAATAAAATACATAATTTTGTGCTTCCAACAAATCTTGGTTCGTCTAATTTGGAGTTGAAATGAATTAGTTATGGATTTTACAAATTTATCCATTTTTCAGTTTAACAAGAAATACTTTTAGCCTTTTTCTTAAATTTTTCTGAGATTTTAAATGGCTGGGTTCACCTCTCAGTGAGAGAGATTATGCAGAAAGATCCCTGCGTTTCCTAGAAATACAACCCATGGTCCAGCCACGTGTGGCAGGCATTTTGTTAATAGTTCTTCTAGTTTTTAATATTTCGTTCAGGCCCTTGGGTCCACTTGACACAGAGTGAGGCTTTTACTAATTAATCTAATAAGTTTTTAATTTGTTTCAATCAGCGGTGGCGTTCGAGGCGAAGTGGTGAATGGCTCTTTGGTTCGGTCTGTATCGAGTTAACACATGTATGCACTTTCTTAGAGCTCCAGGAGGCTCACCGAGCAACACGCCGAGGCTGGGAGCCCCGGTAGGGCGGCGGCGATGGAGAAGCGACACGGCAACGGTGGAAATGGTTCGGGTCGACGGTGTCGTCTCGATCTGTAAGGGGAATCCCCAAACCATGGCATGCATAGAGTTAGCAGGCTTCTGGAGATGGCGAGGGAGCGAGGAATCGAGCTAGGACTCACCGGAGAGAACGAATTTCATGGCAGCAGCTCGGAATGGTTCCAGATCGGAGCTGAAGAAGAAGACTCCTGATCTCCAAGCTCCGGGCACCATTGATGGGGATTCTTGAGGGGTTTAGAAGAGGAGGTCAAGGCGACGACGTTGGCGTGTAGGCTTGGCCAAAGATGGTCACCGGTGTCTAGAACGGCGTCGACAAGTTGGTGGCGGTGTTCCGGTCGCGCTCCCGGGACTCTCATGGCGTGGCGGCGTTCCCGACGAACCTGAGCACGAACGAGGATGGGGTTAGCAAAAATGGAAACGACGTCCAGAGTGGAGTATGGAACGGAATAAGATAGATGAGCTTGTCGGAGCGTTGGCGGTCGTGGCCATCATCTTCCTCCTGGCCGGCGGCGGGATGGAGGAGAAAAGGGAAGCTAAGCTCTCTATTTCTTGATTGCATTAGCTAGTACGTGATTAGGTTGAGGAGGTGAGGCTAATGGCAAATTATCACCACAAACGGGGAAGTTTGACGTGGAGTTGTCGGCTGCGGTGGCTTCTGGTTGGTGCCGACGCGTGGGAGCAACCGTGGCGCATTCCTGTAGTGGAGAGCGAACTAGGGCGGTATCTGAGACTGACTAGCGGGTCTAGGATGTCTGTGGGCCCCACTTGGCAGTGAAAAAAAGAGAGAGGAGCCCTTCAGATGCTAAGTGTAGAAGGTTGTGTCTATAGCTGTCTAGCACAGAAGATTTCAGCGAGCTAAAGAGAATTTTTAGGGTTGAAAAATTCATGTGTGTAGATAAATATATGTTCCACCAGACTGCCAAGTTTCAAAGCTAGAGGCCTTATATTTTGAATGTGGCAAAAAGATAAAATAGGCTTGGTGGCACAGTTTTCTGCGGTCTTATTTATTCCCTAGTGCCTTGCTCTGTAATTTTCTTGAGAACTAAATTAAGCCAAAATTTCTGGTTGTAGGATACATCTTGGTACCCATTTTGGTTGAAAGGCACTGCTTCCATAGTTATGATTTTAATTTGGTGAAAATAAGAACTAAGCAATTTATTTTAAGTAGTTTTCTAGTTTTGCTGATTTGGAAGATTTTATTGAGGTATTTATTGAAGTGATAAAATTATGCAAACTTCACAAAAGACTTAATGTGTTGAGAAGTGATTATAGAAATTTTTTTCCATGATTTTATGTTAAACCAATTATTTTTAAAAACTCCTTAGACCATACAAACGCATATACACCCTATTATGAAAATGCACTTTAAGACCAAAAACAATCAAAAGAAGACATGCACATGAAATGATAATGAACTTATTTATCTCCATATTTTTATGTCACACTTTTATTTATACACTATTATCCATATTACATTTTCTATTTTTTTCTTTTTGCAATTTAACTCTTAAGGTTTTTATGCACCCAACCCTAAAGTATTTTAATTGATCATAATTTCTTATACATAATTGAATAGGTTTTATTTCCTTCTTATTTGACCTAAAGAAGATTTTAGGGTTTTGTAGTACGAGTTCATCTGCCGTGTTTTATATTCTTTTATATTTTCACATTTTGACCTGGGGCGATTTTTTTGAGCAATTTGAAAATTTAACTATAAAAATTTTAGCATATCTCTTTTTAGTTTAACTTTAGTCAATCTACCTCTCATTTCGCTCCTTTGTAGAGAAACTATAGGATTTTATCATAGAGGGCATTTTTATTAATTTATTTTGGTTCAAATTTCGAATTTCGAAATTTGGGTATGTTACACTCCATGTGAATCCTATGGTAAATAATTTGATTGTATTTTAAAATATTACAGATGAGTGATGTTAGCAAATCCCTTTTGAAAATCCCTTTTCAATGTTGGCTTCAAAATTTGATTGCTGCCTTCGGCCCATAGGGGTGTTTAGTTCACTGTTACATTTTATCAAATTCCGGCACATATTATGGCACTAACATATTTCGTTGTCACACTTTAGTATGCCATAGTCTTTTAACCCGGATCCACATGCTAGCACTCCAATTTTTTTATTTTTTATTTTTTTTGCAAAACCTTGTCTAAGTGTGACCATAAATTTGTTATGCACAACTTTTGTTAGGTATTCCCTCCTAAAAAGACTACTTTCTGGCTACGATCTGGATAGAAATTTGTCTTCTTTTAAGGGGGGAGGAGGATTTATGTGTGGGCAATTTATCAAACTACCCTAATCTCACTGTCATCTCTGATTTTGGTGTCCTTCCTGCCATTCTCCCTCGGTCGTCCTCATCCTTCTTGTTGATTGATGGCACACTATTTTGTTGAATATATAATCTTTCATCTATAGGCACTTGTTTGGTTTTGTGCAAAAATAGTAGGTCATCCTCATCCAAAATCACGAGATAATTATGGTTGATTAAGATAAGAAAATAAGTGAAAAAATTAAATGAGAGATATTCTGACTGGATAAGATAGGAGAGTAGATAAAGAAGTTATTATATTTTGAAATAAATTTTAAATGCTTGAAGTTGCTACGATTGGGATAGAGGACTAAGTTATTCCACCTCTGTCCCAAAATAACTTTATTTCTAGACATGAAGATTCAAATTAGTATTTAGGAAAGAAGACCAAATTACCCCTTATTAATAAAAAAGTACTATACTATTGATAGTGGCTAGGTAAAAGATATTAAATATATAAAACTTCTTGATTTACGAATGGATGGTAGATTAAAGTAAACTTATTTTAGAAGAAATAGTAGAGCCTAGAAATAAACTTATTTTTCTAGAAATAAATTTATTTTGAGACCCCTAGCTTATTTCGAGACCGAGGGGGTTTGTTTTGGGCGTGATCACCAAGACGCTGGGGCTGCGGCTGCGGCCGTAGCCTCGCAGCAGGCATGTGCATGCAACACACTGTAGCGGGCGGCAGCCGATCACGGCCTTTGTTGTCTTCGTCGTGCATTCGTTACCTGGAATATATGCTGTCAACACAGGTTTCCTTTACTGCCAAAATCAACTTATCAAATTTTTTGGTAACATCTTTGATTTGGAGCTTATTAAATTTTTATAGGATAGCAATGGTAAGAATATATTTAGTTTGTTATTTTACCGAAATTTGTTAATACTAAAATTTTAATAGTGTTGAAAGTACAACAAAAACTTTGCGGATTTTGTGACTAAGGCTTAGTTTGAAGGTAATGGAAGAGAAAAAAAAAGATCACGTAAAACAAGATAAATCATTAGTATATGATTAATTGAATATTAGTTATTATAAACTTGAAAAATAGATTTATATGATATTTTAAAGAAAACTTCTATATAGAAAATTTTTATAAAAAATACACCGTTTAGTAGTTCAGTAAATATGCTCACGAAAAACGAGAAGGTTTGTCTAAATTTATAGTAAGATGAATCATATCTAATACTAAATTTTTTATTTTGGTATAAAGGAGTAGATAGTATAGTCAAATATTAATTACGTTACCAGGCATGATATACCAAAAATATGTCACCAAATACTCTCTCCATTTTTTTAAATGACGTTGGTGAACTAACCTAGGTCATTTAAAAAAACAAAGGGAGTAAAACACTACCAGAAATGAGCAAACACCCGTTTACCAAATGAAGTATGTACTAAATAATCGTGGGCACCGATCGATCCAACACCACTCCACCGGCTGCGGAGCCACGCGCGACGGCGCCAGGCTAGCGAGCGAAAAGCAACCAAACACGCTGTGGTGGCTGCGCCGCTGCTGGACTAGCTAGTATGCTACTCCTAGCTACTTAAAAATATAAAAATTTTTATGTTGTTTAGAAAAAAACAAAAGACTTTTTTATTACTTTAGTTATTGATTTTTGAATTTTAAATTATTTAGATTTTATTTTTAAATATCTGATTAGCTTTAGAATCATTAAAATTATGAAAATTATATAAATTAGTATAGAAATATTTATATTATGATATAAAATTTAGGATACTGTTTATATTTTAAAACGAACCAGTGTACTCGAGTACGTGAGTACTAGCTAGCGAGCAGCGTGTGTATTTGTCGCCTTGCTGACGTGGGACACCGGGACGGGAGCACGCGAGTACCTGACTCACGCGCTGACGTCGTCTCGCTTCCACCCGGGGCCAGCTTATTACGTGGGCCCCGCGCCCCAAAACTCACTGGCCCATCCACTCCGCTCCACGCGGGAACACCACCGCCCACTTGAAACGGGAAGCCTATATAGCCTGCGGAAAATATCCCCATCCTCTCTTCGCCTTCGCCACCAAGCAAACTCGACGCGGCGCCCGACCTCACCACGCGCGGCCGCGGCCTTTCCTCCCGGATATTTTCGGCGAGCCACCGCCTCGGCTGCCGTGCGCACGCCGCCAAGTGGTGGCCAGCGGCGCGCCCCGGAATCCAGCCGCCGGGCCCCGCCGAGATCACCCGTGACCTGCCAAAAGGAGGACGAGGCGGCAGAGGCCCCCGCCCCCCTCACGCGCGCCACGGCTGCTCGCCTCGCCACGCGGGGCGCCCGTCGCCGCGCACAGTATGTCGGTTTCGCACCCGAAGCCTATAAATTCCCCGCCCCGCCGCCTTCCCCCCCGCCCATTCCGCTACCCTTCTATGCCACCTCCATGGACCACACCCACGCCGGCATCGACCCTCCTTCCTCCTCCTCCGCCGCCCCCATGGACGCCGCGCTGCTGCTGGAGCCCAAGCTGGAGGAAGACGAGCCGCTGCAGCTGTCGCCGTCGTCGCCGTTTGTTCCGCTGGACCACCTGATGCAGGGGCCGCAGCAGCAGCTGGCTCCGCCGCCGCGGCCGCTCGAGGCGCTGCTGCAGGGGCCGCAGCTGCCACCGTTCCTGTCCAAGACGTACGACCTTGTGAGCGAGCCGCAGCTGGACGGGGTCATCTCCTGGGGCCCCGCCGGCAACAGCTTCGTGGTGTGGGATCCCTCCACCTTCGCGCGCGACGTGCTCCCCCAGCACTTCAAGCACAACAACTTCTCCAGCTTCGTCAGGCAGCTCAACACCTATGTGCGTATCAATCCCCTCCCCTCTCCATCCGTTGATACCATCTTTATGCAATCTGCCGTGATGTAATCTGCTCGTGATGTATGTACTCTGTTTCCATTATGATACTCTGTTTTTCTTACTCATGAGCTGTAGAATGCGGACGAAGATGCTGCTGGCTTGCTGCTGATTTGCCACGCGTTTTTTCTCGTGTTCTTTTGGTTTTTTTTTCTTGGTGTTGAATTGAAGAGTATCTTGTAAATCGACCATGTATATAGAGTTTGTACTGCTCTTTTCTTTCGTGTGCGGAATCTTGAAATGTAAATCGAAAATGGATAACTGGATTAAGATGATGAGCGAAACAATCCTGAGGAATAGATCCTGTGATGGGCAAGCTTAATCCGTTTTGCTGGAATGCGCCGCTCTCGTGCTTGAAGGTAAGCTCCACGATCCACATGTGCATACGCAGTTCTATTGCAAATTCTTTTGGAACCTAGGATTCGCTCTATATAGAAATTGTTTCCTCTTTCCCCTGCCAAATGTTGCAGTGTTCTTTTCTCCTTTTCTTTTCGGTGTTGTGCCGCACTATGTGGATATGCCTGTTCTTCCAGTTCCTCTGCCCTCACAGGTTTGGATAGTGCAGGTGTACTGCTTATAGGGACTGTTTTCCGATGTTTGCATAGTTCTTAACTAACTTAAATTCAGCAATTTGACAGTTTGCACTGTTCTATTGTTGTAGTACTTGCACTTCATTTCATATATCATAGAACAGGGCATTTGGTGCAGCCTTTTTGGTTAACTTATTTCAATCATCACATGTTGGATTATTTTAGGACAAATTTTCTTTCCTTTGTGCTAGTGGGATTAAAAGGGGAAATTGTGTGGGTATGCACAGTTTGGGTCAGACCTTTTCGACATCTTGTTTAATAGGCATAAATTCGAACTCATTGCTCCCAAGTTTTCTAGTTGGGGACTGAATAGATAGGAGAACACATGCTACAGTTATTTGTTATTTCTTCACTGCACTGGCATCTAATCAGCCAGTTTCTTGGTAAGACAATACAGTAAGGTTAGGAGCACATAGACAGTTCTTGCTCAGTGATTAGTGGAATTAATTTGTTCATAGAGTATTAGAGTTCAGGTAGGTAGATGGCAGTCAATATCATCAAATCGTTGCCATTTTGACTGCACCAAATGCAACCTGCGTTCAATGCTTTCATGCTAGCTTGTACTGTTCTGTATAATCATGGTAGATCTTCCTATATGCTAGCTCTCCTTTTTATCTGGCATGATTAACATTTCCTTCGTGATGTACTCAGGGTTTTCGCAAGGTTCATGCTGATAGATGGGAGTTCGCTCATGAGGATTTCCTACGACATAGCAAACATTTGTTGAAGAAGATTGTCCGGCGCAGGTCCTCGCCAACACAACAATGCAGTATTCAGCCTGGCTCTTCTGGTGAATCCAGTTTGGACCCTGAGCTCAACACACTGAGAAGAGAGAAGAGTGCATTGCTTCAGGAGGTGGCCAGGCTGAAGCAGGAGCACCTTCAGACAATTGAACATATGAGCACGCTGAATCAGAGGCTAGAATCAGCGGAGGATCGGCAGAAACAGATGGTCTCTTTCTTGGCCAAGCTCCTCCAGAACCCAACTTTCCTGAGACAACTTAAGCTGCACAGGCAGCAAAAGGAAATCGACTCCACCAGAGTGAAAAGGAAGTTCCTCAAGCATGTACCACATGGCAACATTGACTCAGGTGAGTCCATCTCACAACACACTGGAGAGAGCAATTTAGATTTCCCTTCATGTTCCCCTACGCCCCTGGACTTCTCAGCCACGCATGGCGACATCTCAGACCTTCAGAATTTTCTTTTGGAAGACGGGGACCTCAATCTTGCCATGCTGCCAGACAACATAGGACTTGACGGAGTCGAAGCAACAGACGACATCGGGGCATTGGTTCAGGGATTTGACACACAGGAGGAACTTGAGCTTGGTAGTGGAGTTGAGCTATTGGAAATGCCTCCATCTTCTGGTCCTCATGGCCAAGATCCCACAATTGGCAGGTCCAAGGGAAAGAATGTGTTGTCTCCAGGATTGGACGCTACCTCTTCTGAAGCTGATTGCCTCGGATCATTTTCTGATAATATGGGGGTGCTTCCAGGCACCATGTTACAAACATCAGGCAAACTAATGGATGCAGATGATGATGAGCGAATTTGGGGCGTGGATGCTTCATCGGCTTTACAAAGTTCTTGCAGTGGCACTAGTCAGCAACCATATGGTAGCCTTGTTAGTGATCCCTATCTGATGGAGATGGCCAATAAGCCTGAGAAATTCTGGGACCTCGATTTTCAGGCACTGGATGAGGGAGATCTGCAGCTGGACAAGTGTGTTATCGATGATTTCGCTCTTCAGCAACAGAAAGGAAATATGAATCCGTAGATCAGACGCAGCTTGAGAGAGTAGGACCTGATGTTTTATCCACCTAAAAAGTATAATTCGCTATGAACATTGCTATAGTTATTTGATATTCAGGAGGCTTGTTAACTCCTGGATATCCGCACTATGGCACTAAACTAAGTAGCAGCAGCAGTAGTATGGTTATGTTTTTGTTTTCCATTCATTCACTCTGCTGCTTTTGAATGGAAATTGTTTGTTGTGTGGTTTGCTCGGGGCAGCTGCTCTGGCCAATTCTTTCTGTTCCCATTACAATTTATTCTGTTCTCTTATTTTTTTGGCAAAATGTCATCAAAATGAGCAATGGAACTGGACCCTTTTTCCATTCTCAAAAGAATGGTTTGAAGCATCAGTTTTTCTTCCCCAGTTATCAGTCTCCATATTTTGACAGTGTCATGAAATGAGCAATTGTATTGATTTTCCCTATTCTGAAGAGCTGTTGATAGTATACTGGTGATGAATTTGTCTCGCTTTCATTGAATACTGTGGCTCAGGTACAAGATAAGAGCCAATTTGGTACTAGTACTTAGTGTTGCCAACTTGCCATCCTATAGTGCTTTGGGTGGCCCTTCTTCTGAGCCTCGTACTTGCTTCACGAGAAGAACGTGGAATGTGCTGGTATGTGTGACAAATCTTACTGCATTATTTCTAATGGAACCGGAGGGATTTGTTTACATTCGTACCACGATTTAATCTGATTCGCGCCATTTTTCAAAGTATGAATGTTGCTAAACTTGTTTCTTTCGTTGCCTCTTGGTGCCCTTGTCGATCGCCGGATTGTAGCTTAGGGCTTGTTTGAATTATCACTAACACAAACATAGTCCATTTCCTTTTCTTTTTGTAAAGTACTATGACTGTTTGGTTTGTTGTGCAAATTTTGTAACTGTGTGGGTTTTAATTGGGTCTGTTTGTCAAAAGTTGGCAATGCCTCTTATTGAGATGTATACTTTGTGTAACTTTTGTTCTTTCCGATATGAAGTGCATAGTAGAGCTCCTACTTTCCATTAACCCATTAAAAAGACGTTACTGGCTTCAGGCCGGAGAAAGACTCCGCATTAAAACTTTTCTCAACCTTTATTTTGGCCTACAAAATCAAATAACAGCCAAAAAAACATAATTTTGCTTTGGCTTCCAGAATCTATAACTGCAAAATCGAATTTGATTTTGGTTTTGGTTTACTAAACCTAATGACTAATCCTAGATATTATCTTTGTTCCACGGTTCTAATACGCCGCATATATTTACTTTCAGCTGTGATCGGCGCCATTTTGATTTCTTAAGATTTCTGAATTGATGGCTATGATTGCTGCTGTCAGAGGATGAAACTCCAACGACGGGAAGTCTGGGGATCCCCTTTGAGGTTCGGCCAGGGGAGCTGTTCTCAGGACGAATGCGACGTCCGATGGATGATGTATGGTTCACACTGGAGATGGCACATAAGCAAGACAGGAGGAAGTAGACAGGTTCGGGCCGCACCGAGGCGTAACACTCTACTCCTGTGTGTTTTTCTATGTGGGAGAGATGGATGTGATTTGCTCTTACAAGGTCTTGCTGAGGGGTGCTCGGGCCCTCGCCCTGACTTGGAAACTAAAGGAGCTAGGCTTTAATGCAGAAAACGGTCTCCAAATCAAAGTCCCCCTCCCGGTTGGCATGGATCCTCCTTTTATAGGTCAAGGGGAGTCCACAGTGCCCAGCATACAGAGAAAGCTAGGTATGATACGTCATGTCGCATACGTCCGCCTGCTGAGCCCACGCCGGAGTAGGTGCAACACAGCGGGTAGGTCGTCCCGTGGCGCGGCCGCTGCAAGAAGCTAAAGTCGTGAGGATGTGACGGAGCGCACTGTGGCTGCCAGAGCGTGGGAAAATGAAGCTCACTTGGTCAAAAGTCCTTTGACTGCACAGGGAGCAGAGCGGGCGTCAGGGGTGACACGCCCCGTCGCCTCGCCATTAATGCGGTTAGTTGGCAGCTGACCTGCTCGAGCCGGCCTCGTGCCCGGGGCGGAGGGCTCCACAAGCCCTCCGCGCGCACGGGGCACCGAGACTGCGGGTCCCGGGCCCGGGGGCGACACCCGGGGACGGTGCTCCTGGGCCCGGGCAGCGTCCAGGCCCCAGGCGCTTAGAGGGGTAACCAGTAGTAGCCGGCCGTCACTTGTGCAGAATATGGGCCCCGGAGGAGCTGATGTGGCCGAAGATCCACACGTCCCCGGAGAATGTGGGACCCCCATTCCCGTTTCGCCGACAGTGGCCCCTGGGCCTGTTGCTCGACCGGGACTTAATCCAGGCAGGAACAGGACCATGTCTCAGGGAAACGAAAAGACACGGGGCCCACCAGGTTTAGCAGGAAACGAGACGAGGCCGCCATAATCGCCCGGGATGGGATGAGACGAGAGGAGAGTTTCCACTTTCGGCCCGCCAATCGAGGGTCGTAATGGTGGAGTCGAAGGGGCGCTCCACGGGTTCTTCGAGGCTATAAGCAGCGGCGGGCAGCGGCTGGCTTCCCCCATTGCCAAGTTCGAATTGCCGTCGCTCCTGTTGCTCCTTGCGCCCAGAGCTCAGGTCTCCTGTTCGCGCGCACTTCTCCTTGCTTTGTTCTTCCTTCAACCACTCTTGCCGCTGCATTCGCGATGCCACGCGCTGGCTGCGGGGTAAGGCCGCTGGACGGCAGGGCGGAGCGGGTGAAGAGGATGATGCCGGCCGCCACACGGTGGAGGGTGGCGCTCGAGGTGCGCCCCGGCGAGTCGAAGCCAGCGCCGAAGGAGCCCAATGAAGCAGTGTACTTCGTTGATTACGCGGTCGGCGAGTTAGTTCCGCCATTCTCTGATTTCTTTCTCCAGGTGCTGGAGACGTATCAGGTGCAGATGTTGCACTTAACCCCCAATGTTGTGATGGTGTTGGGGGTTTTCGCACATTTGTGCGAGATGTTTGTGGGCATCATGCCTTCGGTGGACCTTTTCCGGCGCTACTTCACCATGAAGAGCACGTCGAAGAATAAGGCCACCGACCTGCCTGAGCGGGTAGGCTGTGTGTACTTCCACGGCCGCCCCGGCGTCGAGTTTATCCCGATGGCGCTGAAGAACAAATGGGATTTGTGGCGCCAGAACTGGGTCTACATCGGCGTCGACGCCAACGACCGGCTCCGGCTCCCGGCCGTGGCGGCCCAGAAGGTGAGGAGCTGGACCGAGTCACCGCCGGAAGACGCGCGGTTAACGCCAGTGTTGGCGCGCATCGCTGGCCTGGTGACGGCTGGGTTGAATGCGTATATGGTCGTCGGCGATTTCCTCAGCCGGCGACTGGCGCCGCTCAACAGAAGGTCCGGCCCTGTTGGCTGTACACCGGGCCCAAGGACATCACCAGGACCCACCCCGACAACCTGAGCGAGGCGGCGATGGGCCTGCTGATGGCGTCGGCGCTGGAAGGAGGGGGCGCGGCGGACAGCGCACTCCCGGGCGGTGTGACGCCGCTTTGCACTAACCGTGGGCGGGCGAAGATCCAGAAGGGCCTCCCGCGATTCGACGCCATGGGCATCGTTGTCTCGCAGGTCACTCCCAAGATCGTCGAGGTACTCGACGCCTCGGAGGGAGAAGATGTGCCGGCCGAAGAGCCGGTATTGTCGAAGAAGGAGGGGAAGCGACCGGCGGGGCCCGATTCAGGACTCGCGGCAACCAAAAAGGTGAAGACCGTCGCTCCGGCGGCCGCTGTCCCCAGAGCCACTGTGGCGGTCAGTGCCTGTGTGGCGCCAACAAGCGCCGCTCGGGTCCTGTCCCCAGAGCCAGGGCCGGCCACCCGGGCCCCGGGACCAGGCCAAAGGCGGTCCCAGACGTGGGGGGCAGCGAGACCCCCACGGGCACGGGGGGCGACGTTGAACCGGCGTCGGAAGCACCAGAAGCTCCGGCCAGCGTCACCGTCCCGGGCGCGTCGCTAGGGAAGGCGGGGTTCCGCGGCGGCAGCCGGCCGCTTTTGAGGCCCAAGCCGTGGAGCTTCAAGGGGCCCCAGGCTAGGTAAGCGCTCCGACCCCATTCGGTTCTTCTCGCTAGCGCGTTTTCTCTTGTGTTTCTCGACCTAGCTCTTATCTGTCTGGTTTCGGCCTTTATAGGAAGAGCCAGGGGCCGACGATGGCGCGGCCAACCCCGGCCGTAGGCGGTACCGAGGACACGCCGATGGCACCGCCGCGTCCCACCACGCCCCCGCCATCGCCGAGTGCGGTGATGAATATGGAGGCCGCGGCGGCCACACCGGAGCGGGCCTCCGCGGAGCCAACTGAAGTCCCTGCTGCGGAGGGAGAAGGGGACGCCAGGGCCCAGCGATGTCCCGTGATGGGGGAGCAGGCCCTGGTCCTTTTTGCTGCCCAGCGACCGGGCACAGCGCGCGGACGCGAGACACTGCACACCGCGCTGGGGCAGCTAGTGGTCGCCGCCGGCGAGGTGCAGGTGGCAGCCCGTCGGGAGCAGCGTGAGTCCGCCCGGGTCCGGGCGGAACTTGAGAGCGGGCGAGCAGCGATCGCAGTGGCGATGGAGGGGCTCACCGCCCGTATGGTCGCCACCGAAATCTTCGTGGCGACCCGCCGGCAGGAGGTCGAGGCGGCGGAGAGGCGCATCGCCCAACTGGAGGCCGCCGCCAAGCTTGCCGCCGACGAGGCCTCCCGTGCCCGGTCCGAGATGGAGGCGCGGGAGAAGGGGATGTCCTCCCGGGAGGACCGCCTCCGGGGCAAGGAGGCTGGTCTCGCGGCCCGGGAGCGTGAGATCAGCGCGCGGGAGGAAGCCGCGGTGATCAGCGAGGAGGCCGCCAAGCTTTCCAACGCTATGGCCCAGGATGGCATGAGCCGCCTCCTGAGCAAGGAGAAGAGGCTGGTGTCCTGGGAAGAAGACCTCAAAGAGCGGGAGGCCGACCACCGGCGCGAGGCAAAGCAGGCGAAGATGCTGGCCGCCGACGTGGACGCCAAAGCCGAGGCTCTCGAGACACGAGAGGCAACCTTGGAGGACAAGGAGAACTCCCTGGCCCGACGGGAGGCGGCGGTGAAGGCTGCCGAGGCTCGGCAGGCGGAGATGGAGGCCTCCCGGAAACGCGCGGCCGACCTCGAGACCGTGGCGCGCGGGGCCGCCGTGCGGGCCCTGTCAAGCGGCTCCCCGTCATCGGCAAGCGTGGCCAGCTCAGCCGAGAAGCTGGCCAGGGTAGAGAAACGGCTAACATTGGCGCGAAACAGCCTTGCCCTCCGGAAGGACCGCAAGAGCGAGATCGTGGCCTGCCTGGGGTGGTACGGCTCCCGGGTCCGGGGGTGTCTCGAGCGCATCGGCATCCGGGCACCTACACGGAAGCGCGGGGGGCCTACCAGTCGGTCAGGAGCTGGTGGATTTCGGCGACTTGCTGCACACGCTGGACTCGCTCCCCTGGCGAATTCATGAGGTCCTGGAGAAGGAGGGAACAGAGCTCGCCACACGGGTGGTGGAGTACGTCCTCGGGTGCTACCGGGCGCGGGACGCGGAGTTCTCCTTGGCCCCGGTGCTGGAGGGATTCCCGCCGAGAGGGAAGAAGAGGCTCGGAAGGCTGTGGCCGACGCCGCTGCGACAGTGGCCAGGTTCTTCAATCGGGGGGAGCATTTCGAGGATCCGGGGAGCGACGAATCTGACGACGAGGCCGGGCCCCTTCTAACGCCTCCTGGGGTCCTGTCCGAGGACGATGAGTGATCTCCCCCCGCGCGATGACGTCTCCGGTCCTCCGCGCATGCTTGTGCTTTGATTTCACCTACCTTGTACAAAGAAAAGCGTTCATATGTGTATATAACTATGTTTGCGTTTTTGTACCTTTGCCTATTGTACTGGAAGTTGCTTATATCCGAGGCCCCGCGCCCCGAAGTCGCGGTGTTTTTCTTTTTCTTTCTGGTTCCCCGGGCCCGGGGACACCGAGTACCCGGCGCCGTCTGGCTCCGAGCACCAGCGGCCGTGAACGGCCGTAGCGCCTAAGTCTCCCTTCCGTGGCCTGGGGTAGCTGCCTGAACCGGGAGCTCGGTCCCCGAGGACAGCGGACATGATAGTCGCTCGGCCTAGGGGCCGGGCCGGGGACTTGGTGTTCGGGAGATGCGAGGAACTGGGCGCGAGTTTCGTGGAGCAGTGACGTCCGTAGGTTCGATCCCCTCCGTCTTCCGGGTCCGGGGGCCCTCTGTGCCCCCGGGCGCCATTGGCCCAGGGAGCGCAGCGAGGCCGCGGGAACAGACTGCTAGAAGGGAGAAAACCCGAAAAAATGTCCCGCGTGGGTTAGGTACGGCCGTAGCGCTAAGCTCGTGCCTCTTGACTCACCGGGAGCCTCTCGGGGACCGACCTCGACCGTGCCCGGGGTCGCTGGGCAGCGAGGCACCCGGCGCCTTGGCGGTGGTCGGGGTGGAGCTGGCCAAGTCGGGCACCGCTGCCCGCCCCGGGAACCTAGGCTGGCCCGACTGGGGGCGCCACCCGAGACCCCGGGGCATCGACAGTGTCCGGGGCGCGGTCCATGACCCGGCCACCAGGCCTCAGCAACTGGGGCAGCACTTAACCCAGCGGTCCACGCGCGCGGCTTCGGCAAATTCCACTTTGCCCCCAGGGGCCAAGGAGAGCAAAACACGTGACCGTACAAACGGGGAAAGGATAGAAATTTGAGCGAAGTTTAAAGTTGAATAAGATTACGTATCTGGATGTTGAAAAGCGTGGTGTGGCTACGCAAGCACGACCCCGGGGCCAGGAGCGCTGCCAGCCCCTGGGTCGAGAATTGCGCCGGGAACGAATCTGGAATGGGGCCCTCGGCCCGCGTCTAGGGTTGGACAGAAAACTAGCGCAGCCCCGAGTACCTTATTTAAGCCTGCCGAGGCTGGATCTAATCTGCACACGATGAACTGTGAGAGTATTTGGCTCGTCCCTTTGTCCATTCCATGCTACGAACCACGGGGTCTGCCACTCCCCAAGGGCCTCTTCGCGGTCACGACCGTGCGGGGGAAAGGATTGCGCACAAGTATTCTGTCCCCGGGCGGCAGAAAAAACAAACTCAAAGCCAACCAGGCTGGACACCGCAAGCCTGCGGGGGCCCGGGCGCCGCGCAGAGGGGCGCACCCGCAGCCCCGGGGCTTAGACAATGTCCGGGGTTAGCAGGAGGGGATACGGTAGCCCGCCGGTAGAGAACCAATAATTATGCACAAAACCCAGCCACCGCACAGGCGGGGCCCGATTATGCCCCAGGGGGAGACTGCCGCGAACGCAACACACAGAAAAGGACAAAGGGCACGAGAACGGAGAGGATAATGAAAAGCTATGTATGAAGGCGGATACATGTGGGGGCCCCCGGCCAGTGCCGAGATTGGGAGAAAAACCGGCGCTGGCCCGAGCATCCCTTAACTTACAGGATACGTTTATGGATAAAATTTGCGAAGATGCTCAATATTCCAGGGATTAGGAAGCGGGGTTCCGTCCTCTTGGCCCAGTCTTACCGAGCCCGGTCAGGAGACACCAATCACCAGGAAAGGGCCTTCCCACATAGGGGAAAGTTTATTCTTTCCGGCATGTGTGAGGACACGGCGGAGAACTAGGTCCCCGACCTGAAGTGATCGGGCCTGAACTTTACGCTGATGATAGCGCTTGAGGCTCTGCTGGTAACGAGCGACGTGGAGTGTGGCGCGCCGCCTTCATTCCTCGAGGAAGTCGAGGTTGTCGAGCTGCATGTTGTCGTGGTCGATGTCGTCGCTGTAGTGCTGTACCCGGGGAGAGCCGAATGTGAGCTCCGACGGCAGAACGGCTTCGGCTCCGTACACTAGGAAGAACGGGGTCTCCCCGGTCGCCCGGCTTGGTGTGGTACGATTCGCCCACAGGACCGCCGGGAGCTCGTCGATCCACTTGACGCCATGCTTTTTGAGGTCGTTGTAGGACCTTGTCTTGAGGCCCCGTAGGATCCCTGCATTCGCCCGCTCAGCCTGCCCATTGCTGGTAGGGTGGGCAGGAGAGGCGAAGCAGAGCCTGATGCCGACATCGGAGCAGTATTCGTCGAAGAGCTTGTTCGTGAACTGCGTGCCGTTGTCGGTGATGATACGGTTGGGGATCCCGAAGCGGCAGGTGATTCCCCGGATAAACTTAAGCGTCGAATGCTTGTCGATGTTGATTACAGGGAATGCCTCCGGCCACTTGGTGAATTTATCGATGGCTACATATAGATGTTGATAACCCCCGACTGCCCGGGGAAAAGGGCCGAGGATATCAAGTCCCCAAACCGCGAAGGGCCAGGACAGGGGGATCACCTGGAGTGCCTGCGCCGGCAGGTGGCTTTGCCTGGCATGGAACTGGCACGCGCAGCAGCGCTAGACGAGGTCGAACGCGTCTTGCAAGGCCGTGGGCCAATAAAATCCTTGCCGGAAAGCCTTACCGACCAGGGATCGGAATGCGGCGTGACTGCCACATTCCCCTTCATGAATATCGGCGAGGATCTCGATGCCGGAATCGCGCGGGATGCACTTGAGTAGGACACCGTTGGCGCCACGCCGGTAGAGGTCCCCTTCTACCATAACGTAGCGCTTAGACAAGCGCGCCACCCTTTCGGCTTCCGCATCATCTTCGGGGAGATGCGCTCGGAGAAGATATGCTCGGATCTCGCCCATCCAGGAAGGCGCACTGGGTCCAGCCGCAAGGACCAAGTCCTGGGACTAGGTGTGCGTGTCTGTCTCGGGCCCGGGCTCAGGGGTGGCCCCCAGAATCCCGGACAAGGCTGCCGAGGGGGCCTCGAGGGCTTCCTGAAAAACTCCCGGAGGGGCCGCCGCCCGGGAGGACGCCAGTCTTGAGAGCTCGCCGGCGGCGAGGTTGTGACAGCGAGGGACGTGGTGAAGCCTGAGGTCGTCGAAGCAGCGCTCAAGCCTCCGCACTTCGTCCACATACGCGGCCAATTGGGGGTCTAGGGTTTGGTACTCCCGGGACAGCTGGTTGATGACGAGCTCGGAGTCGCCCTGCACGCACAACCGTCGCACCCCGAGGGCTATCGCTGCCCGGAGGCCGGCGAGAAGGCCCTCATACTCGGCCATGTTGTTGGTGGCTCCGAAGTTGAGGTGGACGACGAAGCGGAACTCGTCCCCGGCAGGAGATACGAGGACGACCCCGGCCCCGGCGCTGGGGAGAGAAGCCTGTCTGGCGCAGGAGCCGTCGAAGTTCATTGTCCAGTGGAGGCGCAGATCGGGCGCCAGCTCAGGGGCCGGGAATCCGACGTCCAGCACAGGGTCCGGCTCGGGCCCCGGCGTCCACTCCGCCAGAAAATCCGCCAGGACTTGGCTTTTGATGGCGTGGCGCGCTTGGAAATGGAGGTCGAACTCAGCGAGCTCGACCGCCCACTTGGCAACACGGCCCGTTCCCTCCCGGTTATGCAATATCTGCCCGAGGGGGAAGGACGTAACCACGGATATCTTGTGCGCCTAGAAGTAGTGGCGAAGCTTCCTGGACGCGATGAGGACCGCGTAGAGCATCTTTTGCGCCTGAGGATAGCGCGATTTGGTATCGCGTAGTACCTTGCTGACGAAGTACACCGGCTTCTGCTGCGTGCCCCCTGATCCCAGCCTGACAGGTGCCGGGGGCACGGGCTTCCCTTCCCCGGGACGGAGCGAGCTCTCGTGACCGGGGACAGGTATGGGCCCGGGGCCCGGGGGCCCGGGCTGGAATGTGGTTAGTAGGTGCCCGGGACCCGGGGGCCCGGGCTGGGGTATGAAATGAATCGGGGCGACTTCCCCAGACCCACTCTCGCTAAGGCGATGCTCTCCGGGTAATCGTGTCCCATCTGGTTGTGAAAATGCTGAGGTTGTCCCGGGCGCCACGTCCCTAGGCTCGCACTCGCCTTGGCGAGGCTGCCCGGGTTCGGGCTCCGCGGTGGTGGCCCCGGGAGACGGATCCCGGGTCGCACGCCTGTCTGGTTGTGGAAATGTTGAGGTTGTCCCGGGCGCCGCGTCCCTGGACTTGCACTCGCCTTGGCGAGGCTGCCCGGGTTCGGGCTCCGCGGTGGTGGCCCCGGGAGACGGATCCCGGGTCGCACGCCTGTCTGGCAAGGGGCGCTCGACGACGAGCGCCGCGCTCACCACCTGCGGGGTTGCCACGATGTAGAGCAACAAGGGCTCGTTTGGTGCCGGTGCCACGAGGACAGGGGGCGTAGTCAGGTACCTTTTGAGCTCGCTAAGGGCTCGATCGGCCTCATCCGTCCAGGTGAACTGCCCGGTTTTCTTGAGTAGCTTGAATAGGGAGAGGGCACGCTCCCCAAGCATGGAGATGAAGCGACCTAGCGCGGCCACGCACCCGGTCAGCTTTTGGGCCTCTCGGAGCCTTATCGGGGGGCGCATGCGGTCGATTGCCGCTATCTTCTCCGGGTTCGCCTCAATGCCGCGGCTGGATACGAGGAACCCAAGGAGCTTGCCGGCCGGGACCCCGAAGACACACTTTTCTGGGTTCAGCTTCATCCTCGTGCATCGAAGGTTGCTGAACGTCTCGGCCAAGTCGTGGAGCAGAGTGACATGGTCGCGCGACTTCAGCACCAAATCGTCGACGTAGGCCTCCATACTGCGACCTAGCTGCGATTCAAATGTTACACGGACAGCACGCTGGAAAGTAGAACAAGCGTTTTTCAACCCAAAAGGCATGCACACATAACAATAGGCCCCCTGGGGGGTAATGAAAGAAGTTTTTTCCTCATCCTCCTCTGCCATGCGGATCTGATGATATCCCACATAGGCATCAAGAAAACACAAGAGGTCGCACCCCGCTGTGGAGTCGACTATCTGGTCTATGCGGGGCAGAGGGAATGGATCCTTAGGGCAAGCCTTGTTGAGGTCGGTGTAGTCTATGCACATGCGCAGCCTTCCGTTGGACTTGGGGACGACGACTGGGTTGGCCAGCCACTCCGGGTGGACGACCTCGCGGATGAAGCCGACAGCGAGAAGCTTGTCGATCTCCTCGCGGATGAAGGCCTGGCGCTCCGGGGCCTGTCATCGTACCTTCTGCCGCAATGGGCGCGAGCCCGCGCGGACGGCCAAGCGGTGCTCAATCACCCCCCTGGGGACCCTGGGCATGTCCGACGGTTGCCAGGCGAAGACGTCAGAGTTTGCCCGAAGGAAGGCGATGAGCGCGCTTTCCTATTTGTCATCCAGCGAACTGCCAATTTTGACGGTCCGGGACAGGTCATCGCCGAGGACGACCTCCTTGACCAGCTCCGCGTCGGTGGCGACGATGCGCGGCTTGGGGGCACGAAGCAGCGAGGGCCCTGCGCCGCCCGCCGTGTCGGCCGCGCGCTGCTCGGCGCACAAGAGGGCGGCCTTTACGTCCCCGTGGACTGTGATCGGGCCTGAGGGGCCCGGAAGCTTCATGGTTAGGTACGTGTAGTGTGTAACTGCCATGAACTTCACCAACGCGGGGCGCCCGAGGACCGCGTTGTACGGGAGGTTGCACTTGGCGACGTCGAAGACGATGCGCTCGGTGCGGAAGTTGCCACGGTCACCGAAGGTGACGGGCAACGAGACCTGGCCGAGAGGCCAAGTGAGGCCCTTCGTAATCCCGATGATGGGCAACGAGGGTGCAAGATTCGTCCCCGGGGCCTTGATCTTCTCGAATACCTCGGGGGAAAGGATGTTGAGGGCGGCGCCCCCGTCGACGAGGACGCAGCCCACCTTGACGTTACATATAGTGGGGGAGACAGCCAGGGTGAGCTGCCCTTCACCAGGTACCCGGGCCGGATGGTCCGTGGGGCCTAAGGTGATTGGGGTGTCCGACCACTTCAGCCTCCGGGACGCCACTGGGCCCGGGGTCACAGCCAACAGCTCGCGCTTCATGGCCTTGAAGCCACGGCGCAAGGAGTGAGCGTGCGCCCCGCCGTCGAGAGTGGCGAGGACATTCTCGGGTTCTTGGAACTCGAGAGGCTGCTCCGAATCGGGAGCAGGCTTAGCTTGCTGCCGCTCCTGCTGGAACTTCTTGGTGCGCTTGGCCAAGTTTTGGACGGCGCGGCACTCCGTGAGGTCGTGACGGTCCGTCTCGTGGACGGAACACCACTTCCGGCCCGAAGCCGATGGCGGCGGCGCACGTGCGGCCTTCTGCCGCTTGCCGCCGTTGTCGTCTTGGCGGGCGACATCGCCCCGGGGGCCGCCGGTTGCCGCCAAAGCGAAGTTCTCGGTGACCCCTCCTTGCCCTTCTGGCGCTTCCGCTTGTCCCGCCGTGCCACGGAACGTGAGGTCTCGCCGTACTCTCCGGGGCCCTGGTCGGGGGCCTCGGGGCGTGGCTTGTTCCACGCCCGGGCCTCCTCCTTGCGGCCGCAGAGGTCGGCGAGACTGAATAGCTCGGCTACGGTTTGGACGTTGCGGGTGCCCAGCTTCTCGAGCATGCGCTGGTCGCGCACGCCCGAGCGAAACGCGTGGATAACCGCGTGGGGGGCAATGTGAGGGATGGTGTTGCGGACCTGGCTGAAGCGCTGCAGAAAGTGCCTCAACGCCTCGTCCCTGCCCTGGCGCAGGGCGTGGAGGTCTGCCTCGGTCCCAGGGCGCGGGAAGGTGCCCTGGAAGTTTGCCACGAACTGGTGGCAGAGATTCTCCCACGAGTAGATGGACCCCTCGGGGAGGTTCATTATCCAGGAGCGAGCCTGGGCCTTGAGGGCGATGGGAAAATAGTTCGCCATCACCGTCTCATCGCCGCCCGCCGCCTGGATGGCAGTGGTGTAGATCTGCAAGAACTCCGTGGGGTCGACGGAGCCATCGTACTTTTCCAACAAGCTGGGCCGGAACTTGGCCGGCCAGCGCACCTGCCGGAGGCCTAGAGAGAGCGCCAGGCAACTCGAGCCGCCGTACTGAGCAGGCTCGGGCGATGGACTACGGTTTTTCGTCGGTGGGTTGGAGCTGGAGGCCTGGGCCTCGGGACGCCTGGCGGCGTCCGCGCGCCGCTCGCGCTGTCGCTCTAACGTGACCCGGGCGTCCTCATGGGCCCGCGACCGGTTCAGCCGGTCGCTGAGGTCGCCAGAGGTATTCTTGGCCCCGGGCGCGGCGCGAGGCGCCGCGGCCCGGGCTTGATTCTGGTTCGGGGCGGTGGGCCGGCTCACGCTAAAGGTCGCGTGGCCGGCGCTCCCAGCCCCTTCACAGTTGTCGGCGACGACCCTGCGATGGGCCGCGCCTACCAGGTCAGCGACCTCGTTGAGCCAACGCCGCTCCCGGCCTCCACCCCAGGTAAATGCCGGGGGGTGGCGCAGGAGGGCTTCTGCCGCCAAGAGGGCTCCCTGCGGCGTCGCTAACTGAAAGTTGAGGCTACGGCGCGCCGTGGAGTGGCGCGTCCGTTCATGCCTCATGGATAAGGCCGCGGCAAACCCGACGGGGCACTTGCCGGCCCCCTCCGCAAGGAAAGGGGCCGAGACCGCACGACCAGGCCGCCGCGGGGCGAGCTCGGTCCGCCGGGCACGCGCCGCGCGCCCCCAGGAAGATGAGGAGGGGGAACGTGGCGGGCTCACCACAGGGCTAACGTTGCCCGGCGAGGTGAAGCCGCCGGACTCCTCGTTGGAGTCCCGCGGATGATGGCCTCCTGCCATGAAGGGTGTCGGTGTCGGGGACGCCGGCGTGTCACCTGAGGAAGAAAACTCCCCCTACCTGACGCGCCAACTGTCGGAGGATGAAACTCCAACGGCGGGAAGTCTGAGGACCCCCCTTTGAGATTCGGCCAGGGGAGCTGTTCTCAGGACGAATGCGACGTCCGATGGATGATGTATGGTTCACACTAGAGATGGCACACAAGCGAGACAGGAGGAAGTAGACAGGTTCGGACCGCACCGAGGCGTAACACCCTACTCCTGTGTGTTTTTCTATGTGGAAGAGATGGATGTGATTTGCTCTTACAAGGTCTTGCTGAGGGGTGCTCGGGCCCTCGCCCTGACTTGGAAACTAAAGGAGCTAGGCTTTAATGCAGAAAACGGTCTCCAAATCGAAGTCCCCCTCCCGGTTGGCATGGATTCTCCTTTTATAGGTCAAGGGGAGTCCACAGTGCCCAGCATACAGAGGAAGCTAGGTATGATACGTCATGTCGCATACATCCGCCTGCTGAGCCCACGCCGGAGTAGGTGCAGCACGACGGGTAGGTCGTCCCGTGGCGCGGCCGCTGCAGGCAGCTAAAGTCGTGAGGATGTGACGGAGCGCACTGTGGCTGCCAGAGCGTGGGAAAATGAAGCTCACTTGGTCAAAAGTCCTCTGACTGCACAGAGAGCAGAGCGGGCGTCAGGGGTGACACGCCCCGTCGCCTCGCCATTAATGCGGTTAGTTGGCAGCTGACCTGCTCGAGCCGGCCTCGTGCCCGAGGCGGAGGGCTCCACGAGCCCTCCGCGCGCACGGGGCACCGAGACTGCAGGTCCCGGGCCCGGGGGCGACACCCGGGGACGGATGCTCCCGGGCCCTGGCAGCGTCCAGGCCCCAGGCGCTTAGAGGGGTAACCAGTAGTAGCTGGCCGTTACTTGTGCAGAATATAGGCCCCGGAGGAGCTGATGTGGCCGAAGGTCCACACGTCCCCGAAGAATGTGGGACCCCCATTCCTGTTTCGCCGACAGCTGCAGAACAGAAGTATGACTGATTGGGTTTGGTAGGATTTGTCTGAGATTCTTGCACATTCTATATGTTTAGTACATGCTTGGAAGATTGGATGAGTTTCTATGCAATTTCATAAGACCGAATCACATAGGAAGTTTTTCATATTGGAATCCTTCCTTAAGAGTCAGACTTCACATTTATTCCTTCTAATATAATTTGACACAGAAAGCTTTTGAGTGGCGGCAAAGAAACCCTAGTGTCAATGAACCTAATCAATTGAGTTATATTCACTTCGCTATTTGATTTACTGATATAAACTATGAAAGTATTTTCTAGGTTGAATGATATGGCCCAATGATATCCCTTAGTGGCAAAACTCGTATCCCTAACTCTGTTGGACTTGTCAAATGTCAAAAACTGAATCACATGTCTGACTAGTCAGCCTTAACCTTTGGTTAATTACTTGCGTACACAACTCAACAGAGGCAGCATCATTGGTCGAACGGCTAGTCGGCTAGCAATGCCTCGCTTCCAAATCTCAGGACTCCCAACCGACAGCTATCTACTCTCTCCGTACCAAAATAAATCAATTCCTAAATTTCAAACTTTATCCTAAAATAAACCAATTTCTATCTTAATTTCTAATTTAGAAATATTTTAGTCATTTTCTCTCTCTACTAAATAAATATACATTAGGATAGAGAAGTGGTTTTTTGGGACATATTGAATTAGACCAAAAGAGTAGCAGAAACCAATAGATGGTCAAAGTCTTCCCAAAAGAATGGAAATTCTCATCCCCGCAATAGAAAATTATCAATCTATCATTACACCGAGAAAGCGTGCACGTCCCGAGCTGGCCCCATCTGCACGGTTCACATGTACAGTAAAAAAATAAAAAATATTAAGAAAATAAGTAAACTTTATATCACTAATTTGAAACTTTCATCTCTAATTTTAAAACTTTCAACTCAAACTTAAAAAATATCAACTAAGAATTTAAAAAAATCTACTCAAATTTGAAATTTTTAACCCAAAATTTGAAACTTTTAATTAGATTTTTGAAACTTTTAACTGAAATCTAAAACTTTTAACTATGCTTATTTATGTATTATTTTATAATTAAAAATTATTAAGTACTAATAATGATAATTAGGGACTAAGAAAAGTGATTAGGGTTAATAGCTGTACGGACGGTGCGCGCGGACCCCTCCGCCCTTCCCTGCGTGCTAGCTCCCTGTATCATTACACTAGCACTCAGATAGGCACACTCCTAAATCCTAACTCTAAAACCAAGTCTTTGCAAATACAATTTTCAAGTTTTTACATGGCATGTGTGATTGCAGAATTATTTTTGGGCTTGTTCAATTTGTTGCGAAAATCAACGTTACCAATTTAGAACACTTTGGTGTTATAAAATTTTGGTAGCATTGAATGTGTTTGGTTTGTAGCCTTACTAAAATCTGGTAGTGTTTTTATGAGAAAAAACTTCCGAAAATACCAAATTTTGGTATGATGAAAAAAATATGTTTATTTTGTTGCCCTGCTAAAATTTGGTATGGTTAAAAGTGGAAATAAACCGAACAGGCCTTTCGTCTGGCCGTAGTTCATAGTAATGTGCAGATTCACAGACTATGTTTGTGCATTGTTTAGCCTGAAAAACATGTTTGGCTTGTTGGATGATTGGGACAGGCAGACAGTCCAACCAAATTATTTCGAAAATGGACAGGCAAATGCAGATAGACATATGGGCCAGAGACTTTGCTCCACTGTTCTGCCGCCGCCATTGTCTTCATAATTCTCAGGCACGGCCCACCCCAGAAGGGAGCTCCACCGCGTCAGTCACGTACTACTCACTGTCGCTTTTCGCCAGCACGGTTGCGCGTGACCAAAATGCGTAACCAACCAACCAATCAACCCAACCAACCAACCAGCGAGCTTATCCGGCTATCCGCTGCCACGCCAAATGAGTCAAGTGCTCACGGTTTAGCCGACGGATGCCGCATAACATATTGTAGAACGTACCAGAGGTCGAGTAACACACAGCAGGGGCGGATTCAGCTTATAACATCGCCGGGCCACCGGGGTTATTTTTATTGTATCATGAGTTCACTTCAATTAATACTATAAATTACGGCTATTTTATTATAGGATTTGTCTAGATTTGTTTATGTTATCTGACCCCGTTAAAAAAAAATGTATCCGCCCCGGACACCTACAGGATAGGGCCCTAACTCACATGAAGCCCTAGGGGCAAAATAGACTAAAGTCATTTATAATGTAATGATATGATAAGTGGCATCACGCTTCAACGTCAAATCTAAGCCACCATCTTAGTCCGGAGAGTAATCTCACGTGTGTGCACATACCCTAACGAAGTCACATGAATCTTAGCTTCAAAAGTATGGCCTAGAGCACGGAGCAACTACCCGGAGAACCGTATTATGCTAGCAATGCCCTTGTTGTAGTTACTTTTTGGGATCATTCAACAAACTATCCATTAGCAATATTAATAATGCCCACATAGCATAGTAATAGGATGCTAAAGATTCTCCAGCTTTTGTTATTTTTTATATATTTATAATTAGAAATGAATGGCACCGGTTGTATTGACAGAGAATAGCTAGTTCATGAATGTTTGCACGGCGTACAAACATGTTCCAAGTAGCTTCGCTAGTTCCTAGCGAGCACACTTTGACTACGCCATACGTATCGTGTGATTTTTCGTCTCATGATAAGCGCTATGAGCATTTAGGAAACTTTCAAGCACCAAATTAGATAAACTTTCTAAAAACTTTTTATCTAAAAATTGAAAAAAAAAACTATAAACTAAGAAACTTTCTATGTAAAAACTCACTTAACTAAGAATTTTCTATTGAAAAAATTTATTAAAAATTATATAGAGATGAAAAACACTTTCACAAAATAATTGAAAAACATTCTCATGGCTAAGAGAACTTTCAGTTATAAAAACTTCTACAACAAAAAATTTCACATTAAATATAAAAAAATAGACTTTCTATATAAAAAAATTTCCAATTGTAGCGTGTCATCCATGTAACTAAAAAAAGAGAAAAATTGAAAGAGAAGAGCCTTCTTTATGTCCAAGAGCATTATATGTCGCGTAGCATGATTTTCAACGTTGAGAATACTTATATGCTAAACATTGCATGAAAATAACAAAATCTAGCATCCATGTGACATGGTGATGAGATGGCAAGCTCAGCTCCCCTCATGCTAAACATGGATGTGCCCTAACCAAGGGGTAGGGTGTTTTCTGACCTTGACGGTAGCTCAGTAACCGCGACAAATTCGTATTTGAAATTTTGAATTTAATTTTTTGAACTCCACATAGTAATACACGATTACCACACGGTAAGCAGTGGTAACCGCGTAGTAACTATGGCATGTTGAAGCTAAAAAGAAAAATATGGGAAAAATTGTAAAACATAGTAAAAATTCTAGAAATTTGTGGAAAATTTAGAAAAAGTATAGATATCTCTAGAAAATAATGTAATATTGCATAAAATTTTTGGCATAACCTTTGCTATATTTTTTACACTAAATCATGTCACACCCATCTCTTATTTTTTCATTTTTTTTCAATTTTGATGGAGCTCCAAAATATGAAATAAACTTCATCATTTTCACAGACTTTGTTCACCAAATAGCAATAGAAATTAGGCACTACTTGTAGGATTTTTTTTATTTTTTAATTTGAATTCAAACAAAATTCATCAAACCCTATCAGCAGTTACCCTTACTGACCCCGTGGTAAGCACGGTTACCACGATAAAGTGAACCCTGGACCTAACATGTGTTCTTTTCTTTTTCATTTTCTTTTGTTGTTAGTTGATCTGCATGCTCAATATTTCCTATAATGCTAGGTACAAACCGAGGAGAAAATCAAAGTGATCGCTATAAAACTGTGAAAAACTCTAGACAATGTGTATCTAGAGGATGGTCTCGGTAGGCCGTGGACTACCAAAAAAAAATCCCAACCTAAGAGCAACTCCAGCAGTGCCCTAAACATAGCCCCTAATCAGTTTTGGGGGTTTGGGTTAAAAAACAAGGTCCAGCAAGGATTTTATTAAAACCCCTAAAATAGTAAGGTCCCCAAATCCCACCCCATAGCCCCCATTTCTAGAGGCTCTAGACCCCAGCCCCCATCTATGATTTTCTCTCATACAGGAGGATTTTTTTAGTGGTGCATGTTCCATCTTCTTCTCCATGGTCAGTTGGTGTCCATCTTCGTCATCTTCGGGACCTCCAAAAATTGAACCCTATCACCGCTAAAGTTCCATTTTTGTAGTTTTCAGAAGTTTATGTCGGTAAGTTCTCCGTTTTGTCATTTCTAGGAAATTGAATCAAGTTACTTGCGTTTTTGGAGCCTTTATCTGTGTTGCAGGTGAGAAGAAGAAAAGGACCCGAGGTAGCAGATTAGATCGGTTTTTGTTTTCGATCTTCAATTTTTATACGTTGAGATATAAGAGAAAAAGAAATAGGAACTACGAATAGGGCTATTGCTAGAGTACTCTATTTATTTTTTAAGAGCTCTAAAATAGGGGATATTGCTGGAGATTCTTTAAGGCAAAAAAAAGAAAAAAAACTCGTGTGAGGAGGAAAAAACTCCCTTATTAATATATCATGATACACTTTTGATCAATTATATATTTCTATTGTATATTGGCATGTTATACTTACGGTATTAACTTAAAATCCATGGAGAAATCCCAGGGTTCAAACCAGGCTTCCCCTCCAATTTGCAAGAATGGAGTAAGACATACTGCTTGAACGCCAGTTGATCTGCCGTATCTCATGGTAAATCACGATCATATCCAGCTTAATAATCGACGTGTCCTGCTGGCAACCTACACTACCACCACAGCGTATATTGATCGTACCGTAGTGTGTGTGCTCCACGCGAGCTGCGATCACCTAGTCCTACTCCTAACACTTGTCCCAGGGGAGCTCGTGCGCCAACCCACCTCACACGTGGCCGCGTGTGCCAATAATTGTACACGCGCACGACAAACCTACGGCTTCCCCCTTCTTCTCTTCTTCCTCGAGTCTCTCCGACTAACTCCACAGCTTATACTCCATATAAGAGCAGCTCGCCATGAATCTTTCACTCCTCCGGCCTCTTCCGTAGCTAGCTGCTGCCTGCCTTCTTGATTAGAAGCTCAGATCGAGCTGGCGGCCGTTGCTTCTGATTTGATCAGAGATGCCTCCCCTCGGGGCGCCGGCGGATCACAAGGACGGGCCCAGGCACCGGCAGGCGGCGGCGGTGATGGCGGCTAAGCCACGGGCGGCGTCGTTCCACGGGGGCGGCGCGTCGGAGCAGCAGCAACGGCACCAGCTGCTAAAGCAGCGGCCACGGACGCAGCCGGACCTGTTCGCGGGCGTCAGGGGGCAGAGCTTCCGGCGAGCCGCCGACACCGTCCCGGAAGAAGAGAGGCGGCTGGTGGCGCCGAGCAAGGTGCTGCTGACCGTGTCCGTGCGGCAGAGCATGTGGCCGCTGCAAGTGATGGCGCGCACCGAGTGGCGCGTGGCTGACCTGGTCGCCGCCGCCGTGGAGCTCTACGTCCGGGAGGGGCGCCGGCCGCTGCTGCCGTCCGCCGACCCGGCCGCCTTCGGTCTACACTTCTCCCAGTTCAGCTTGCAGAGTACGTGATGCCCCCTGTTGCTGCTTAAGCTTAATCACCTTCGTTGCCGGCGAGCTCCTCCCCTGATCGAAACGGCTGCTGTTCTGCGCTAGGTTTGGGCCCGGAGGAGAAGCTCATGGAGCTCGGCAGCAGGAGCTTCTTCCTCTGCCCCAAGGCCGCAGCAACCGCCGCCGCCGCCACCGTGTCTACTGGCTCGTTCGGGGAAGATGACGCTGGCTTGTCCGGTGAAGACGAGGCCAACTCTGCTAAGAAGCCAAACGTGTTGGCTCCATGGCTGGGATTCATTCACTTCTGGCCACTGCTGTAGGACATGCTGCCATTTGTGCAGGCCATAGTATGCTGTATGCATCACCTGTTTTTTTGGATATTGGTATGCAGCATCTGTGAACTGTGGTAAACTGGTAATCTTAGTTTCATTTTTCTAGCTACGTAGCTAGTAACTTAATGCATACATTAGTGTTTAGTAAGCTTGAAATTATACTGTTACAGTTTTGAAGATCAAATTTGTTGTCTCATTTTGCTACCAAGAAGCCAAATTATTCATATGGAGCTAGCTCCAAATTTGCATTGTACTGGGGAAATTAGATTCTGTATGCTGGTGATTCAGCAGATACTGCCAGTATGCAAAAGTCGACGCTTCTCCCTCCCTGGGGAATCCAATTGAACTTTCCTACGATTCCGTCAATTTATTCAGAAGTCTTTTTTTTTTTTGGACCAGAAGAGTTATTGGTCCTAATAATATATGATTAACGTCTTGTGGCCATCTCTTGCATCTAACACTAAATGCAAGCAGAAGAATGATTGATGTTAGTATATATTATCATCATGGGATGCACATCATTTTCCATGTTGCTTTCGGTTATTGTCCCACTCGGTGAAACGTCTGGGAGTCTTGGTCGGTTACGTTGCGGGTAATATTAACTAAAGCCCATGTTGTACTGGTATATATGCAATGAATTAGCTCTTCTGTCATCTCTCTTCCTTTCTTCCACGCCACTATTCATACTCAATATACACAAAAGGCATACAACAACAGCTAAATGCCAGAAGGCGAATGATATTTGAATTGCAAGCTTTTGCAACATTTGGAATTCTTACCCCGTCGTTTTACCTTCCTATTCTTGGATTCTTCAAGTAGACGAATGGCGACTCTTCGTGTGTCATGAGAAAAGCATCTTCAGTTCTTCTATACGTGCACTGCGTACTTCTTGATCTGTCAAAGCTCCAGAAATCATTCGCTGCTTACGAGCCTGCACAGCTTCCATTCGTTCCTCGACAGTGCCCTGTGTCATCATAAACCATAATTAAGCAGTATATGGTACTGGAGATTTTGCATTATGTTGTCCAGACTAGTGTATTTGAGAAGCTTTTTCCATCTTCAACTTCTGCGTGTTCTCAGAAAAAAAAAAGAAATTCAAGATCATAACAAATGGCTCCTGCAAAAGTACCTTGACGATGAACCTTTTGATGGAAACACTCTTTGTTTGACCGATTCGATGGATACGCATGATAGCTTGTTCTTCAACAGCAGGATTCCACCAAGGATCCTGAAGGAAACATAATTAAAATGTTCAAACGATGCTCAGAATTCAGAAATATGCAAACGCTGCAAAATTCAGCAAAATCAGTGTAGCATAAGAAAACTAGTAGCACCGGTCCCATAGGATTTTCACCAACAGAACTAAGCAAAAGTTTTACCTTATGCTAGCCCTATAAGCCTAAACTATAAAAGGTTGGGATAAAGATATTTATGAACTGTTTCAGTGTTGGAATCTATGTGCCACTTTTCTAGAAAAAATTATTCTTTTGACAAGTAAAATATAACATATAGTTGCTGTTACATTACAAATTTTACGGTATCATCTAGCGTAGGCCATATGCAATTCTCCTGGTATTTTTAATAATCAGTTTTCGAGCACGTTATTCAATACATTGCACGTATTTATGTTTAATGCAGAAATATTTTCATTTAGAAGTTCCGCACAGAGAACATGATGGAAACATACCATGACAAACGCATTAGATGCAGCAGTTAGGTTTATTCCAACACCACCAGCTTTCAGAGACATAAGCAGAACCTGCGAAAATCAAATAACATAATTAATGGCATATTAGATATTTTGGTGTATACTTCCACATCTACCTAGAGAAGAGTTAAAGTCAACAAACAAAAGAAGAGCATACCAAAATGCTTTTGTCCTCAGAAAACTCCTTGATTACTTTCTCTCTCTGCTGAAGATTCAAGGTTCCATCGAGCCTTGCAAATGAGAAATTGTGTCTGCCATCCAAAAACCCAAAGACTAAAAAAATCAAGGTATACTTTATTGCTAAAATGAAAATATCAAAAATAAGATCCATTAGAACTCATCGATACGTAGAATACAGTAGAGTTCCTCCAAAGAACCACAATCATAATACTTCTCAAGTATATCACAAAGGAGCATTTAATAAACGGTTAATGGACTGTTGCCAATGATTTGGTTTGTTCAGGCACTGTGATAACCCCATGAATTGCTGCCCATTATATAACATTTAAGAACCAATTTTGCTGTGTTTTACATGTAACAAAAGTACAAAACTATGATGCCTGGATACACCAATGAGGTACAGATATGAAATGTGGAGATGAGCCATGCCCAAAACACCGTATGGTACCCAATACTGATACACAGATTTTCAAAAGTATCCGTGCTTTGGAACAACAAAATTTTCTATTACCCTTTTAGCTAACATTCTAATTAGTATAATTTTTAGGAAGAAGGCCAAACTTGCTGCCATACAATCAGTTAAGGAAGGGCTTATTATAGGATCAACAGGTTAGAATGACCCAGACAAAAGTTACATGTCAGATGAAATGTAGGAAGACAGAATATGAATAACAATCATGAAAGGAGATTCTTGCAGTAAGTAAAAAAGAAACACGATGCATAAATGCTGCCTTATGAAAAGCTGGTTATCTTAGCAAGTAAATAATAGCCTTATGATAGTTTTCTGTAATCTAACATTCCTTACCTGGAAAGTGGAATTTGTAAGAGATCCAAAAATGCAGTCCACTGACTAAATACGATGCTCTTTGCACCAGAACTGCGAAGAGCTTCTAGCTCCCTTAGAAGGAAAGATATCTTGGAAGACTCAACCCAGTTCTTCTTGACATCAATTTGAAAGCGATTGTCAGTTGGAGCAGTAATAAGATCCTGCTTGCTCATAGACTTTCTGTAGCAGTGCAATCGAAGACTCAGATCAGAATATACTAAGTAAACAAAATTCGGAGATAAATAAGAGAACAGTGAGGCATAATCTACCTACAGACAGGACAAAGGCCTAGCTGCGCACATCCGCCAACTAGACAAGAGACATTCTCGGCATAACGGTGGAGCACAAGGAGTTAATACAGCATCCTCGAAGGCTTCCAGACAAATGGGGCACTCCCCTTCACCTTTCTGCAGTTCTTGGACAACTTCCTCGATGTAAGCTCTAGAAGGAACAGAAGAGTCACCATTCACAGCACCATTACCACCATGCAAGAAACGCTTTGCAAGTTTATTTAGGTCTGCAAACTCCTGTGTATCTCCACGACTGCCAACATTGAAACTCTGATCAGAAAATAACCAATGGCAACAAACTGATAACGTAGATAGCAAATTCTAGATAAGTTACTCTCTGCGTGTATGATCAAATGGACCCAAAATTTTCAGAACCATTATTCTGGAGAGCGCACATACATTTATATTTTTGTGGTGAAAACCCAGGTTAAACAGGGTAATTGTGACTTAGCTTTTGAAAACTAACCTAAGAACAAGAAATGGGTGGTCACAACATTGCCGAAGGCGCAAAAGCAACTCCAGAATTGAAGCATAATTGTGCAAGACCCTTCCTTGCTCCACAAATTGATCAAATTTCACCTATCAAAAGCAGAACAAGATTATCGATTTGTCTCTCAGAAATCCAAACGAACACAGCTTCTTTGGTTGAAGATGCAATACCTTAGATCGTCGAAACAGAGCATCATAGAAATCCTTCTCAGTCTCTGACAAATCACAATATTTGACTTCAATATTAGCTGGGGGTAAAACAAGGATTGGTCTGCACAAAACAAAAGAGTGAATTACAAAGCCTAAGGAGTTGGAACATTTCATAGCCAAAGTTGAACATGCCTGCCTTCCTTGTCTGTGCTGTTTTTATTCCTTCTCAACATTATTGGCTTCAAAATGGACTGTACTAGCTTTAAGCCTCTTTCATCACCTTCTTCATATGGTTTTTGCACAAGTTTATGCCACCTAAATAACATAGGAATAATAAATTTGTGTATACAGGACAGTAGTAATTTTTCAAATTTATTACAAGGCAAGGGCTAATGGAATATAGTAAAACTTTACAACATCATAAGCATATTTCATTTGCACAAAAGTAGCAGATTTGGATCAGGAAAACAACAGTCAACGGCATACCCAATTTAATAAATAGGAGAAAGGAAAAAAATGATATTGCACCTTGGAACTATCACAGTAACACACTAGGGTAACCAAAGAAAATGCCAACCCTCATCAAACAGAGAAGGTGGACACAGTACTATAAGAAAACAATCGCCAAGACAACATTAATAATCTTTACTGCAAATAGAAAATCTAAACGGTAAACCATATCAGAAGTTTCAGCATCCCACAACAGTCCAATTGATTTGTATTCTACCTGACTACATGCGTCTACTCACAACAGTCCAATTGATTTGTATTCAATTTGACTACATGCATCTAAGTTTCACAAGGTCCACACAAATTTGCCAAGTAGAACAAAACTAGTCAATGAAGATAAACAGATGATCTACTTACAAAGCCCAGTTCCTCCAAGGTTCAACCCTCAAAAAACGAAAAAGGCTGTATATATCCTCCAAGTTGTTCTGCCATCAGAGTAAAACTCATAAAAAAATTGAATGCATAAGCACCTAGAGGATAATAGATGCAGGAAAACTAGGAGTGCACATTCTTAGAATTTATCTGCTGCAACATTCTTATGAAAACTAGGGTTAAGTAGGATTAGTTCAATTATATGGACAGTCCTATCTACCCCTATACTCACCTGAATAGGTGTACCAGTAAGACACCAACGCCGATCAGCAGTAAGAGCAGCAGCAGCGAGGGATATTAAACTTTTGGAAGATTTTATCATGTGTGCTTCATCCAGCACAACTCTAAACCAGTGAATAGAGTAAAGACCCCCATTTTCTGTTGAACTCTACAAGCAAATATGCGAACTTTGGTCAAGATTTCTTGCGAATACGCATAAGCTTTGCATATCATTGTATTAAGATGGAAGGATGGAACTTCAGCAAAGAATCAGATTGCATAATCAAACAAAGGATAAAATGGAAGTAGTGACAAATCGGTTTTCATCATTTGCATGTCTGTATACTCATGGTGAACCAAATTGTAAGCCAAATTTGCAGTCACCAACATGACTATATAGGCACTACATAACCAAACAAATATTTACCCTTGCCAGAAAGTGTGTTTGAGTGGAAGAACAGAACACAAGCAAAGTGGTAATGCTATTTGTATTCCATTGAACTTTCTCTTTACAAACAACATGGGTAAATAGTAGCATATGCCAAAGCCCAACAATGGGTCATAGTGGTCATAGTGATACAAACCAGTCAGCAACATGTGCTGGTGGCAAAGAAAAAACCTGAAGCGAATGCTTCAGCATACTAATAATACTTGAAAGACAGGTGTGTGCTAAAAATCTCAGATGGTACCTCGTTTGAAAATTCTGATGACAGAACACCATATGTAGTCAGGACAATATCACTCTGACCAATAAGACTTGCTTCTTTTGGTCTGTTTTGCCCGTAATGAATATATATACTTACAGAACCTGGTGTAGTATGAGCTTCAATCTCTGCCTGTTAGGCAAAATTAACAATTTGAGAATTTAAAACATCAGTTCTAATGGCACATTTAGGAACAAGGCCAGATTACATTTCCAATTATTTTTTATAAGTACTAAATGTGCATAAAAATAGCTTGACATAGTTGAAATGGTGCCACAGCCAGATTCATACCTTCCACTGACCAAGTAGTGTCATTGGGCAGACAATAAGATTGCCACCTGCAATAAGAGGGGCCTTAGGTTTCCTGAGCTTACAAAAAGAGAAAGGGCTAGCTAGCTTCTTCACAGCATCATGAGGCTGAATAGGCAATTCACCCAGTCCACTAGCTTCTTCACATAACTGAGTAAAATTCTGAGTAGTGATGCATCCTTTGCTGGAGTCAGCAAGAAGAAGAGCTATTGTCATAATAGTCTTCCCCAGTCCCATTGCATCTGCCAGAATCTTATAATTTACTGTTCAGTTAATAAGATGGATATGCTAAAACCAGATATTATAATTGTCGATAGACACAGGAAGGATATACGTGTGAAATATTAGAATATCCTTACCCCTCCTCTTGCGAGTTGCAATGTACTAGGAAATTCGGTGGTGGCATCACCTGAAAATACATTTAAGTATAAAACAAGCTCCCTCCTGAAACAAATGCAGTAGAAATGTCCTAGTGTCAATTTAGAAAAAAATTGTGGTATTAAAATGGCTCAAACAATATAAGCAACCCATACATGTCCTCGAGTTTATATGCCTCCCAACAAGGGTGAAGCGTTGTAGCTGCATCCTGAGAAGAACTGCCTTTCTCAAGATGCATCATCCAATAAAGTGCCTGCTTCTGATAAGGGCGTAAATCACACTGCAGAGCATCAGGGGGGTCCCTTTCCTACAAAATATAGATTAACACACTGCTGAAATCAAAACAACACCAATGTCTCTGAAACTTCCAACAAACAGATAACATCAATTACCTCCAATGCAGAACTGTCTGAGATTCCAATTATATCATCCAAATCTGAGTCTGAAACAATTCCTTCACCAGGATCATCTTCGTTTCCACCAGAAGATAGTCTCAAGTTCTCAGTAGTCAACTTTGTGGCAGGCGCACTGCTCTGCTGAGACAGATGTGAGGCCAGCCTTTATGACAGTATTAACATTGTTAAGTATGAAGTATGAACCAGACAAACAGTAATTGTTTACCTTTGTTTCAAGCGGACGCTTTCTGGAATAGAGATCTTCTGGAGTAAATGCTGCCTGGTTTTGATTAGAATAAAAGAAGAGAAGATCTTAACAACTAGAATAAAAGAAGAGAAGATCTTAACAACTAGAATACACTGATTTTTGCAAAAGGCAAGCATTTTTAACAGAAAAAACCACATGATTTTGTATGGAGCTTTTTTTTGTTTACCTATTTATAGTTTTATACCTATATCAGTGCTGAGCAGAATGGTATCCTCTATCATACTTTGCAATAGTTTTTGTTCAATGTTTATCAGTGATAATTTTACCCATTCCAAGAGTTTGTAACGATGAACTTTGTGAAGCATCAAGGAGCAACTTGGCATCAATTTGATCAAGAATGATAAACACTCAAATTCTAGCCAAAGATGACTCAAATTTACTCAGTGGGATACCATAATCTAAGGCAGGTTCAGTTCTTCTAACAGGAACTTTGGTAGTGCATTTTTTTGGCTAGATAATGAAATGAACAAGAGACACCATAAACCAAACACCACTCGCCTTCTTAAAGGGCGCAAGCCCAGTCAATTTGAAAAGTGCAGGCAGCGGATGAAACGTGGAATCCTCACTGGCAGCCCGAGCAGCCTTGGGCATTGATTGCTTTTGGCCATGAAACATTGAGCTGTTGATGTAGACACTGCAGAGCACACAAACACTCATAATAATGTAGATGGAACAGCAGAAGTGCATATGGATGATAGTAACTTTAAGATGCAATTCTTCAGATACCTTATGGACAAGAGGACAGTGTCCATGATGCTAAGTACTTCGGGAGCGGATTTGCATATGCCCTCGATCTTTATCTTTCCCTCCTTGAGGAGGGGGAGCAGGCACCGCGCCCATTCATTGGGGATTCGACCGACCTAAACAACAACAAATAAATTGTGAGACCACCGCTAATTAGCGAAAGTGGCACTAATGAATTGAACGTACCTCCCCATGATGCGAGGTGGAGAAGCGCATAATCTCGGAAGAGCAGGAAACAATGGCTGCGCGGCCGGGACGGCTCTTACCCGCGGCGGCGGCGCCGGCGACCCGGGAGTTGGGGAACGAGAAAGTGACGGCATCCCCGGCGGCAAGGCGCCGGCCCTTGCAGGTGGACAGCCCCGCCATCTCGACGCTCCCCACCAGCCACCAATGTTCGCCGCCGTTGGTGGGCTCGGGCGTGGGCGCGACACTGGGCCTAGGTTTCTCTGCCGCCGCCTTGAACTGGGCAGGGATTTTGGTCGGCGGGGTCGATTCGGTGGGGGTTTTGGTGGGTTTGCCCGCCGGAGGCGAAGGCGAAGGCGAAGGCGACAGCGACGGCGATGGCAGCGACGGCGGCGGCCCGTGGGGGAAGTCGAGGAGGATGTTGATGGCCCTGGTGGGGTCGTCGCCGGCCATGTGGAGCGCGCGGATGATGTCCATCTCCGGCGTCCCCTCGCCGAGCACCGCGCGCACCATCGCCACCTGCTCCTCCCTCCCCCTCTCCTTCCCCATCTTCCCGCGAGGCGGCGACGCTGCTCGCTGTAGGATTTTCCCCCCTCTTTTATTCTCTCAAAACCCCCGCTTCGGCTTCGCGCCACCGCCTATAGCTTTCGCGGGAAGCTAGACCGAATTGCGGCCTTGCCCTTGGGGCGGCCCTACGCGCTGGGATGGGAGGGAGTTGCCAACTTGCCCAGGTTCACAAATCCATGCATATTCAGCGGTTTCTGCCCTCTCAGCTTAAAAGAAAAAAGAGAAAGGGTGCTCTTGGCCTACTGATTTCTATCTATTTCTTTCTCATGAATTCAGATGGGAGTACATAATTTTTAAAAAAAGTGCCTGTGTTTACTGTTATTTTCGTCAGTTCAATCGATCCTCTTTTGCTCTCATTAGCTCATGTTTTCATGTGTATTTTGTAAATTAATTGAGTCAAGAATTTTGTGTTGGTTTTAGGCGATGTTCTTTTTAACTTTTGGGCTACTGATTTATCGTGGATATGCTTTTCTAGTTGCTAAATAGTGAGATTTTTGAAAAACAAAATTCTATAAAAAATTTTCTAAAAATCCAAACAAATCTATTTTTCAAGTTTTTAATAACTAATAATTAATTAATTATGTGCTAATTAAATATCTTCTTTGAAAAGTCAAACTTATTGTCCCAAACCCTTAAAACAAACGGGGCCTTAGCATCATCTACTAGTAAATAATTCGGTTTAGAGTGACCTAGACAGAGTTCGGAGCCAACTTTTTAGAGAGTAGCCATCTTTAGTCTAATTGACTAAACTTTTTTCGCATACTCCTCCGTCTTTATACGTAAGAACTCCGTCTTTATATGTAAAAAAATCCTAGTGTTTAAAATTTGTCTAATGATGTAAGGGATTTTACACTACTACTTGTCCTATCAATCACCTTCTATTTAAATTTCTCTCCATTTTACCTCTAACCACTCTCCACTTTCTATATTGATGAGGAACTCTATAGTCTTTTTTCTCTATCTTTAATTTCTCGACAACAACCAAAAATCTCTTATGTAAAAGGATGGAGAGAGTGAGTCTATGTGCATATTTGCCGGAGTGCTACGGCAAATGACCGGTACATGGGTTCAACCAACAGAAGATGCATCATCACAGTATTGCCAACTGCGAAACAATATGGTCAAGAAACAGTTAACAACGTGGCTTAACTGCTCCCTGATTTGGGCATCCATACATAATTTTCATGAAGTTTCACTTAATTTACAAACTGGATTACTCACTTAACTACTCCCTCTATCCCAAAATAAATCAACTCCTAAATTTTAAACTTTGTCCCAAAATAAACGATATCATATCTTCTTAGAGCATGCATCTCCAACAGAGGTCCAAAAATTAGTTTCCAAAAACTTAGATTGAAACCATCCTAAAAATTTTGGGCTCAAAAAGCTTTACCATTTTCAAGAGAAGCCCAAAAATTAGATCACAAAAATTATTTTGTTGGCCATGTATGATAGATGGACACAGCGTTTGCTTGCGATCATTTTCTTTTGACGATACCGTGCCCCTGTGCGAACAGCAATCGAGAGGATATTCAGTGACGCCGCCGCCGCTTGACGCCAGAGAACATATCGCCGACCATAGTGTGTCGGCGAAACGGGACTGGGGGCCCCACATACCCCGGGGACGCGTGGATCTTCGGCCACGTTAGCTCCTCCGGGGCCCACATTCTGTACAAATGACAGCCGGCTACGGCCGTCTTCCCGCTAAGTGCCTGGGGCCCGAGCACTGCCGGGCCCGAGTGCACCTTCCCTAGGCGCGTCGCGACGACCGCTCGCATCCACCTCGAGCTCGTGGCCCGGGGACATTTCCGGGCCCGGGTCTCGCCCCCCGGTCCCAGGACACACAGGCTCGGTCCCGGGTCGCGTTCCTGAGGCACGTACTGGGGCATTCCCGGGCCCGGGGCGCACTTCTCGAGCCTGGGACTGACAGCCTCGGTCCCCGAGGAACTCGGCGCCTTGTGCGCGCGGAGGCTCGATGAGCTCTCTGCCTCGGGCACGAGCTTGACTCGAGCGGATCAACTCTCCAACTACCTGCATTAATGATGAGGCGACGGGACGTGTCACGCCTGTCGCCCGCGTGGACTCTCATGATGGCCCCCCATGGACCCGCTCCCTGTGCAGTCGAAGAATATTTGACTAAGAGGGCTTCGGTTTTCTACGCTCTGGCAGCGATGGCGTGCGCTGCCACATCTTCATAACCCAGCCGCCCGCAGCAGCCGAGCGAGGCGACGACTAGACGTGCCTCCAACGCGGCTCAGCAGGCGGCCGCGTGCGTGCGACAAGACATATCGTACCTAGAAAGGTTTTCTCTTGGCATGTGTGCTGGACACTGTGGACTCCCCTTGGACTAAAAAAGGAGGATCCATGCCAGCAGGCAAAAGGGGGAGCTTCTGGAGGAGCTGAGAGGATTGAGTTCAACTTCTAGAGAGACTGAGTTCCCAAGTGAGGGCTAGCTCCTGAGGACCCCTCAAGAACATCTTGTAAGAACAAACCGCATTCATCTCCCACATAGCAGATACACACAGGAGTAGGGTATTACGTCTTCGCGTGGCCCGAACCTGTCTACTTCTTCTGTCTCTCTTGAATGCCATCGACCAGACGCCACAGCCGTCCTGTGAACCACTCTCCTGGCCGAACCTCAAAGGGGGGTCCCCAGACTCCCCGCGGTTGGAGTTCCCTTTTCCGACAACTGTCGGGAACTACTCTAGGAAGATGTCGGGAACATCGAGCGGCCGTCATTTGTGCAGAATGTGGGCCCCGGAGGAGCTGACGTGGCCGAAGATCCACGCGTCCCCGGGGTATGTGGGCCCCCAGTCCCGTTTCGCCGACAGTGGCCCCTGGTCCTGTTGTTTGGCCGGGACCCACTCCGGGCAGGAACAGGACCACGTCTTGGGGAAACGAGGAGACGCGGGGCCCACCTGGTTTGCCATGAGGTGGTGGAGCTTGGCGATTTGCTGCGTACACTGGACTTGCTCCCCCAGCAAGTTCACGGAGTCCTGGTGAAGGAAGGAAAAGAACTTGCCGCGCGGGTGGTGGAGTATGTTCTCGGGTGCTACCGGGCGCAGGACGCCGACTTCTACCTAGCCCCGGTGCTCGAGGGATTCCCCGCCGAAGGGAAAGAGGAGGCACGGAAAGCCGTGGCCGACACCGCAGGAACGGTGGCAGGGTTCTTCGACCGGGGCGAGCACCTCGTGGAGCCGATGACCGACGAGGAGTCCGAGGAATACGACAATCCCCTTCTGACACCACTCGGGGTCCGGTCCGAGGAAGACGAGTGACCTCCCCCCGGACGATGACATCTCCTGGCCTCCGCACGTGCTTGCGCTTTGATTTTACCTATCTTGTACGAAGAGAGACATTTGTATATGTATATAATCATATTTACATTTTCGTGCATTTGCTTATTGTGTTGTTCCGGAAGTTGCTTATGTCTGCTGCTGTTGTTTTTTTTCGATTTCCCGGGCCCGGGAACGCCGAGTACCAAGTGCCATCCGACTCCGAGCGCCAGCAGCCGTGAACGGCCGTAGCGCCTAAGTCCCCTTTCCGGGGCATGGGGTAGCTGCCTGCCTCGGGAGCTCGGTCCCCGAGGGCAGCGAGCGTGATAGTTGCTTGCCCCAGGAACCCAGTCCCCGATGACCGCGAGCAACTGAGCGCGAGTCTTGCGGAACGGTTAAGTCCGTCCTCTGGGCCCGGGGGCCCTCCATTCCCCCGAAAAAGATTGCTAGAAGAGAGAGAGAATACGAAAAATGCCCCGCGTTGGTTAGGTATGGCCGAAGTGCTAAGCTCGTGCCTTTTGACTCGCCGGGAGCCCCTCGGGAACCGACCTTGATCGTGCGCGGGGGTCGCCAGACAGCGAAGCACCCGGCGCTTCGGCGGTGGTCGAGGTGGAGCTGCCTAGGCCGGGCACCACTGCCCGCCACGGGAATCTAGGCTGGCCCGACGGGGGGCTCTGCCCGAGACCCCGGGGCATCAACAGTGCCCGGGGCGCGGTTGTAACGCCCTGAAAATCGCCTTAATTAAAAATTATCGTGGGTAAATGGAAATACAAGAATACACTAGAAAATCTTTGTTTGAGAAAAGAGTTTGAATAAAATTTTGAAATCTCCAGTATTAAAAATCCCGAGGTTAAATTTTAAAATAAATACTTGGATGCTTTTATATTTCAGGGGTTTTGTTGGAGTATTTTAAGCATTTGAGTATTTACAATAATAAATTCTTCGTGTTTCATGGTGGCATTTACTTCTGGTAAATTCCCCGTGATTTAATAAACTCTCTGAAATTTTCTTGGATTTTTCGGAGCTACAGAATTAATTTTAATGCTATAAAGATCACTAAAGTAAAGTAATTAAATATAAAATAAATCCCTTTTCTTTTCCCTGTTCGGGTCGTTTCTAATTCAGTCCTTCGAAGTCTCTCCGTTCATTGTGAACTCTGACTCCCTTTTTCCTCTAGGGTTTTGTGTCGTTCCCAGAACCCTAAAGTCACCTCAAAAACCTAAATTCGGAGTTACCGGATTTATTCATTATTGAAACTCTAGAACTCTTTTGGACTTCCAATCTGAGATCCTTTGTATTCGAAATATCTATATTCCCCTTTGAGATAAATCTTAGATATTTCCTTAAACTCCTTTTCCGTCGAAGCAAATCCAAATCTCTAATCGTCTGAGATTTCTTCAAATTCTGGTCCTAATAAAACATCCTTGTCAATTCTCTAATCCCAAGATATTTTATTCGGAATATTCCATTTTCCAGTTCTCGGGAAAATATTCTCCATTCTCGGAATCCCACAAAATATTCTGTTTCCTGGACCCCAGTAAATATACTTTTGTTTTCTAAATTCGTCCAAATACTGTTCGATTCCCAATATATATATTTATACCTATGTATATATACGTATGTATATATATGTATGAATGTATATATCCTCAATATTCGGAATAGTCGTTTCATCCTAAAACCCCTTGGTCTCCTCTATTCTAAATAAATATTCCGATTCCGAAAATGTCTCCTTAATACCGAGTTCCAAAAATAGTCCAGAAAACCCCGCTCCTTTTTCCCTTTCCTCTTTTATTTTCCCTTTATCCTTTTTTCCTTTTCCCTGTTTACCTTCTTGCTCCTGCCCTCCTCTTTCTTCTCGTCTCCTTCCTCTGTTTCTCTCTACGTCCAGCCCAAGCCGGCCTGCTCCAACCCCGAGCCGCCCGGGCCGAGCCCCTCCTCGGCCGAGCTCCTCCAGGCCCGGCCTGCGCTCGGCCTACCACCGCCGCTCCCGGCCCAGGCCGCCGCGCCGCACCCCGGGACTCCCTGCCCGGCCCGCGCCTCTCCCTTGCCGTGCTCGTGCCCCCTCCCCCTGCCCGTGCCCGCGCCCTCTCCTCGGCCCGGCCTGCGCCCCGGCGCCGCGCCTCCCCTCGGCCCAAGCCAGCCGCCGGTCCAGCCCAGCGCCTGCGCCTCCTCTCCGCGCCTGCCGCCGCCGAATCCGCCGCCAAGTCGCCCCATACATATAGCCGCCGCCCCAGTAGCCCTAGCCCTAGCCCTAGCCCTAGCCCTAGCCTGCTGCCCCGTGCGCCGCCGTCGCTGGAATCATAGCCGTCGCCGCACAGCTGCTCGCCCGTCGCCGCCGCTAGGCGCCACTGCCAAGGCTGCCGCCCCTGTGCCCCGTCGACCCCGCCGTCGTCGTCTTCGATCCCCACCGCCGCCGCTGCATCGAGCCGTCGTCGTCGCCAGTTCGCTGCCGTGACGCCGTGCGTCGTCGCCGTCTTCGTCTCTGCCCACATCGGCAAGCCATCGGACGCCGCCTCCCTTCCGTCACCGGTGAGCATCCAAATCCGCCGCCAAGTCGTCCTCATCCTCCTGCCGGTGAGCTCCAAGGTCGTGCCTCGTCCTCTGTCGCCCCTTCTCGTCTCTGGCGCCTCTCGCATCCAGTAGCCGACGCCTGCTGCCACCAGTTGGTCGCCGTCGTCTTGCACTGTCTCGGTGAGCCCCGAAGCTGCCGCCCCTCTTCCTCATCTCCCTCCCCTCCGGCGCCACTCGGCGTCCGCTGCCATCCGTCGTCCCGACGCCAATACGCCGCCCCGATGTCATCGCCTCCCCCCCCCCCGGCCTCTGCCGCTGCCCGTCCAGAAGCACCATCGCCGACGTGTTCTGCTCCCGTCGCCGCCGTCTGTCATCTATCCCCACCGGCATCGCCGTCTCTGCGCCCCGGTCCGTCGCCGGTGAGCACCTTCGCACCTGACGCCGTAGCCGCCGCCATCCTTCCTTGCTCGGCGTCGTCGCCCAAGGCCAGACCAACGAAGCTCCCTCCTCTCCGCCAGGCATTGCGCCGGTCTTCGTTGCCCTCCGCCGTGTTCACGCCGGCCGTCGCCGGGGACATCCTCGCACCGGCCGCCATGCTGTGTCAACCCCTCCGCCGCCCTTGCTCCATTGGCTGTCGCCGTCCTGCCTTCAGCTTCTTTGTTGTGTGTCGCCGTGGATGGCACAGCTTCTCCTCTGTTAGGAATGACAAGGGGGCCCTCCACCGGTAGCCCTTCTCCTGCGTATGATAGATGGGGCCTGCGTATATCCCCAACTCCATATCAGCCGTTCATTTCCGGAGGTCAAACCTGAGCGGCTCAATCCCCATTGAAACCGTCAGGTCCATCCAATCCTCTGGATCTAACCTAAGCCATTGGGTTCCCTTGATTACTCCAAACAATCTCATTCATCTGTTTTCCTCGAGATTAATCCGAGTCGTCGGATTTCATTAACCCGATTCGGATGCCACCTCAGCCTTAACAGCCATCTCATCGCCACGTGTCGTCAAGTCATCAGTCCTCCACAGCCATTTGCTCTTCGGTCCCATGGACTTAGTCCATCCAAAACCCAATCCATGATAGTGAGTCCTACCTCAATTTCCTATACAATAGTAATTCCTTCAATAATCAATTTCTGAGAGAATATTCTTGAGAATATTCTTTTCTATTTCTTTTCGGAATTACTCCGAATTCAATATTTCAAAAGCCGTATCTTTTCCGTTTGAAGTCCGAATCGACCCGTTTCTTCCTAAATTCATTTAAAATCACAATTTACTTGTTTATGTATTTTTATGTATTGTTTATTTGGAGTTTCTTAGGGTTTGTTATTGTTTTACGTGTAGTTACGTATATCGTCGTTTCGGAAGATCGCGGAGTCTACGGAAGAGTTCGGAAGAGCAATTGAAGACTTTTGCGATTGCAAGGCAAGTCACACGACAATCTCCTTGAGCATGTTGATCCCATTTGCGAAAGCTATTTTATTTTAAAGTTATTGCATAAAATGCTTTAGAATGACATTATTATGGGTAATTATTTAATAGCCAATATTCCTTGATAATTATGGCCATTTTGGTTATTGCTATCTATACCTTGATACCTTGGGTGAATAATACTGACTAGCTGGATGTTTAAGTATTTATCTGGCTAGATTATTTAGGAGTTGCTTAGCCATGCCTAGAAACTATAGTATCATTATATGTGAGAAATTATTCATTCATTCTGATTAATTAATGATTAATGGTGATATTTTCACGACGCTTGGTCGTGGTTGATTAATTAACTATATCAACTAAAACTTGACTGAATGGTGGGTTGTGAGCACCAGAGTTGTGTTTGTTGCTAGCGGTGCTCATGACAATTAAGGACCGGTTCGCGGACTACTTGTTGCGAAGCAACACTCGTGCTAACCACAAGCTAGTATGGGCTAGCAGGAGTTTAAAGTGTGCCGAGTTCAATAGGAGGCTCCAGGGCGCGTTTGTGGCTGGTATAAGTCCACACATGGCAGTGACAATAAGACCATGCTTCGGGCGTCGGACCGTCTTGCGGGGAGGGCATTGATCACCCCTACCGAAGACCGGAGGTTCGGCGGGAGGCTCTCCTATTGTGCGAGTTACATGAATGATCCTGTCACAATTCCTTTCCAAGGTACCGTGGTGGTACTTAGGCGCACGTTGATGTGTTGAGGTACCGTGGTGGTATCGAGGGGCACAGTGATGTGTTGTGGAGTTATGTCTTGTGGGTAAATTGGTACATCTCTGGCCAGAGTAAAACTATTCGAATAGCTGTGCCCACGGTTAAGGGCGAGCCTAGCAATGTTTCTGTGATTAGTCCCACACTACTCATTAATAAAAATAAATGATGGAATATTGATAGCTCCTGTTTGGAGGAGTTTTGGTTGGGCCTAAACTGCGTTGGAGCGCTGTTCAGTGGTTGATTCAATACTGATTAATAATTAAACTATACTGTTTTTAATGATTTTAAATGCAAATGTTTTAAATGTTGTTTTATGCAAATAAGCCATATTATGCCTTTCCTTTGGTATCCTGTTGCATTACATTGCATTCCCTAATGTGGCTTGTTGAGTACGGTGGGTGGTACTCAGTCTTGCATTATTGCAATCTTTAGAGTGAAGCCTTGCGAGGAGGAGAAGTTGGTGTTTGGCTTATACCCCAGTTGAGCTGCCTGTGGCTTGGAGTTGAAGCTACGCTAGTTGCCGTTTCGCTGCAGTTTTCTCCTGTGTGAGGACTAAGTGCCTCTGTTGTAAGTATTTATCGTTATTTCGTATTTGGTTATGTTTATCAAATTGTCAATTTGTGTACCTCGGCTGATTCCTGGACGAGGATTTACTGCACAAATTAGCTTTGGAAATTCTAGTAAATTTCTGGGCGTGACAGCGGTCCACGACCCGACCACCTGGCCTCGGCAACCGGGGCAGCGCTAACCCGGCGGCCCTCGCGCTAGGCTCCAGCAAATTCCGCTTTACCCCCGGGGTCGAGGAGAACGAAACACGTGGCCATACAAACGGGGAAAAAATAGAAATTGAGCAATGTTTAAAGTCAGATAAGATTACGTATCTGGATGTTGAAAAAGGGGGGGTGTGGCTCCGCGAGCACAATCCCGGGGCCAGGAGCGCTGCCAGCCCCCGGCGAGGTTTGGAAAAAAAACGGCGCTGCCCCGAGCACCCTGCTTAAGCCTGCCGGGGATGGGTCTAATCTGCACACGATGAACTGTGAGGGAACTTGGCTCGTTCCTTTGTCCATTCCATGCTATGAACCGTGACGTCTACCACCTCCCAAGGGCCTCTTCGTGGTCGCGACCGTGCGGAGGAAAAGATTACGCATAAGCACTTCGCCCCCTACCTCCAGAAAAAACCGAGCCCGAAGCCAGCCAGGCGGGACACCACAACCGCCGGGGCCCGGGGCGCCGCGCAGAGGAGCGCACCCACGGCCCCGTGGCACAGACAATGCCCTGGGTTTAGCAGGAGAGGATACGGTAGCTCGTTGGTAGGGAACTGATGATTATGCGCAAAACCCAGCCACCGCACGGCCGCGGCCCGATTATGCCCCTAGGGGGAGACCGCCACGAACGCAACACACAGAAAAGGACAAAGGGCACGAGATCGGAAAGGACATTGAAAATGCTGCTTAGGGAAGCGAATGCACATGGGGGCCCTCGGCCAGCGCTGATATTTGGAGAAATCCGGCGCTGGCCTGAGCACCCCGCAACTTACAGGATGTGTTTACGGATAAAATTTACGAAGATGCTCGATGTTCCAGGGATTGGGAAGCGGGGTCCCACCCTCTTGGCCGAGGCTTACCAAGCCCGGTCGGGAGACACCGATCACCAGGAAGGGGCCTTCCCACATGGGGGAAAGTTTATTCTTTCCGGCACGTGTGAGGACACGGCGGAGGACTAGGTCCCCGACCTGGAGTGATCGGGCCCAGACCTTACGCTGATGATAACGCTTGAGGCTCTGCTGGTAACAAGCGACGCGGGGCGAGGCGCGCCGCCTGTGTTCTTCGAGGAAGTCGAGGTTGTAGTGTTGCATGTTGTCGTGGTCGAGGTCGTCGCTGTAGACTTGTACCCAGGGAGAGCCGAAGGTGAGCTCTGATGGCAGACGGCTTCGGCCCCGTACACCAGGAAGAGCGGGGTCTCCCGGTCGCCCGGCTTGGTGTGGTTCGATTCGCCCAGCCCTACTTGATTGGGAGCTAGCTCGAGGACCGGGGATCCGGCGTCCAGCACAGGATCCGGCTCGGGCACCGGCGTCCATTCTTGTGCGCCTGGAAGTAGTGGCGAAGCTTCTTGGACGCGATGAGAACCGCATAGAGCATCTTTTGCGCTTGGGGATAGCGCGATTTGGCATTGTGGAGTACCTTGCTGATGAAGTACACCGGCTTCTGTTGCGTGCTCTCCGATCCCGGCCTGACGGGGGCCGGGAGCTCGGGCTCAGCTCCCTCGGGAAGGAGCAAGATCTCGTGGCCGGGAATAGATATGGGCCCGGGACCCGGGGGCCCCGGCTAGAATGCGGTGGATATGTGCCCGGGACCCGGGGGCCCGGGCTGGGATATGGAATGAATCGGGATGACTTCCCCGGACCCACTCTCGCCAAAGCGATGCTGTCCGGGTAATCACGCCCCGTCTGGTTGTGAAAATGTTGAGGTTGTTCCAGGTGGCGCGTCCCCAGACTCGCACTCGCCTTGGTGAGGCTGCCCGGGTTCAGGCTCCCCAGCGTCGGGCTCGGGCGGCGGATCCCGGGCCGCGCGTTTGTCGGGCACGGGGCGCTCGACGACGAGCGCCGCGCTCACCACTTGCGGGGTATGTAGAGCAACAAGGGCTCATCTTGAGCGGGTGCCACGAGGACAGGGGGCGTTGTCAGGTACCTCTTGAGCTCGTCAAGGGCTTGATCGGCCTCATCTGTCCAAGTGAACTGCCCGGTTTTCTTGAGAAGCTTGAAGAGGGGGAGGGCACGCTCCCCTAGCTTGGAGATGAAGCAGCCTAGTGCGGCCACGCACCCGGTCAGCTTTTGGGCCTCCCGGAGCCGTATCGGGGGGCGCTTGCGGTCGATGGCTGCAATCTTTTCCAGGTTTGCCTCGATGCCGCGGCTGGACATGAGGAACCCGAGGAGCTTGCAGGCCGGGACCCCGAAGACACACTTGTCCGGGTTCAACTTCATCCTCGTGGATTGAAGATTACCGAACGTCTTGGCCAAGTGGTGGAGCAAAGTGGCGCGGTCGCACGACTTCACCACCAAATCGTCGACGTAGGCCTCCATGTTGTGCCCTAGGTAGCTTTCCGTTCGACTTGGGGACGATGATCGGGTTGGCCAGCCACTCAGGGTGGACGACCTCGCGGATGAAGCCAGCGGCGAGAAGCTTGTCGATATCCTCGCGGATGAAGGCCTCCGGGGCCTGCTGTCGTACCTTCTGCCACACCGGGCGCAAACCCGAGCGGACGGCCAAGCGATGCTAAATCACCCCCCTGGGGACCCCGGGCACATCCGACGGTTGCCAGGCGAAGACGTCGGAGTTTGCCCGAGGGAAGGCGATGAGCGCGCTTTCCTATTTGTCGTCTAGCGAACCGCCAATCTTGACGGTTCGGGACGGGTCATCACCGAGGATGACCTTGATGAGCTCTGCGTCGCTGGCGACGATGCGCAACTTGGGGGCGCAGGGGAGCGAGGGCCCCGCGCCGCCCGCCGCATCAAGAACTGCTGGGTGATGTCGGCCGCGCGCTGCTCCTGTTCCGTTGTGATGCGGAACGTGAGGGCTCGCCGTCCTCTCCAGGGCCCTGGTCAGGGGCCTCAGAGCGTGGCTCGTTCCACGCCCGGGCCTCCTCCTTGCGGGCGCAGAGGTCGGCGAGGCTAAATAGCTGGGCCACGGTCTGGATGTCGCGGGTGCCCAGCTTCTCGAGCATGCGCTTGTCGCGCACGCCCGAGCGAAACGCGTGAATAACCGTGTGGTGAGCGATGTGGGGGATGGTGTTGCGGACCTGGCTGAAGCGCTGCAGAAAACGCCTCAGCGACTCGTCCCTGCCCTGACGTAGGGCGTGGAGACCCGCCTCGGTCCCAGGGCGTGGGAAAGTGCCCTGGAAGTTTGTCACGAACTAGTGGCAGAGGTTCTCCCACGAGTAGATTGAACCCTCGGGGAGGTTCATCATCCAGGAGCGAGCCTGGGCCTTAAGGGCGACGGGGAAGTAGTTCGCCATCACCTTCTCATCGCCGCCGGCCGCCTGGATGGCGGTGGTGTAGATCTGCAGGTACTCCGTGGGGTCGATGGAGCCGTCATATTTCTCCAGCAAGCTGGGCCGGAACTTGGCCAGCCAGCGCACCCGTCGGAGGTCTGGGGAGAGCGCCAGGCAACCCGAGCCGTACTGAGCGGGCTCGGGCAACGCACAATGGTTTCCCGCCGGGGGGTTAGAGCTGGAGACCTGGGCCTCGGGACGCCCGGCGGAGTTCGCGCGCCGCTCGCGCTGTCGCTCCAACGTGACCCGGGAGTCCTCATGAGTCCGCATCCGGTTTAGCCGGTCATGGAGGTCGCCAGGGCCATTCTTGGTCGGGGGCGTGGCGCGAGGCGCCGCGCTCTGGGCTTGGTTCTGCTTCGGGGCGGGGGGCCGGCCCGCGCTAGATGCCGCGCGGTCAACGCTCCTGGCCCCTGCACAGCTATCGACAGCTATCCGGCGATAGGCCGCGCCTACCAGGTCGGCGACTTCGTTGAGCCACCGCCGCTCCCGGCCTCCGCCTCCGGTAAATGCCGGGGCGTGACGCAGGAGGGCTTCTACCGCCAGGAGGGCTCCCTGCGGCAACACTGACTGGAAGTTGAGATGGCGGCGCGTCGTGGAGCGGCGCGTCCGTTCGCGCCTTATGGATGAGGCCGCGGCAGACCCAGTGGGGCACTTGCCGGCTCCCTCCGCAAGGGAAGGGGCCGAAGCCGCACAACCAGGCCGCAGCGGGGGGAACTCGGCCCGCCGGGCACACGCCACACGCCCCCAGGAAGACAAGGAGGGGGAACGTGGCGGGCTCGCCATAGGGCTAACATCGCCCGGCGGGGTGAAGCCGCCGGACCCCTCGTCGGAGTCCCGCGGACGATGACCTCCTACCATGGAGCATGCCGGCGTTGGGGACGCTGGCGTGCCGCCTGGAAGTGAAACTCCCCCTACCTGGCGCGCCAGCTGTCGGAGGAGGGAACTTCAACCGCGGGGAGTCTAGGGACCCCCCTTTGAGGTTCGACCAGACGCCGTAGCCGTCCTGTGAACCACTCCCTGGCTGAACCTCAAAGAGGGATCCCCAGACTCCCGCAGTTGGAGTTCCCTCCTCCGACATAGTGTGCTCGGCGGAAGACTACGCCGTCAGCCTGTGGAGAAATAGAAGGCCCTGTCGATCCCCTAGCCGAACGTGTCATCAATTGTGTTCGGTGGGGAAGCAAATTGACGATAGCTTGTGGCGGTATGTGGATCAAGTGACTACGGCATGCGGCTAAAAAAATCGACGCAGGCAGAAGGCGTCAGGGGGAAGAAAAGGCACAGGCAGAGAATTCTGGCGCATGAGCGGTAAAATTTTTCCACGGGATCAGTGATTGGGGACGCTAATAGGTTCCCTAAATCTGATTCACTTTTGGGTTAGGATTGGACATGGGAAATTTTTGGAGATAGGTTTGGGTAGTTGTTGTAGGCCTGTTTTCAACTTAAATCCCAAAATTTAACTTTTGGAAATCTCTTTAGACCTCTGTTGGAGATGCTATTACTCCCTCTGTCCCAAACAATTATCATTCTAGAAGGGAGCTGATGAAATTAATGTAGAATGAAAATGACCTAGATGTCCCTCATTAAACAAAGATTGTTTGAAAGTGAGAGGTTGGTTGAGCATAAGAGAGATAAAAATTTAAATACGAAATAATTGATGGGACAAATAATACATCAAAGTGACAATTGTTATAAGACAAATTTTAAATACAGTGTCAATAACTAACTTTAAGACAGAGGAAGTACCTACCTTTGGATTGCAAATTGAGACCTCTCACCAATTCATGTATCAATATTATGCTCCAATTAACGAAAAATACTGTATTGTTTTTTCTTGACGTCGAAAGCTGTCTCGATATACGAGGGTTTAATCTGGAGTACAAGATCGATCCTAACGCAAAAAAATTTTGCCCCAAAATACGCCGTACACTCAAGCAGTACAGATTAAGTTGTGGCACAAGAGAAATTCATTAGATCGTGACATTTCCATCAGGAAATCACCTGACATCCAAACCCAGCACAAACACCTTGTTGGAATCGTCTGTCACAGTCGCCGCCGGTGGCGAAAGGGAGATAAAAGCTTATTGGATTGCTCAGTGGCTTTGTGCGTGGCAATGGCGATGCTACGGTCGCCGAGTGCGAGCTCGCTCCGGTTTCTTGGCCTTCTGAAGCAGCCGAAGGCGGGGCTTGACGGCGCGGCGTCATTCGAGCTAGACGAGAGTGGCCTGCCGGTGGTGGCGAGGACGATGGGTACTGCCCGGCGCTATTCCCGAAGGGCTCGCCGCGCGTGCCTCACCGCGTCCACACGGTGCTGTAGAATCCAAGAAGCCGTAACCGCATGAACACCCTCGAGGGCCTTGTCGAGGGCGAGCCACTGCTGCTCTTCTTCATCCTCTTCACGCTGCTCGACGATCGTGCCCGCTTCGTCGACGATGCCACCGACATTGAGCGTGCCATCATCCCGCCAGGCAAGGGCTTCCGCGCCGCGCTCGGACTCAGAGAGAGAAGGGTGCCCTGACGCAGCTCAACATCGAGACGAGCATCCGCAGATCTGGAGAAGAGAGGAGAAAGGGGAAGCAAGAAGGGGAGGAAGAAGATAGGGGCAGTTTCGTCCAAAAAATGTTGACGCATGCATCAAGAGATAGGCAGCGGCATATCCTGAATAGCTATAAAATCATATGGAATATTGCGAATTATAATGACATGTTTTAAAACTGAAAAAAATTATAATTGATGATCCAATTAACCCTTTCTTTTCTAAGGGCAATTGCAAAATTCCGACAGTTGCTTCTATACTTTTATCAAATATAAAACATAAATATAGTTGCTTTCTTCTGGATGTTTTCTTTCAGTTTGAGATACATGGCAATGTCTTATTTGGAACAAAGGAATTTCGCAAAATTCTTTATAAAGGCTTCTGCTATCAAGAGCTGAAGAATAGTTTATAAAGGCACCGAGGTCTACCTCACTAAGGATTTCTTCTTCTTCATTCAAGAGTTGCACGCTTCGACCACATCTTCAAGTATAGACTTTGAATTTATCCTAGTGTATTGTTAACCTAGCGTTTAGTTGTACATTCTAGTATTTAGTTTCAAATGCAATATTATTGCATACACATTTCATTTGAGTGGGGTGTTAAGAGTAATACTGTGTAGGGGTAATTTAGTCTTTTCCCATCCCATGTATTCAACATATATGCTCCTTGAGCCTATCTCAGTGTAAACAGTAAAAATCCCCAATTCCTCTCTTCAAATCACAGTTTGCATCATCAATGCAGTCTTATGAGATGTTTAGGGATGTTGTATTTGACATAACGAATCAGTTGACTGTGGACATGCTGCTTGAGATTTGGGTAGGATTGGATAATCATGGGATGCTTTTCTTCTTTGGTTGTGTCCTTCTAATGGAGGAAAATCTGCAATCCTGTGTATAAGCCATTCAAGGTGGAAACTCACAGTCCTCTTTTTAACTACTCAGTCTCATAGCAAGTCTTTCTTTCCTTCTTTTTATGAAGAACATTACCAAGTCTTTCTTGTCAACAGGTATTTCAAAACTTCATGAACAGAAAAGCTCCATAGACAATATTGACAGACGAAAATATGTATCTCTACGAGGCAATTGTAAAGGAGCTTCCAGGCACAAAGCATGCCCTCTGCATATGTCTTGTTCCGGCCAGGTTTCCATCCTGTGTCGATGCAGTTCTTGACGAGTGTTACAACGACTGGAGAAATGAGTTCTGTAGAATGAAACTTGGTACCTGTGGTTGTAATTGCAAGATCACTGTACCTAACTTATCGGATGGTTTGTTGATCAATACTCGATATCTCCACCTGCATAAAAAATTCGTTCGCCATCGGGATTTCCGGCGCGGCGTGACTCGTGAGACACCCCTTTTAGATCACGTTTCTTTTTTTTTTTCGCTGCGACACATTGCTAGTTAGGTATAATATTCGTTCTTTTATTATTCAGCAAATCCAAACATAGATGTATGGTTTACATGTACATATATACATATAAATAATTAACTTATATACTAGCTGCTCGTTTTTCTTAGAAAATATTTATGGATATATATTTTTCCCTTGCAGCTTGGATGCAAATGTACCAGTGAGCTAAGCTAGCAGCAGCAATCTACTCTTCGTCGCCGTCGAACTCGACGGTCTTGTTGATCTTCTTCTTGCTCCCGCCGGCGGCGGCGCTCGCGGCGGGCTTCTTGCGGTATGCCTCCTCGTATTGCTTGGCGGCGTCGACGCCGCGGTCGGCGAGGCCGCGGAGGTTGGGGACCTTGTAGTTCTGCGCCGCGTACACGCCCACCGCCGTGCCCACCAGGAACGGCAACAGCCGATGCAGCAGGCAACCCATCGTCTCTGCTATCGCCGGCGATGATCGATCAACAGCAACGCTAGCTACCTGAGTAGTAGCTCCTATCTGTATATATGTATTATGGTCTCTACCTTTCCTTTCTGTATGTATGTGTTACCGTGTCAGCGTGTCTCAACTATTAGTAATGGTGTTGATCAGTTGATGAGAAGCTGTCTATATATATGTGTCATGCCTGCAAGTGTAAATAACTGGGTGATGAAGGAGCATCAGTTGTGCAGGTGGATATGTTTCTTGGACAAGGGGTTCAAGAAAAGGAACGGATGGAGCTATGGAAAAGCAAACAATGATATCAGGTCATCTTCTATGTAGTACTCCTTCCGTTTCATAATAGTGCTTCATCTATCCCATAATAATAATATCTTTCTATTTTTTTAAAAAAATTAAGATTAGGGTGCAGAGTGCCTGTGATTGATTGAGATAAGGAGGTAGATAAAAAAAATTAATAGAGAGATGGTTGTGTTCGGTTGATAGATGGATAAGTAGTACTCCCTCCGTTTCAGATTATAAGTCGTTCTGACTTTGGTTAAAATCAAACTCTTTTAAATTTGACCAAATTTATAGAAAAATATAGTAACTTTTTTAATACAAGAAAAATATGTTATAAAAATATATTCAGTTTTGGATTTAATGGAACTAATTTGTTGTTGTAAATGTTGATATATTTTTCTATAAATTTGGTCAAAGTTAGAGTAGTTTGACTTTGACCAAAGTTAAAACGACTTATAACCTGAAACGGAGGGAGTAGTATTTTGAGACAAATTCAAATGGTAAAAGTACTAGTATTATGAGACGGAGGGAGTATAACTTTCTATTTTTTGATAAAATTAAAGTTGAGGTTAGGAGTGATTGTGATTGGTTGAGATGAGGGGATAGGTGAAAAAAAATTAATGGAGGGATAGTTATGATTGGTTGATATGTGGAGAAATGATAGTATTTTGGGATAAATTCAAATAGCAAAAGTAATAGTATTATGAAACGAAGGGAGTACTCATAAGTTGAATAGTACTATCTACATCTTAAAATATAACAACATAATATTAAATTAAATATCATCTAGTACTATAAATCTAGATAGACTACAAATATGAATAGACTCTAGTATCTAATATAGTATTAGATTGCTATAGGACGGAGGGAGTAACTGATACTAGTATAAAGTTAAGATGAGGCGATCGTTGCGCTTAAGTGGTGGCCACTCAGGCACTCACACGGTTTAGTTGATAAAAGGTTGACGATCAACTTCTTCTCCAAGGATAAGCTAAGGCTGCAGATGCCCAACGGCAGGAATTCATTCTTTTTGCAATATGCCGCCGAAACCCACCGAGCAAGCCTTATTAATTGTCCTTTGTCGAGTTTTTTTTTCACTTTCACTAGCAATGGACGGTTAATTGGTCGATCAGCATATAATCAATCCCAACTAGAGTTAATTGTCCCGTCGGCTCCGCGGAAAGAACTTAAGATTTTAAGAAATAGCCAATAAAAAATTAGTTTGTGAGAATCTAAAAAAGCTAGATTTTTATCTTTCGACTTATAGTTCATTTTGTTTGGAAGAGTTTAGGATTGTAAGGAGAAACTGAGTTTTCTAACTTTTAGTTTTCAGTTTATTTTCTAGATTCTATAATAAAAATTCTATAACTACATATTTTTATAATCTAGATAAAAATTTAGACTATTTAAAAATTCTATAACTGCAGCTGACAGTTTAAACAGAGCCAATGTTTCGTTGGGAAGTGGGTATTGGATGTCTAGATCGATCCAGGTACTAGTTGAGTCAATCTAGTAAACCTTAAATAAGATAGAAACTGCTTTTTTTCACTGTCCTGGAAAGTTGAGCGAGGTTGGTTGAAAATCAATTCCGGATGAATTTGTGAGGCCCAAATGCGGGATTTGATCCTGACCGCTGCTGCTCCCTGGTGAGAGCGTGAGAGCCTGAGATGGGGATTTCCCTGCAGGCTTGCTTCCTTTCTAGGCTCCGATTACTGCGAGCATCTCGAGAGAGGCCAACAATCTTCGGCCTCTTAGGCTTTTGGCCCCTAACATAAACTAAGTCATAAGGGGCCTAATTCACTCGGCCTTCGAGTGAGCCCATTCTGGGCCTCCTGGCGTTCACTGTGTCACATATATCAACCGGACTTTTAGGAGTAAGTGTTGTTTATTGTCTTTTGCCCATGTAATAAAATACATACAAGTTAAAGTTAGTTAATCTACTTAATACTAAGCCAGATGTCTTTTTGACGAAGAGACTTCTTTCAAGAAAATTCCCATTACGCCACTGAATATTAGCGAACGTATCCTTATATTGCACTTCTTAGTTTTTCAGTTTTTTCAATAACTAGTGGCACATGATGGCTTAATTTGCCTACTGTTAACATATTAATCCTTGTATCATCTACTGTAGTCATTTTTTTCTTTTTTATTATAAAATATGATGAGCACGCAAACACTCGCATAAACCCCCGTATACATCGCTAGTGGACCCTCTTCAACGCACGCTTAAGATGGAGCCAACAGCTATAAAACTGTGATACTAACGCTCCCTTCGAAGGTGAGCAAATAGACCAAAAAAAAAGTCATTCGATTTTTGTGAACACACTTTCCGAATTATTAAACGGTGTATTTTTTTAAAATTTTTTATATAAAAATTATTTTAAAAAATCAAATAAATCTATTTTTCAAGTTTGTAATAATTAAAACCCAATTAATCATACTCTAATGACTTATCTCGTTTTACGTGAACTTCTTCTTTTTTCTTTTTTCTCATCTTCAAACACTCCCTAAGTTACTAAGTAAAAAATATACTACTTATTTTTATAGGAATTTTACGGTCGTTAAGAGGTATCAAAATTTTATCAGAAAATATGTACCTCTCGATACCTCCTAATAACCTAAAATAACTCTTATTTTTATCATAATTTCAAAGATAGCTCTCACAAGAATTAGCACGTACGTAGAAGTATTCCACAACAACAACTATTTTCCATGCCCAAGGAATACCGTATAGAGTATATAGACCTACGCACGTGAACCGGCAGGATGGTGCAAATGCGAAGAAGCTACCGCAGCATAGGACGGAATAAAACCGGCGAGTTAATAATACTACTAGAATTGGTGTAGCCGTCGGGACAAAAAGTAGGATTAACTGCGGCGCCTGCACCTATCCGTTGTAATTAACAGCACTGATTGCACATGCATGAAGGCACGGTATATTGTCAACCTGTCCACGGGAACATGGGGTGCAGCCGTGGCAGAAACTGGAGCCAACTGGAGGTATCCAAGAGGCTGCAGCAACTCCATTGCCTGTGCTGCACGTACGTAATGCCGCAGCATTATTGATTAGTTATTGTACTCTTACCATGTTTCTTTTCTTTTTATCAGTAGTACTACTAGTACTGCTACACGATGAACACGGTCCGGTTCTTGTTATCCGTGGTCCTTCTATTGATTCTTCAAGTCTTGGTAATGGCTGATTTTAGCTCTGCTTGGAAAAGTTTCTACCAAATACAGCTTAGAAACTCTCTTAAATAGTTTAGATTTTCAACTGAATTTTAAAAATTTATAGTTATAAAATCCTAAAAATGACCTATAAATATTTTTAGCTTTTCTATATTCTCACTAGCTGACTTTTCATCGATTACTCTCAGAATCTTTGTATTAGTCCAGCCCAGTCTGCATCGTTCATTGTTGGTTTCTTCGATGGAGCAAAGCGATTTCCGTGACGACCACAGCTTTCGGCTCGCTGTGGAAGACGCAAACTGAACCTAAGCACGGATTTTTCGGTTGGATCCTGCTACGCCAAAAGGCCTTGACAGCTGATAAATTTGTTGACAAGGCATTGGTATTGAAATTGGATTTGTAGCCATTGCTACGAAGCCTTGGAAACGCACAAACAATGGTGCTAATTACTATCAAACCAAAATCCAATAGAAAAGAGATCATGGAGCCCTAATCACCACTTGGTAGAACTTGCTAGAATATGTAGACCGTCCCACCATGTAGGTCACATTAGTCTACATTGTAGACCTAGCCAAAGCCATAACTTGAGCTCCTGGAGCTAAACAACCCAAAAGATATTACGATGGGTTTAATTACTATCAAACCAAAATCCAATAGAAAAGAGATCATTCACGTCCCATCAATCATGGATCACCTAGCTCACGAAGGACATGTGGTGTATTGGGCTTGCTACACCATAGCTCCAACGAGATCCATAACTTCAGCTCATGGAGCTAGACAACCCAAAAGACTAGTATAATGGGTGATGTTTTGGGCATGTGGTGTATTTGGTTTGCTTCACTATAGGTCTAACCAGAGCCATAATTTTGGGTCCTGGGTCTATACAACCCAAAAGAATATGTCACTATCTTTTAAGTTATGTTTTTTCAACATTAATTTCAGACATGAGACTAAAACCAGTAAGACATCTAGCTAGAAAGGAATCGAATGGTGTTTCAAGATTAATACTTAAACGAGGAGCGAGTTGCCCAGCTAGTTGTTCGCCACAATTTTGGGTCCTGGATCTATACAACCCAAAAGAATCTGTCCCTATCTTTTAAGTTATGTTTTTTAAACATTAATTTCTAATGTGAGACTAAAACTAGTAGATATCTAGCTAGAAAGGAATCGAAGGGTGTTTGGTTTGAGAATGAAGTGGGATGGGTTAGATCCATTCTTATTTTTTTGGGATGGGTTGGTCCCAGTTTTTGTTTGGTTGGAGGGATGGAATGAACCCTGTTTTTTGTTTGGTTGGAGGAATAGAAGGGGATGGAATGATTCTATCACCTGTTTGGATGGAAGGATGATCCTAGGATGAACGGCGCCGGGAAGGTCCGCGCCGAGGAGGAGCTCGTCTCCGGGGCCTGCGCCGTTGCTGCTCCCGCCGCTGCGCTGTCGCCGCTCCCCCCTGGTGGCCTGCGCCGTCGCCGCTCCCCCTTGGCCTGCGCCGTCGCCGCTCCCTGCGCCGTTGTCGCTCCCCCTGGTGGCCTGCACCGTCGCCGCTCCCGCCTAGCCTGCGCCGTCGCTGCGCCCGCGAGGTGGGTCGGCGCGGTCCGGCCGTTTTTCTCGGATCGCGCCGTCCCGAATATGAACGGTATATTCCCTAATGGGTTCATCCCAACCTAGCAAATCTCCAAACCAAACACGTGTAAAAATAGGATGGCTCTAATCCAACCCAGTAAATTCTTGGAACCAAACACATTCTAAAGGAGGAGCTAGTTGCCCAGCTAGTTGTCCTAAGATATCAATCAAATGAATCTACATTTCGATCATGGAGTAGTTTTGTTTTGAACGGCGCACTTTATGACCCGTTCTCGATGTTGTTTTGCCTCTTTTTCGCTTCTCATATGTAAACAACTATGTAAAACACCTTTCTACCCTTCTTACAGTTAAAAGAAAAAAAAAACTAGATGAAAATTCATTACTGGCGGCGACAATTGTTATTCCCTATGCTTGTTGCAATTTCCTTCCAATCCCATACGACCTATGATAACTTTGCACTCAGTTAATTAAGGATGCCCCTCCCTCTTACTCCCTCCATCCACAGTTGATTAGCGTATTAGCACTGGACACGGAGACAAGGAAATAAAGACCGTCCCTTAATTTCACATGCAAACCAAGAAAAAAAACAGCTTAACAGATGCATGCAAACGAGTAGATTGGCTAGAAATTAAGCATGCATGATAACCGAAGCGGCTCCTTAATGCATGCAAACCGAGAAAAGTCCTCTTCCACCTGTTAGGCCCTGATCAATTCTGAATTTTTTGATTTTGCTAATGCGTCGATCATTGTTGGATGGAGGAAGTATAATGCAGAGGCCACAAAATAATTTCAATTCTAAAAGTTCCCTATTTTGGTATTTGTACTCTTCTTACTATTTTGTGGATGGCTTTCTATGACTTGGAAAGCATTTTCTAGGCTACAATTTTTAATCCGAAAACATGTAACTGGTGCATCGAAAAGTATTTTGGTAAGACTTTTACATTTCTATTCTTAGCGATAAAAGTACCAGGTTGAGCAATAAAATGGTGAAAACACCTAAACTAATTCTAAAAGTTAAAATTGGTTGCACGTCATAAACATGCCAAAATATAGCCTTGTGCCATAAATCTCCATTTTTGAAACTCATTTTGCTTTCACAGGGCACCGACCCAGGTGTCGAGTTTTCCAAACGTTTCGTAAAACCAAGTTTTACCTAGGCAGTTTCTCAAATTTTAAGTTTAAAGAATCGATCGTCAGTACTCGTACAATAGTGCATGAATACCGAGGCGCGGCAGTGGTGGTTACAAGGGACAGGGTATAACAATCACCAAGGGAGGTTTTAAATGCAGCAGGTTTAGGAAGGTCCGCCGATCTGACTCGTAAACGAGACCGAATAGAACAGTGCACGCTTATCGATGCAAGTTTCACGATCAAAATAATTTAAATTCCAATTATAGGCTCGATTGATCAAAGGTGACTTGCCTTACTTTAAGTCTTCATGAGTCTTCGAGAAATCTCGGCGAAATCCGCTTCGAAACGATATTTCCGGCGACCGTTACTATATACAAACACACAAAAATCTACACAAAGACTAGTAAAAAGATCCTATTTAGTATTACTAATAGTGCCATTAGATATATCTCAATTTTAGAAAATTACTGGAGTTGAAACGGAGTCAATCGGAGTTACGGATCGAAAGTTATGAATTTCCGTAGATTAATTAGATTTTCTGTATAGAGAAAATGATTAATTGGAAATTGTAGTAGGTAGTATTCTCTGGAATATATCTTTGTCCCACTGACAATGGGACCCACTGGCAAAATGGACCCACAGGTCAGGGAGTAGAAGGAGAGGGCTGGGTGTATGTTGCTGACATATAGGGTCCACTTATAAGAGAGAGAGAGAGTTTGAAAAAGAAGACAAGGGCCTGGGATCACTGGCATATGGGGCCTGCATGCTAGGTTAAGAGAGAGGGAGTGAAAGCTTGCAGCCAGCGAAGATCGGGGCCTGGCCGTCAGGGAGTCAAATGGCTCACGGGTTTGACTCATGGTGGACCAGGGCAAGTGGACCCGCTCTGCAGTGGTGTATGGTCCGTGGACCAGGGGCACGGATGACCGTGGACAAGGGCTGGGCCCAGTCATCAGGCACACATGGTTTGTAGGGATCTTACAGGGTGGAGCCCATATGGCAGTGAGTAGGGAAGGACATGGCTTGGCTCGCCCGGGGCCACAAGACGGGCTAGGGGGAGAGGCATACGGCTAGCGAGATCGACGGCGCACGGTAGCGGAGAGTCATTCCGGCGAGCGACGTCGCTCGGCGGCCAGCGGTGGTGCCGGCAGGAGGAGGGGAGCTCGGTGAATCGTTGGGACGGTTCGGATCGAGACGAGGATGACCGACGGCAATTGGCGACAGAAGACCGGAGGTAGAGGGAGAGAGAAAGGATGAGGGCTTCCATGGTGGCGCGTCAGCTTCGGTCATCCGAGGCGACCCTAGAGAGGAGAAGAGGGCCGTGGGGTGCGGTGGAAAAGGGAAGAGAGGCCAACGGCCTAGAGATCCACCGGGAGATATCGACGACGACATGCAGTTGTGAGCAGCGGCGGTGAAGGGGAACACAGAGGGCGGTGAGGCTCACCGACGAGAGTGAGCCCGAGGTCGGTGGCGCGGTGGTGAAGCCGAGATGGGAGGTGTGGACACCCCGGAAGTGCATTATGGAGAGTAATTACTATGACAACGCAAAATATCTAGATGAATAGGATCTCGAATCAAAACCAAATAAGTGCAGTAACCATCCATCCTCATCGCAGCCTTGCCATAATATTTACCCATTCACAATACAAATCCAAAGCGTCGAATTCAGAAATAAGGAGATATTTGGAGAGTTGATTCACCAGTCCGAAACTGCGAAGTGTGCCCGTCAAACCACACGAAGGTGGCGACCAAACACGATACACACTTCTGGGGACATGGTCTACGGTTGAATCAATATCCATGCATCTCATCATTTCTAAATTCTTACTAATGTGTGACTAGCCCAGGAAAGCTCTAGTCCCACACGTTCATCTTAGCAATTAATAAACATCACAAGTACTCTAAATATGGATAAAAGTGCAGCAGGGTTATATATTACATAGAGGGTTCACGCACCCTAATTCATCACAGAGTAGCACTAAAGATAGCAGCGAAAATGTAAACATAAAGAATAAAACCAGTGGTGCCATACCAAACCTCACAAGGCAACCGACTGGGGATAGAGCTTAACTCCAACTACACATTATCCTCGTCACCCTCGGCGGGATAATAGTAGACCACATCAACGTCGTCGTTATCCTCACCTGAAAATATGCAGCGTAAGTACGAATGGTACTCAGCTAGACTTACACAATATTAATAGTACAAATGAGTAATGATGGTCTCTACATCAAGGAATATGACTATGTTGATCTGGTTTTGCATAAAGCTAAGTTTATTGAGCAAAATAATACCTTGAAACTATAAGCATTTGCGAAAGAAAAGTAATCTGAAATTTCATGACAGCAAGTAATATGTTCTGATAAAGAGGTGAAAAGGAGCACAATCCTATGCTCAAACATCAACAATGGGCCACCATCGCCCAAATAAATATGCTACACAAGCATACCATCTTTTATGACTAAAACCAAGTCATATTTAACACCAAAACCTCTCATATAAACCCATCCATCCATGACTATCCTAAGTCATGATATAACCACATAATCCCATAACCACATATCCCAAGTTTGATGCTAACATGAGTGAGGAACACATCAAGCGGTCGTCCGTAACCGTGGACACAGCTATTCGAATAGTTCTTACTCTGATTAGAGGTGTATATCTTTACCCATACGATGTGATAGAAGCCAAACGGCTACACTCTAGTTTGACCCGTACCCGTCGGTACCCATACTCTACACATTGAGTGCGGACTAGAGGTCACAACAAAACCTTTCCCACGCTTAGCTCCAACCACCTAAACCACGTTTGGGCCCCCGACGACTTAGCCACACACACAAGGTGACTTAAGCGGGCTCACCGTCGCGGGAGGCACCTCCGGCCAAAACCAGGCTCGCACGAGGCCCTCCAAAGGAAAAACCATCCTCACGACTGACGGACGGGCGTAGGTGGCCACAGCCTCCCGTGCTACTAAGTTAAGCCGTCCTATTTTCGGCGTGTGGAAGTACGTAGGGTACTTGAATAGACGTCAACATGTTCGGTCCTTAACGACCCAGACGGAAGTACATGCATCGGAGAAACACCATCCCGTCAACGCCCTATCATCCGTCCAAGTCAAACATATTCTTAATTATGAATCAGAAGTTGTTCTTTTCAGATTTTAACCCATCCATTCGTATTAAACTAGTTTTGAACCGATAGCTCCATCTATCGGATTTTTCTAAGTCTAAAAATAAGCATGACTAAGCATTCGATAAAATAAAAGTATTCCAAAGTCCTTAACCAGGGGTGACAAGGTAAAAACATAGAATCAACAACCAAGAAATGGAAATGCATACAAATGGGGCAATATTGACTCTACCCGTTTTCCCATTTAAAAAGAGACCGAAACATGCATATAGATATTGTTTTCGTAAACAAATCAATTTATTGAAGACATAAGTTCAATATGCTTAGATGCTTGCCTTGTTGCAGCGATGGTTCACACTCAACCTCTGGATTAGCTTCCTCGTACTCCGAAATCTTCGAATTTACCGATAAAAAGCGAATATACAAATAAGAATCAATTAAATATGTCTATGCAAAAATGATCGATTAATTTTGAGATAAATATAGTAGGTATTTAACATTTTAAAGTGAATTTTAGTAAAAGAATCATTTCAAAATCTTTTACGGTTTATGAGTTACAAAAATAACAAGATAGGAAGGCTGAAAATGGCAGTTTTGTAAATATTTTATTGTAACCTTAAGTTATTATATTTGACTGACATTTTCTATTAAGATTTCAAGAAGGCATGTATTTTTATATATAAAAGAGCATAACCTACTGATTCCAACAAAATTTGGTTCACTGAAATTTGATTTAAAAAGATTTAGATATGAATTTCTCAAGTTTGTTAAAAAGAAGGTTTAGAAACTACTTAGGCCTATTTTGGGAGGTAGTTTTGTCAAAAACAAATGATCCACAGCAAAGGTTACAATTTTCTGAGTTAAACAAAAGTGGTTTCATATTTTTAGCAGTTAGGATGAACTTCTAAAAATTTACAAAGTTCTTGGGCACAAAATAAGTTATTTTTGCTTCACATTATTTTATAGACATTTTCTATATAGAAGTGGTCCTATTTTATTTCACAGTATTAAAGTTCACAAATTTACAAAACTAAAAAAAATTGGTTTCACTCAAAAAGGAGTTAAAATGAAGAAGTTATGGATTTTCAAAGTTTGGCTATTTTTCTGTTGGAAAATAAATCAGTTCAACATTTCTTTTCTTATTCCTCCCCAGCTCGGCCCACACGACAGAGAGACAGAGCAGGGCAGAGCGAGGCAGAGCGAAGGCGGCGAGCTTCTCTTCGGCGGTGACGGCGAACGGTGGCTCGGCTCGGGTGGCGGCCAACAGAAGAAAGACAGAGGAGACCAAGATGAAGCTATCGGTGGTGGTCCCGTTGCCGATGGTGGCCGGAGCTAGGCACAGCGGCGGCGCAGGAGGAGAAGCTTTTCGGTTCGATGAGGCAAAACGAGCTACGGTCGGTTTCTGGCCAAACCGAAGCATGCTTGTGTGTCTAAGGGGTACCAGAAAGCTCACCGAGGGTTGCGTTGGTTCTGGCGAAGCTGGAACAGCAACGGCGACGGCGAACATAGTCCGGCGACGGCGAAAACCTTCGGGACCACGTCGTCGGCGTCCCCCGGTCAACTGGCTGCTAGGCAAAAGAGTGCACGATATCATGTGAGTCCTAAGGTAGCTACATGTGCGATGAATCGGTCTAACTCTCACCGGGGAGGGAGGAATCGACGGCGAGGTCTTCGGCCGGAGTTGGGGAAGACGTAGGCCGATCTCGAGCTTCGTGGCACCACGGCTCGATTCCTTCGGTCGGCGGTCTCCTAGAGGTGCGGCGACGATGTTGGCGCAAGGGCTTGGCCTATGGCGTCCTGGATTGGCCGGAACGGCGACGGTGTCACAGCGGCGGTTCTGCAGAGCAGAGACAAAGCACGGCGGCGGCACGGTGACTTTGGCCAATGATCCTAAGGCTGCCGAGTACAAAAATGGAACGATTAGAAGTTGTACAGCATGTTCTGGCAGAGGGAAGAGGATGGAGTTCACCAGAGCAAGCTCGAGCTCAACCGAACACCTTCGGCAGAGGAAAAGATGAGCTTGCCGGCGGTGATCTTTGAGGATTTCCTTGGTTTTCTCGGTGGGAACGTGGAGAGGAAGAAGAGGAGTGATGGCTGGCGAACTTTGAGGCGAAATGGCCGAGGTCTCCTAGGGTTGTGCTGTCCAAGGTGCTCTGTGTACTGTGAGAGAGAGGAAGAAGGAGGCAGTGACACGTCTGGCATGCAGTTGCTGAGTTGCTCCAGCTCCACAGTGTCCTTGGTGGGTCCCACATGTAAGAGAATATTGTTTCACATATTTTTGGTTAGGCTTAGGCTATGACTAGTGGGTCCTAAAAGTGAAATCCTAGGAAGAGGAGAGGAGTATGGGTAGAAGGGTCCTAGAAGTGAAATCCTAGGAAGAGGAGAAGAGTATGGGTAGAAGTTGGGTGAAACACACTGTCCCAAGACTTGCAGATGGGCCAGGGTCTTGTGGTCCTACTTGGAAGTGAAATAGAGAGGAGAATTCTCTAGAGACTAAGTCTAGAAAAGTGTGCTAGATAGCTGTCTTGCATCTGTGATCTCAGCAGGTTACCAAGGGGTATAATTTATGGAAAAATTATTGGAGGTAGGGGAGGATGTGTTTAACCTGCTGACCAATTTTCATGGTTAGAAGTGGTCTGGTTTATCTTTGGTGAAAATGCAAAGTAGGGGTAATGATCCAGTTTTTCTGCAGTGTAATTTATGTCCCTAGGGCTTTGCTCTTATTATTTTATGTAATTTCTTTGGGAATTAAATTGAGCCAAAATTACTGATGGTAAGGCTCTTGTTGACACACCTGTTGGTAGAATCGAACTGCCTAATTAATCATCATTTTTATTTGGTGAATTTTAGAAGTAAACCAATTTATTTTAGCTAGCTTCCTAGTTTTGCTGATTTGAGGGATTTTATTGAAGTATTTATTGAAGTAATAAAATCATGTAAAATTTACAGTGGATTAATTATGTGGGATAATGTTTACAGGAATTTTTCCATGATTTTATGTTTGACCAATCATTTTTAGAAATTCCTTAGGCTATACAAATGCATATGCATCCTATTATGAAAGTGCACTTTAAGATCCAAAAACAATTCAAAAGAAAGCCCGCACATGAAATGGTAATTAATTTATTTATCTCCATATTTTTATGTCAAACTTTTATCTATACATATTTAGTCATATTACATTTCCTGTTTCTTGTAAATTAACTCCTAAAATCTTTATGCACCAACCCTAAGGTATTTTAATTTGGTCAAAACCTCTTATACCCATTTGACCTACAAAAGGTTTTAGAAATTTGATTTATGGATTCCAGAGCTGTGCTTTATATTCTTTTATTATTGTATATTGGGACCTAGGGTAAGTCTTTAAATAAATTAAAAATTTTAACTATAAAATTTTTAGCGTTTCCCCCCTCTTTAAGATTTACTTTAGTAAATCTACCTCTCATTTTACTCCTTTGTATAGAAAGTATAAGATTTTACTTTCGAGGGCTTTTTATTAGCTTATTTTGGTTAAAATTTTGAAATTCGAAATTTTGGTATGTTACAGGAGGTCCGGCGAGGGGCGGTGCCGAGGCATGCGGCTTCGGGACACGCTCACTGGGGTGAGGGAGATGTGTTGGCGGCGTCGGCACAATCGGAGGAGCTTGGCGGCGTCAGGATGTCATGCGGCCGGCGCCGTCTCGAAAATATAGCGGAGAAGAGAGATGAGGGAGCCTCGGGGGAGGGGGCATTTATAGGGGTGGAGCTTGGCTAGGTAGGTTCTTGGTGATCCCCAATCATGGACGAGAGTGAACGGAGAGAGAGACACTAGTGACTCGGGTGCGGCGTGGGATTTTCTCACGGGCTGCGAAAAATTGGTCGACGGCAGCGATTTGGGGGAGCGGCTAGAGGCGGTCTATCGGATGGCCGCAATTGAAATGGGAGTGCGGACTCGCGAGGCCGTGGTGGGGACGACGATGACGTGGGCGGTGCAGCAGGTTTGACTGGCTGGTCTCGGGCAGAGTGAGAGGGGAAAAGGGTGGGGAACGGGGTGGCGGAGAGCCGCCATGGCTGTCCACTGCTTGGCGGGTAGTGGTGCGTCACGGCGGGGCCACTGCGACAACGGAAGGGCATGGAGCCAAACAGCTAAGCAGCTTCCGGGCGTGAACAGGCGAAACGGGAGACGTCCAGCGGGGAAGACGACACTGTGGGGAGAAGACCGACGGCTGTGCGAGGCTTAGGGGGCACGTGGTAGTCATTGGTGGTGTAGGGAATTGACAATTGGCGCGCGCACGGCTCGGCCAGGTGGCGGGCATCGGACGAGTGGCGGCGTGACGTGCGGGTAACAAGATCGAGCGGTGGGCACAGGAGCGGGAGGCCACGCGTCGAGGATCGGGAGAGTTACGGCTATCTCGCCTGTGCTGGGCTGAGGGAGGAAGGGTTGTGGCCTAGAGGGATAGGGGAGTTTCACATTTTTTCCAGGGTTGTTTGAATGAGTTTTGAGGATTTTCAAATGGGATTTGAATTCAAAATTCCTATTTGGACTCAGATAAATTCAAGGAATACAGGGGGGGTGGAACCCAAGGGTATTTTGTGTATTTTGGAATTGGATCTTTTTTCGAGGATTTTTGCAGGAAGATTCCAAGGAGAGGACTTCAAGGAGAGAGAGTGAGGTTTCAATTCAAATTACAGTATTTAATTTGAATTTTTGGGGTGGAGATGCTCAAGAGAATTTGAGGAGTTTTTCAAGGGGTTTAGGGTGGAGACATGACTTATGTAGTGTTTATGTATGGGGTATGTCTATGGGGATGTATGTATATGTATGTATGTATGTGTGTGTGTGTATAAGGATTTTGGATAGAAGTTCGATGCCCAAGTTATATTATTTAAACTCAGGATTCTTAGGGATTCAACGGAGGAGAGAAAATAAGGGGGATTATGGATAGATTTCAAAAGGGGATGTTTAGGGTTCTGACTCGAATCTTTGGATCGGATATCGAGACAAGAGTTTTCTGAAGGGGAAGATCGGGGAACTCGTCTTTAGGGTTTTAGAAGCGAACTTGGATACGACGAATTGAATCGGAGGTTATTTTGGAACGGAGGTTTTTGGGAGGAGGGATTCTCAAGATCAAGGACAAAAAGTTAAACTGAGATCCAGGCACGACATACAACACAGCACACAAGGATCAAAAATTTCACTAGTAGATTTTAGTAAATATCGTTTAACGTCTCGCGGAAAGAGGGGCGTTACAAGCATGGTGTCGCACACTGTGAAGTGCGACAATTAAACGTGTTTAGAGTAGCTATGGGTAAAATGATACTAAACCTGCGTAGTGCTAAATCATGATATCTCCTGGATTGGAGGCTATGGGGAGTTACTATTAACTTTATTCAATGTTACGAGTGTAATTTAGTTTTATAACTTCATTTGGAAAGCTCTTTTATAAAATAGACATAGACTTTGGGATGAATGATGATGGTGTAGGCGATATAGAAATAAGATAGATTATTAATTTATTATTCATGCATTTATAATTTGTTATCAATGACTTGTTGAGCACAAAAGTACTCACTCTTGCTATATAACACACCTTGTATAGGTTCTATACATAGCGAGTATAAAATGGTATAGATGATGTCGGAGGATGAAACCTCGACGGCGGGAAGTCAGGAGACCCCCCTTTGAGATTCGGCCAGGGGATATTCTCAGGCGATGCCGGCGTCAGATGCAGAAAGACAGATGCGCGAAGAAGACGTAGAAGAAACAGAGGAGTCTGGACCGTCCGAAGCGGGTCCGGACCGTGAACGAAGGCAGAAGGGTCCGGACCGTCCGAACCGGGTCCGGACCGTCCGAACCGAGGAGAAGCAGAAGGGTCCGGACCGTCCGATGCGGGTCTGGACCGTCCGAAGCGTAGTAATCGCGCAGGGTGCTGGGGAAGACGATCAACAGAGGCGCACAGAGGAGACGGGAGGATTTATACAGGTTCGGGCCGCCGGAGCGTAATACCCTACTCCTGTGTGTATGCTATGTGGAGATGATGTGGTTTGCTGTGTACAAGATGAGCTCAGCACGTGGCCGGAGCCGGAGAAGAAGAGCAGTAGGTTGAGAATGAGCTTGGGTGCTAAGAGCTGGGAGCTGGGAGCTAGAGGTCCTCTGTCCAGTCTACCTTTCGCCGGTGGCTTGGTCCTCCTTTTATAGAGCAAGGGGTTTCCACAGTGCCAGCACACCAAGAGGGAGAGAGAGAGTTGCTGGAGAGTTCTCTGGTCCTTCCCTCCGCCTGCGACGCCCACGCCGGAGTTGGAAGATCTCCAGTCGCTCACGTCCGCCTGCAAAGCCTGCGCCGGAGTCGGTGGAGCGTCTGGTCGCTCTCGTCCCCGCCTGCTGAGCCCATGCCGGAGTAGGTATGCAGCGGGCGGTAGAGTCGTGAGGATGTGATGGGATGTGATGGAGCACGCTGCCGAAGTCAAGGGTCTCTGACTGCTTGGACTTCGGCGCACGCCCTCGCCACAGAAGTCAACAGGCCTCTGACAGCAGACAGGTGTCCACGGGAGGCCGTCCTGATACACTTACGCGTGGCGGAGCGGACGACAGGGGCAACGTGCCCCGTCGCCTCATCATTAATGCTGATATTTGGAGAGCTGGTCCATCGATCCTGCCGGAGACCGACATGTGGGCCCCGGGCAGGGAGTGAGACGATGGCGCCCAGAGGCAAGCACTGGCCGAGGCCAACGACGCCTCGGGGCCGAACCGGTGGGACGGCGCCCCGGGGACGAGCCCGGGCCGATAGGGTAAGCGCCCCGGGACGTGCCCGAGGCCAAAGGCGAGGGCGCCCCGGGACGTGCCCGGGCCGATAAGGTAAGCACCCCGGGACAAAGGCGAGATGGCCCCTCGGGGAACTGACTTGGCCGATGACCCACGCGTCCCCAGGGTATGTGGGACCCCCTATCCCATTTTGCCGACAGATGACCTTAAGACTTCCAGGTACGAATTAAAGGTAGTTTCTAGCTATTTCTCTGTTACGATCTCTCATGTGGATTATTATTTAGCAAAATAAGAATTTATTAAATAGTAATTCAAGTCTTGCACTTTTATCTTTAGTGCTAAAAGTGCGGGGCATCACAATATACGAATTTTTTTCATTTTTATATTTATTTAATAAAATATTTACAAAACTACATTTTCATTTCAAAAATTTACAAAAATATACTCCCGCCGCCCTTTGGGAGGGCGATATGTCTAAAATCGCCCTCCCAGAGGGCGATATGATGACGTGGCTGACGGCCGTTGGCCGGCGGCCCACGGCCGTCAGCCATTTTGCAGGCGGTCCCCCGGGGCCACAAAAAAACCGCCCTCTGAGAGGGCGGCAAGGGGGTCGCCTGTAAAAATCCGGCCGGGGGGGCTAATTTTCTACAGACAGTTTAGAAATAAGCACCTTATGGATCTTTTCAAGAGGCTTTGCGCCCAGAATCAAGAGAAGAAATTCAAGGAGCTTTGGAGGAGATTGGATGAGCTGACCTCTAAACAAACAGATGAGCAGTCCAGGAGGGCTACCATTGGAGGGGATGAGGCTCCACAAGCTCTTGAACCTCTATCAACTGACGGACTTCATATGAGAAGAAGGTCTGTATCCTCAGTTAGAAAATTTTCAGATTGGATTGAGAATGAGCCAAAGGAGAAATAAGCATTATTGTATGACAAGGATGGTTCTCGGTTTGGCATAATGACCACAAATTTGGCAGAGGTTTATAACTGGGTGATGCGTGGTGTTCGAGGGCTCCCACTTGTTGGCATAGTTGAATTTATCTTGCATGGCACATGCAAGTACTTGAGAGATCGGTTCAGAGCAGCTAGGCCCTCAATGACGGACAATAATCTTTTCTTTGGCACACTACTGACGAAGTATCTGCAAGATAAAAGTAAAAAGGCCCGAAGACATCGTGCTCTACCTCAAGGCACACAAGAACACAGATTTGAAATATTGTGTGTCGACAAGGGCATGCGCGGAATCTTCCGTAAAATAGTTGTGCAGGAGTGTGTGCTGAAGGAAGACGGGACCTGCAAGTGCTCGTGCCGAAAACCTACTCTGCTCCACAAGCCATGCTCTCACGTTATTGCCCGAAGCGGTGAGTGCGGGATAGATGCACGCTATTTTGTCTCACCTTATTTCAGGAAAGAAGCAATCTATAATACCTGAGCGGAGAGATATACGATTTCGTATTGCGGGTACATTTACTATGGAGCATCCTCAAGCTATGTACATTCCTGATCCAACAAAATTGAGGGATAAAGTAGGTCGCCGCAAGACAAGACGCATCCGTAATGACATGGATGACTCAGAAGCCGGTGGAAGGCATAAACGTTGTTCAAAGTGTGACCAAACAGGTCATACATATAAGAACTGTCCAAAGGATGCAACCGGTCCAAGTACGACGGAAGCTGGACCGTCGGGTTCAGTCGATGATGGCAGCGTCCTACGGGTGAAGCACAACTTCAAGACAACCCCGTCTTAGCGTTCCCGAACAATTAGTGTGCTACGGTGTAGCGTAAGTCTATACTAGTTCTTTATAGAAGGATATGTACCGTACTGTTGTTTTTATTATCATGTAACAATGCTATAAAACTATAACAATAATTAACGCTAACTCTCTATTTGCATGCAGTATGGCGTACGATACACCGGAGCTGTTGGACCGAGGTGTCGACCGGTCCCACCGGTCTTACCTGTCAGCCGTGGAGGGTGCCCACTTACCCACCTTCCATCCACGGCCTTCACGTCACCTCCTGCGGATAGATCCTCGGTTCCGTCAGAGGTAAGAGCTGTACGAATATTCATTCACATCGTTTGTGCATATCTATGTTCCCCAATATTGATTACAGTGCTACATTCTGCAGGTTGTGTAGGCTAGTCAAGCCCGCACCGGACGAGAGAGACCCCGCCAAGCGATGGGACGCTGATCGGTCACTTATGGCCGCACTGGTGGATCGCTGGAGACCGGAGACCCACACGTTCCACCTGCCGTGCGGCGAGATGACTCCCACACTCCAGGACGTGTCGTACCTGCTAGGACTTCCCCTCGCAGGAGACGCAGTCGGCCCGATCGACGGGCGCACGTTGTCGCAGACATCACTACTCGGTTTGAGCCCGTGCATCGTCGACCTGAACTTGGACACCCGGGTTCGCTACCGCCTTACACCACGACCGGCCCCTCGCAGGCTTGGCTGTTACAGTTCACCGTAAGTCGCGGATTCCTTTAATTCACAATCATCTGATCTACAAAGCAACAGAGTTGCTGACTATAATCTTCCTTTACAGCCAGATAAGCTAGCCGATGACGCCGACGATTACTCAGTGCAGCGGAGCATGGCGGCATACCTGTTGTGGCTGTTCGGGTGGTGATGTTCACCAACACTCACGGGCACGTGGTGGACAAGGGACTGATCCACTACGCTCGTGCGATCGCCGACAGCAGGACGGCCGCGTACCGCAGTGGAGTTGGGATCTGCTGTGCTAGCGGCGACGTACCGTGCTCTTTGTGATGCGTGCACAAAGACCGATCCAGTGCGATTATCGCCGGTTGCCCTCTCCTTCTGCTGCTTTGGCGGCGAGCGTTCGCGATAGCCGTCCTCTGATTCAGCACTCTTCCTACGAGGGCGGCCCTGGAGGCTTGTACGGCCAGTGGCCCGAGATCGTCCGACTATGGGACCGTATGGTGTCGACGTGAGGTACAAATGTGAAATTCTATGTTTAGCAGTTATGCGCAAACACTGACGATTAATCTTTCCTATTTGTAGCGTCGTTACGCCCACACGCAGTTAGGAGGCCTACCCCGAATTCGTTTTGGAGTTCGACCGGTGCTGCCCAGCGACGTCGTCTGGGAGCCGTACAGTCCGCAGCCATCGCGGCCCGTGCCACCGCTCGGACTCTCTACTCTTTGCACGCGCGACTAGCGTACTGATGACGACAGCCGTGGTGTTCGACATCTTCGTCAAGCCCCACTCTCCGCAGCGCGTGATGCGACAGTTCGGACTACGTCAGCACTCCCCTATGCCCGTGCAGATCGATGTGCCGCGCGATGTGCACGGTTAGTACAACTGCGATCTTTGTTTACTACTATAACTATTTAATGTAGTCTAATGCACTATCTGTAAATAGATATAATCGTAGGGACATGCAGCCGTGTTCAGTGTATCCTCGACTGCAGAAGTACGTGGACGACTGGTGTTGGCGACGGAGGAGGTGCTTGACGAGATACATGCACACACTGAGGAGGGCTACCTAGCATACCTCACGTGGTACCAGGCCCGTACCCGCACACGCGTAACGTTCACCCCAGATGATCCACAGCCACACGTCGCCGCTACGACGGACACGTATCCTAGACACCTTGACCAGGACTACTTCCACGCGGTACGTCACATTATCTTTGCACCCCGAATTCCTTTGTAGTGTCCACAGTTCTAACACATGTCACATCACATCTGAAATAGGCGACGCAGCGCGACATGTTCAGGCTGATGTAAACAGCGTTCGGACGATTGGACAGTGGATTGTGCTGAATGCCGATGAGCAGAGGACGACCTTCGGAGGATTCGTCAGGTGATGCTCACAGTGATTCGTGCGCTCACTTGTCGTGCGGTCGATGCGGTACCTCCCGTAGTTGTACAGCAGCAACAGCCACGGCTAGCAGGAACAGGAGCAGGAGCAGGAGTGCGACTGCAGGGTTCCAGTCAGCCATCTGGCCCCTCCAGAGGTAAATTGACTAACCATCGTTCATAACATGTTCCTTCTATGACATGTACTGTTGTACATCAAATATGCTCCCTGCAGCTTTCGCTACACCGTATCTACATCCCTCTGGAGCTAGCACATCGACGCATGGAGTGTACCACAGACGACCACACGCGCAGCTGGCATGACAACTGCCCCTCTGGCCACCACAGGAAGTCCTTCAGGTTATATCAAGTTTATTTTGCCTGCAAAATTTTGGTTTGCAATTATCAATATTTTGGTCTACATGTTCTACTCTACAGCGCCGGATTGTTTGCTGGCGCTGGCTCCTCCACGCAGGGTGGGCGTGACAACTGCCCCTCGGCCACCACAGGAGGTCCTTCAGGTTATATCAAACTTATTTTTGCCTTACCAAATTTGATTGCAATTATCAATATTTTTGTACATGGTTCCACTCTACAGCGCCGGGATGTTTGCTGGCTGGCTCCTCCACGCAGGCTGCATGCGGCAGGTTGGCACCGGATCCTTTCGAGGGGACGACTTGGGACTCGGCGAGAGAATCCAGGAGATACTACCAGCCTCGCAGCTCGAAGAGCTCCGCACCACAGCACAGGACCCACCAGCTGCCACACCCGGCAGACGACCCGCGCTGGCCGTGCTGTACCACCAGACCGGCTGACTACTCCCAGGGGCAGGTGCGAGCGCAGGGTAGGAAGACAAAGAGGCTAGAGTCGTCAGGGCCCGTAGTACGTTGCATCACTGATAGTTTGTCTGTTGTATATCATTTTTATTAATTCACGTATACTGAAGAAACCTTTTTACTTTATTTACGCTCGTCGATCGTTTACGATCTATGTTGTGACGAAACTGATCAAAAACATAAATTTTTCAGTTTCAATTTTACGGCGAAAGTACATTCCGAGCGGTGACAACCGAATACACGTTAATTGCATATGAACATAATGAAATTATCCATACAAAGAGTACAAACGGCATATCAAACGTTTCTAGTTATCTATCGGCGAAATGGGATAGGTCCCACATACCCTGGGACGCGTGGTCATCGGCCAAGTCAGTTCCCCGAGGCCATCTCGCCTTCGGCCCCGGGCACGTCCCGGGCGCCTCGCCTTCGGCCCCGGGCACGACCCCGGGGCGCCGCCTCTATCGGCCCCGGGCCCGTCCCCGGGGCGTCGTCCCCACCGGTTTCGGCCCCGAGGCGTCGTTGGCCTCGGGCCCGTACCTTGCCTCCGGGCGCCATCCGTCTCACTCCCTGCCCGGGGCCCACATGTCGGTCTCCGGGAGGATCGATGGATCACTCTCCAAATATCAGCATTAATGACAAGGCGACGGGCACGTTGCACCTGTCGTCCGCTCCCCACGCGTAAGTTGTCTCAGACGGCCCCGTGGACACCCGACTGCTGTCAGAGGCCTATTGACTTCTGTGGCGAGGCGTGCGCCGAAGTCCAAGCAGTCAGAGACTCTTGACTTCGGCAGCGTGCTCCATCACAATCCCATCACATCCTCACGACTCTACGCCCGCTGCATACCTACTTCGGCATGGGCTCAGTAGGCGGGACGAGAGCGACCAGACGCTCCACCGGACTCCGGCGCAGGCTTCAGAGCGGACGTGAGCGACTGAACGTCTTCCAACTCCGGCGTGGGCGTCGCAGCGGAGGGGAAGACCGGAGAACTCTCCAGAAACTCTCTCTCTCTCTTCTTGGTTGCGGTACCGTGACTCCCTGATTATAAAAGGAGAATCCAAGCCACCGAGAAAGGGGGCCGAACTAGACAGGAGCTTCCCCGTCCTCTAACTCTCTGCTCTGCACCCCGAGCTCACTCTCCAACCACTGTTCTTCTTCTCTGCTCGGCCGTGAGCTAATACACCTTGTAAACATAATACCACATTCATCCACCTCATAGCAAAACCGCACAGAGTAGGGTATTACACTCCGGCGGCCCGAACCTGTAAAATCCCCGTGTCTCCTTGTGCATCGATCCTTCTTCCCCGCGCGATCTCCTCGGTTCGGACGGTCCGACGGTTCGGACGGTCCGGACTTCTGCCTTCGTTCACGGTTCGGACGGTCCGACCCGCTTCGGACAGTCGATCCTCTGTTTCTTCTACGTCTTCTTCGCGTATCTTTCTTCTACACCCTGACGCCGCTTCGCCTGAGAACTACTCCCTTGGACGAATCTCAAAGGGGGTCTCTTGACTTCCCGCCGTCGAGTTCCATCCTCCGACAGCTGGCGCGCCAGTAGGGGGAGTTTCCTTTTCAGTGTTACGCGGCGCCTCCACCATCGACGCACTCCATGCAGGAGCCACCATCATCGTTGAGACTACGCGAGGGTCCGGCGGCTACACCCCGCCGGGCAACGTGCCCCCGACAGGGGCCTGGAAAGACGGCAAGCTCTCACGTTCCGCGCTACGGCGGAAACAGGAGAAGCGCCAGAAGGCCAAGCGGCAGCCGAGAGCTACCCTTGGGCTACGGGCAGCCCCCGAGCTATGATGCCTACGGAGGCGATGTCGCAGCAAGCGGCAAAAGGCCGCACGCGCGCCGCCACCGCCGGCAACGCCCAGAGAAGTGGTGCGCGCTACCACAACATGGACCGGCACGACATCACGGAGTGCCGCGCCGTCCAGGGCATGGCCGAGCGCCTCAAGCCGGCCACAACCCGGGGGTGGTGTGCCTTCCACGACATGGACCGGCACGACATCACGGAGTGCCGCGCCGTCCAGAGCTTCGCCGAGCGTCTCGAGCCGGCCTTAGCCGGAATGTGCACCGTCATGAGACGACTTGCACGATCTCTCCGAATGCCGCGCCGTCCAAAAGCTGGATCGAACGCGTCAAGAAGTCCCGCAGGAGCAGTAGCGGGCCGAGCTCGCTCCCTCTCAAGGACCTGACCCCGTGCGGTAGGAGCCCCTGGCTCCGGGCTCATAAATAGCCCCGGTCGGAGCCCTGTCCGGCGCACGAAAAGCCCCGTCGGAGCCCCCTGGCTCCGGGCGCGCATATCTAGCCCCGGTCGAGCCCCTGGCTCCCGGGTGCATGTCTCCCCCCGGTCCGGTCACGGAGAGCTCGCTCCCTCTCAAGGGCCTGAGTCCGAGGGAGCTGAGCCCGAGTCCCGACAGAACCAGTAGCAGGCCAAGCGCGGCCGAGGCGATTCGGACGGTCCGTCCCCTCGGCGGACGGTCCGGTCATCGCGCCTCGGACGGTCCGACCCTTAGGCGGACGGTCCGATGCCCGCTCCCGAGCCGGAACAGCTTCAACAGGGCACGGAGTACCGGACCGCATCGCCTTGGCAAAGGTGGGTCCAGGGAAGTTGTCCCAATATGGTCCATGTCCTTATCCGGGCCCCGTGCCCGGGCACATGTCGACTATTCAAAACCAAACCACATTTCAGTCCGGGGCCTTGCGTCCCGGGCACATATTTGAGCCGAGGCACGGATTCCCGAATCCATGCCTCGGGCCCAACACCGAGGTGCCGAACCAGGGCGGCCTCGCCAAGGCAAGTGCAAGCCTAGGAACGCGACACCCGGAATAGGGCGCGAAGCCCGGACAGCACCGCCCCGGCGAGAATGCGTCCGGAAGGTCGTCTCACATTCCATATTCAAGCCCGGGCCCCCGGAACCCGGCTTATATCAAAAACGTATTTCAGTCTGGGGCCCCCGGGTCCCGGACACATCCTCCGCATGATAGCCGGGGCCCCCGGGTCCCGAGCACATGCCTCTCCCCAGCTCGAGGCTGCGAGAAGCGAGTCCAAGCTCTATCCTAGGCACATCAAACATCTTCATAAATCTATCCGTATAAACATCCTGTAAGTTGCGGTGAGCCCGGGCCAGCGCCGGATTTCTAGATTCTCAGCGCTGGCCGGGGCCCATGTATATACACTTTACATAAGCAGCGTTTTTAAATATCCTTCCCGGTCTCGTTCCCCGTCTTTTTCATGTGTTGCGTTCGCGGGCAGTCTCACCCCCTGGGGGTACCGTCGGGCCGCGCCCGTACGACGGCTGGATTATGCGCAAAACCCAGCCGCCATACGGGCGCGACCACGCGGACGCCTTCGGGAGATGATCGACGCCACGGCTCATAGCATGGGATGGACGAAGGAACGAACCGGACGCTCTCACAGTTCATCGTGCGCAGATTACATTCCCAGCACCTTTGCCGCGTGCTCGGGGGCATGGAGGGCCCCCGGGCCCGGAAGACAGCGACGGGCGGAGGCAGAAGGGAACTGCCGCCTTCATCGGCCTCTTCATCGGCCACCGGCTCCACCAGGTGCTCGCGCCCGGAGACGCCATCGCACGGGGAGAGGTCGTTGGCCTTCTTCGGACTGGACCCCGGGCGACGTCAGAAGGGGACCAGCGTCTTCCTAGGATTCTTCGTCAGGCATCGGCTCCACAAGGTGCTCGCCGCGGTCGAGGAACCCTGCCTCCGGGGCAGCGGACTCGGCCACGCCTCCACGCCACCTCGCGAATTGCCGTGACCACCTCGCGAACCACCGCGACCACCTCGCGAACCACCGCGACTTCCTCGCGAACTCCCACGACTCCCTCGTGCATGCCGAACTCACGCCCCCGGGACGCGAGCCCAGCCTCTTGGGCCCGGACGCGTTCTCCCCGGGAGAGTGCTTCCTTCTCCCGCGCCTCCATCTCGGGCCAGGCACGGGAGAACTCATTGGCGGCGGATTTGGGGGTGGCCTCCAAACGGACGGCGCGCCTCATTCCTGCCGCCGTCTCCGGCCAGCGGTCGCCACGAAGAACTCGCTGGCGACAGTACGGGCGGCAAGCTGCCGCATCACCATCGCGACCGCTGCCGCCGGCCTTCCTCAACACTCGTTCCATGTTTTTAGCCCGGGTCCCGGGCACGTATCCCGTCTAAGGCAACAAAGACGTCAAGCTCCACCAGCTCAAGATGAACCAGGCGGACCCAGCGTCCCCTCATTTCTTCAAAGACATGGCCCCGTTCCTGCCCGAAGCGGTTCCGGCCGAGCAACAGGGCCAGGGGCCACTGTCGGCGAAATGGGATAGGGGGTCCCACATACCCTGGGGACGCGTGGGTCATCGGCCAAGTCAGTTCCCCGAGGGGCCATCTCGCCTTCGGCCCCGGGGCGCCGCGCCTATCGGCCCCGGGCACGTCCCCGGGGCGCCCTCGCCTTCGGCCCCGGGCACGACCCCGGGGCGCCGCCTTTATCGGCCCCGGGCCCGTCCCCCGGTGCGCCGTCCCCACCAGTTTCGGCCCTGAGGCGTCGTTGGCCTCGGGCCCGTACCTTGCCTCCAGGCGCCATCGTCTCACTCCCTGCCCGGGGCCCACATGTCGGTCTCCGGGAGGATCGATGGACCAGCTCTCCAAATATCAGCATTAATGACGAGGCGACGGGGCACGTTGCCCCTGTCGTCCGCTCCGCCACGCGTAAGTGTCTCAGGACGGCCCCCCGTGGACACCTGACTGCTGTCAGAGGCCTGTTGACTTCTGTGGCGAGGGCGTGCGCCGAAGTCCAAGCAGTCAGAGACTCTTGACTTCGGCAGTGTGCTCCATCACATCCCATCACATCCTCACGACTCTACTGCCCGCTGCATACCTACTCCGGCATGGGCTCAGCAGGCGGGGACGAGAGCGACCAGACGCTCCACCGACTCTGGCGCAGGCTTTGTAGGCGGACGTGAGCGACTGGACGTCTTCCAACTCCGGCGTGGGCGTCGCAGGCGGAGGGGAAGACCGGAGAACTCTCCAGAAACTCTCTCTCTCTCTCTTGGTGTGCTGGTACTGTGGACTCCCTTGATTATAAAAGGAGGATCCAAGCCACCGAGAAAGGGGGGCCGAACTAGACAGGAGCTTCCCCGTCCTCTAACTCTCTGCTCTGCACCCCCGAGCTCACTCTCTAACCACTGTTCTTCTTCTCCGGCTCCGGCCGTGAGCTAGATACACCTTGTAAACATAATACCACATTCATCCACCTCATAGCAAAACACGCACAGGAGTAAGGTATTACGCTCCAGCGGCCCGAACCTGTATAAATCCCCGTGTCTTCCTTATGCATCGATCCCTTCTTCCCCGCGCGATCTCCTCGGTTCGGACGGTCCGGACCCGCTTCGGACGGTCCGGACTCCTCTGTTTCTTCTACGTCTTCTTCGCGTATCTTTCTTCTACACCCTGACGCCGGCTTCGCCTGAGAACTACTCCCCTGGCCGAATCTCAAAGGGGGGTCTTCTGACTTCCCGCCGTTGAGGTTCCATCCTCCGACATTATCATTATTACATGCCTTAGGGAATTTTAAACAGATAACCAAGTAGAGATGTAACTACTGTGTGCAGCGTAGGTACTTCCTCTTTTTTGCCGCCACAGATATGCCTGTCCGAACCGTCCGGACAGGATGACGATGGTCCGGACTATATAATGCAAAACAACAATTTGTACAGTACGGACCGTCCGAACAGGGTGACGATGGTCTGGACTATATACTGTGAAACGGCAATTTGTACAGTTCGGACCGTCCGTATATAGTGCGGACCGTCCGGACAGTACTCTGGGGCCGCCTGCAAAGTAGCCAGTCCGGACCGTCCGTATACAGTGCGGACCGTCCGGACTGACTTTGCAGGCGGCCCCTCGGTGACCCAAAAACCGCCCTATCAAAGGGCGGCAAGGGGGCCGCCTGCAAAATGGCCGGCCCGTGGGTCGACCATTTGCAGGCGGCCCCCCGGCCACAGAAAAACCGCCCTCTGAGAGGGCGGCAAGGGGGCTGCCTGCAAAATGGCCGGCCGGGGGTCGGCCATTTTGCAGGTGGCCCCCCGGGCCACACAAAAACCGCCCTCTGAGAGGGCGGCAAGGGGGCCGCCTGTAAAATGGCCAGCCCCCCGGCCGGATTTTTACAGGCGGCCCCCTTGCCGCCCTCTCAGAGGGCGGTTTTTTTGGCCCGGGGGGCCGCCTGCAAAATGGCTGACGGCCGTGGGCTGCCGGCCAACGGCCGTCAGCCACGTCATCATATCGCCCTTGGGAGGGCGATTTCAGACATATCGCCCTCCCAAAGGACGGCGGGAGTATATTTTTATAAATTTTTGAAATGAAAATGTAGTTCTGTAAATATTTTATTAAATAAATAAAAAAATAAAAAAAATTCCACAATATACTATCTATATATTGTTGCAGACCTATACAAATCCTAATATGTACCTTGCCCTTACATATTCATCATAAGTGAAAATATACCTCTAGGTGAGTTTGAATATAAACATACAGTGAACACCATAATGTTCGCTCCTGTTTCTTACTTCTAGCTTCTTTCTTGGTTTTCATTAGCACACTTCTCAAAACGTAAAACGGTATGTTTTTTGCAAAAACTTTCTATATGAAAGTATCTAAAAAATTAAATAAATCTATTTTTTAGATCTTTAATAGTTAATACTTAATTTATCATATGTTAATAATGTTTCTCGTTGTGGACGTGGCTTATAAGCCATCGGGAGAAGCCAAAACAAACCTCGCTTAAGTCTCCGTTCAAACTATGTTTGTAGCGTGCAATCTTATGGTGGGTTGGCATGCATGTGTGCGCCGTGTGCATCCCCCATTCACCGGGACAAAAACCTTCTCTGATAATTTTCTTCTAGAAATGTCATCGGTCAACCACGACAACTTAGAAGAAAAAAAAAACGCCTCTGATTGTACCAAAGAATCACGCTCTCCAGCCTCCATCCAGCCACCTCATACCTCAACTCAATGGGTGATTGGTTTCTGCAACGTGGAGCCCATGGCGCACGGGACCCACCGTGCGTACCGTGTACGAGTACATGCACCCGTACGTATACATACTGTCCTCTTCGCTGCGTGAAAAAAGGTCGGACCCCACGTGGCCTTCCTGCTCGGGCACCGCACCGCACCGCACTCCACCCCGCCCCGGGCCTCGTATTCCAGGCCACCCCCACCCACGCCCACGCAGTCGCCTCCAAGCCCATGGAAAAAATCGAAAAAAACTCGCAGAAATGGCGCTAAATTAGAGCAAGCCAGCCGCAGATGAGCAGACACAGCCAAGCACACACCACCTTCCTCCGTGCAGTACTAGGCTGCTACTGCTAGCTCCTCTCTCTCTCTGCCCCCGCCCATTTGCTCTCCGACGACGACGAGAGCGATTGGCTTGTTCGTCTGTGTCGTTGCTGCTGCTGCTCGTGCAGGGGAGGAATCAAGAACAGGAGCAGGGTCCAGTGGTGGAGGCAAATCAATCACGTCGCCCGGGGATCATCTAGCTAGCCATAGCTAGCTGGTCTACGAGCTGAGCTAGATCCTGAGGCGGGTACATTGGTGGCGTGTTCCGGCCAAGAAGGAGAGGGAGGCGAGAGGTTGGTGGTGGAAGGATGGGGGAGAAGGTGACGGAGGCGGCGGGGGGAGTGGAGGATCAGGACGGCGGCCAGGCGGCGGCGGCGGCGGGGCTGGATGGGATTCAGTACTGCAGTGAGCATCCCTACCGGCCCGGCGCGGCGGCGGCGGCCGTGGCGGGCGGCGGGATATGCGCCTTCTGCCTGCAGGAGAAGCTGGGGAGGCTGGTGTCCTCGTCCAAGTCTAGCCCCTTCTTCCCTCTCGGCGGCCACCCCCCGCCCTCCGCCTCGCCGTCGTCGCCGCCGTCGTTCCGCCGTGCCGCGGCCGAGCTCCCGCCGCCGCTGCACTCCTCGGGCGCCTCCTCGCGCAAGCTGATCCCTTTCAGCAGGAAGAAGACGTCCTCGTCTTCGTCGTCGTCGTCGTCCTCTGCGTCGGTGGCTCTGGCCGGCGGTGGGCTGAAACGGAGCAAGTCGGTGGCGCCGCGCCCCGAGGAGCACTACTCGTCGTCGGCATCGTCCGTGACGGCCGAGAGCCCGCGGAAGAAGAGCTTCTGGTCCTTCCTCTACCTCTCTTCCTCGTCGCCGTACACGCACCATGCCGCCACCTGCACATCGTACGCCAACGGTGGCGCCGCCGCGAGGAGAAAGTCCGTGTCCGTGGCGTCGGCGGCGTGGGCCTCGAGGGGTGGCTCCGCTCCGGGCGCGCATGAACAACAGCAGCCGCGGACGGCAGCGTCTTCGGTGTCGGGGCGGAGGCTCGAGGTCATCGGCGAGCCGGAGAGCCCGAGCCAGGTGTCGTCGTCGTCGTCGTTCGGGCGGAAGGTGGCGCGGTCGCGCTCCGTCGGGTGCGGCAGCCGCAGCTTCTCCGGCGATTTCCTGGAGCGCATCTCCAACGGCTTCGGCGACTGCACGCTCCGGCGCGTCGAGTCCCAGCGCGAGCCCAAGCCCAGCAAGATGCGCGCGCTCGGCCACCTGGGCGGCGGCGCCGACGATGACGAAGACGACGACGACGACGTGTACCAACACCAGCACCGGATCAAGTGCGCCGGGTTCTTTGGCGGCATGGGCCCCACGCCCTCCTACTGGCTCTCCGCTGCAGAGTCGGGCGGCGGCGGGAGGAAGTCGGGCAGCCGGAGCCACCGGAGCTGGGCGTGGGCGGCGCTGGCCAGCCCCATGAGAGCCCTGAGGCCGACGAGCTCCACCACCTCCACGAAGACCATCACGGCCGTGCCTTCCAGCCACGTGGCCGCGCACAGCAACGGCAGCACGCCGGCGGCGGCATTGTCCGTATCATCGCCGGTGCCACCATCGTCGACGGCAGCGGCGGCGACGGATTAAAAGACGCGCGGCCGGTTAATTATCCCCCCTCTCTCCCCGCCTCTTCTCGAACCGTATACATTTCCTCATTTGCTGCCTTTTTTTCGCCTTCTCTCGTCTGTAATTTCAAGATCGAACAAACTGCCCATAAGTCAAGATGTGATGTGGATTTCGGGTTGATTTTGCTGTCAAACCTGTGCGATTCGTTCCTCAAATCACCATCCATTTCGTTGCGTTTCTTCACTTACGCTTGCTTAATACTGCACCGGAAATTTCCTTATTATCAGATTTCAGATGTTGAACTAAAAGGTTATCAGATTTCAGATTATGAATGTGCCATTCAACCCAAGCCATTGATGTTTCCAACCATCCGTTTTAAGTTCACCATTTAACATTCTTTGGTGGGTAGTTGGGGGATGGTAGTAGAAGAACCAGAAGGATGAAGAACCCAGCCAAGAATTGTTTACTGCCAGGCAGGCAGGGCAGGCCGGCCATTAGTGACAGCGTGACCATTTTGTCAGTTCAGTAGGTGGCATCTTACACAACCCTACCTGCAAGTACAAGCATGGTTTGACCACGCGTAGGAAACCGCAATAACACGGGCCGCCCCGCGCCGCGCGCCACGCTGCAAACGCCGCCCGTGACCCCGCTGCCCGCGGCACGGACCTCAAGGCCGCCCCGCTGCCATATGATATCTCGACCTGCTCCTCGCTCCGGTGGACGACGACGACGACGACCGCTAACAACGCAGCACGATAAATGAAAAGGTGGCCGGTAATACTGTGAATTGTGAAAGCTGAAGACTACGACGACGACGACGGTGAAAGCTGGAGTACGCGTAATTGGGTCATTGGGTGCGCTGAGAAAAGGCTCGCCTCGGTCAGGCAAAGCGAAGGCGATGCATCATGCATACCAACACTGTAAGCACGCATACTGCTCCCTCTATTTTAAAATATAAGAATTTTTAACATTTAAAATTTATCTTAAAATATAACTTCTACATCTATATTATCTTTTAACCAATCAAAAATTTCCATTATAAAAGTTTTTTTTACTTATTTTCTCTTCTCAATCAATCGTAATTTTCTTCCATTTAATTTTAACAATTTTCTTAATATTTGTATTCAGCTCTAATATTTTAGAACGGAGACAATAGTACATATAGACACCTGTATCTGTGTCACTGTGTGGCTGGCCATGGCAACTAGCTGGGCGAGGCTGCAGCGACGACGAGACATGGGACGCCGCAGTGGAGACTGTTCCGAGAGGAGAGCGACCTTTCTTCTACTACTGCACCGGTCCGAATTCAATTCAATTGTTGGTCTCGTCGCCGTCGCCTCGTCCATGCATGCACGTTGCTGCACGGGCACGGCCATGGGGTCGCGGCGCGGTGCGTGCGGCATCAGTGGCTTATCATTCTGGGAAAGGGCCCCTCAGCCCCTGGCTGGCCTCCTCTCCGGCTCCCTCCACTAATAATACACGCACACTCCTTTCACGGATCTTGTCTCGGGTAGCCAACCAACGTCCTGTATTTTTTTATGCGTTTGCAGTTGCAAACTTTCAATGTTTGATCGCGACGTAGCACGTATCAGAGCCGGAGGTAACGACGGATCAGTCGAATAATCAACTTGATCAATCACTCAGGTACTCACCTTTGTGTGTGTTTTATGATGAGGGATTGGAACCGCGATGGCGTCGATGGATCGATCAACGGGAGCCGTCCTGGCCAACTGGTAGTAGTACTTGCAGTGGCAGTAGTACTACTACTAGTAGCAGTAGGACTGTGCACTACTAGTCCATTGCCATGAGCTGTGGCTGCGGCTGGGCACGTGATGGCTCTGGCCACTGCTGCCGCGAGAGGCCCCATGCATATGCCGCAGATATGCTCCCGTTTGTCTCGTTCCATGCTTCCTTTTCTCTCCTCCCGTCTCAGCTCATCAACCCTCTGCCTCGGCATTGATCGGCTGCAATCATATAGTAGTAGTATAGATCACTTGTTCCCTCGGTGCAAAGCATGCACCAATGCCGGCAATGGCGCACAGTCGTTATGTAGTAGAGATGTAGTAGGACAGTTAATTGGTTTTCAGGGGTTAGCCATGGCTCCAGTTACTACTCCAACCACAAGGCAAGAGCACATAGTATCTGTGGCTAGGTGCCCGTGCTCGACGCATGAGTACTGGAGATCATCATATCGACTGATGGAAGCTGCAGGTCAGCAGCTGTGATCAGGGCTGGGAGAGCAAAGTCAGGGTCCAAGTAAGCTTGATTCTGCCCCCAGGTGGAAACAACGACCGGCACGCCCTTAAACAGCCTGACACTAGAGCCCCAATCCTGATTACTGTTGCATTTAGATTCTCGCGAGGTGGGCAGGTCGACAGCAGGAGGACAAGCTGGTGTGGCTTTTGAAGCCACTGCCAAGGAAGAAAGCCGGTCTTTGCTGGCTCCGTTGGGAAGTTAGCCTCTCTCGCTCACCTTATCTGCAGTTGCACAGATTCTTCCGGATTCCGAGCCCCGTTCCAACCCCCGGCTTCAGCTGACTCGCCGGGACGGGAGGAGAGCTGGACCTGGAAGAAGCTGACGGATGGGAGCTGCTGCTACTACTACTACTTGTCACGTAGCACAGGCTGCTCCAGCTTTGAGGCTTTGACCAGCCAACCGCTCGGCAAGACCCCATCATTGTTGTTACTAGGTACCATGCACTTGCAACCACGATCGGATTTCCAGCTCGGCCAACCGCGCCTGCCATGACCAGTCGCACCTCGCACCACCACCCCAATTACTTCCTGCTGTTTTCTGAACGCATCCACAACCAATTCATCGTCAATCATTTGCTGATTCGCCTGTGCGCCGCAGACGGCAGAAGCGCCCACCCATCCGGACGCACGGCTCGTCCCGTCCCGTGTTCGCTTCTGGAACAGAGGCGGCCACGGCCAGCTAGCATAGCCACCACCACGTAGTAGTTAGTACGTAGTCCCGTTTGCTGCATGCGTGCATCGTGTCTTGTTGGTCACTGGGACGGCAGCTGGTCGCCCGGCGATTGACACGCCACTCACCCGTGTCGACCGTCCTCTAGCTCCTCCCTGGCTGCAACTGTGCAAGGGTTAGTAGGCCCGTGGCATGTGTGCGAAGCTCGTCACAACTCGCAAATGGGTGGTGCTCCGAGCCCTGGCCCCTGGATAGTTTTCGTCTCCCAACTGTGGGTGGAAATGTGCAATGGAAGGTATAGTACAGAACAAAAGTAGATGGTTGTTTTTATCCTCGAGTAAACCAAAGATAATTGCTGGCAGGCGGAGCACGGCGTAGTGTAGCGTCGTAGTAGCACGCACCTGGCTCAGTTTTGTCACAGTGCAAGAATCCATCGTTGTACGTCAACACAGCGGACTGTGTGTATAATATAAGTGCCTCGAGAGCAAAGGGAATGGGGAATGCCTTGCTTGTAGAGGGACGACGAACAGATCAAGCTAACCTGTGATTCAATAGGGAAGTTAAGATAGATCAGAGCACAGTTATTGAAGGCGTCCCTTGAGGGGAACATGCACGGTAGGCGTGCCCATCGTCATATAGACCTTCCTTTTATCTTCATCTTCATCTTCTTCTTCGCCTTGCTCTGGGCTAACAATCAATAGAAAATGCTTCAGGATTCTCCGGCCAGTGAGCTCAGATGCAGTCTCACATGCAGCGACCATATTTATTTGGGAGTGGTATTGACCAAAGGAATGGTCCCCCCGGATGAGTACTGTTTTGTTACAATGTAGTAGTAGCAGCAGCAGTCTAGCAGATCAAGATGATGCAGCCACATAGCTGTGGTTGTAATCTTGCAGAATATTACATGTGTACCTGATGCCATTGATGCGTTGCTATAGCAGCAGTACAAGAAGGATAGACCCATCACCCATGTGCCCTTCTTGCCCAAAAGTGTGAACAGATATAATCAAACAATAGTTCCAGGGAAAAAAAATAACACAGAAACAACATCTCCAAAAGTTAACTTACCTCTCTTACTGCCAGCAAACGACGCCGAGAAAGAACAACTATCTCACTTGATCAAAATTTCTTGGAATGACGCATTTTAACGTTTAGCACAACTGCACAAGCACAACCCTGTGAAACTTCAAGGCAGATAGGAAGTGTCATAAAAATTGGAATACTTGACAGAAATCCATTTGGACTACTTGACTATATTAGATTCTATCATGCTTGTATATAGTGACTACAACATTAGATGCTATCATATATGGTTGGAACATGGAAATGCAACTTACTGGAATGCTAAGATGATCGGAGTTCTATACTAAAACGTATAAATATGTAAGTAGTACTTGATCAGCCCAATACTTCTGTGCCTGAACTTATTCTCACTAGGGTAAATCAGGCTGAAAATCCACGGATTGTTCTTGCTCTTCAAATTTATCTCTACCTCCAAAGGAAAACTGAAGCAACAGGCAGGTTGATTTACGGGGCTTACAAGCTTATCAAAGCTTAAGTATCAACGCACTGGCCTTATTCTTTTCCTATAAGCTAGTTCATCCAACCTGTTGCTATGATTTCAATAAAATGATAGCTTTACCTCACTAGGCGAAACACGCCATTTAGTCCTGTTGGATCCTTACAGTTTCTACACAATATAGGCGTACCTGCCCTGATTGCCTAGTCGACCCCATGCTTCTGTGGCCAGTATTTGTCTCCATCAACCATTTAGGTGGTTCTAATGTTTTCCATGTAATTCTGATTCTACTATATTTTGTTTATGAAGACTTTAGAATTGTTATAGCCTTCAAGTTCATGTTATGAACAGCACTTGTATTCATTTGAGGACCTAGGCCCCAGTATATACATGCAGGAACCCCCCTTATATAATGGGAAAAAATACAAAACATATTATATATCTCTAACAGTTCACATATAATATTTCTGTAACAAAATTCATGACATGTACAATATCATGCTTTTTATATCGTTGGTTCATCTCTCTATTTGGAGATCCGACCAACAATGCTATAAGATGGTGCGTCGGTTAGGAATTTTGTTCTGTCTGCTTGTGGAGTTGATACTTGGCTAATATATAGCCTCTTGGAACAGTGATATACAAAGTGAGGCAGGTTTGCAAATGTACAAGGCATGTGCAGGCCGTGTGAATGGAAGTGGGACATATCATCACTGGGATAAGTATGGCTATAGTGATTCTGGATCCTTGTATGCATGGTGGGGGATTTCAGATCCCTTGTAATTAAATACCATGTTTTGTCCATGACCTACACCCATATGCATCAATGTGAGGCCGGTTTGAAAGCTCCAAATCACCCCCGGTCCTTTTCTCCAAGTCCTAACTTTGTCTAGTTGCCAACAGACATTTCCTACAAAGGCTGGAAGCACCACAACACCCTTGGACCTATCGTCCTACATCACTCTATTGCTCTCCTTCTCGCACGAAGCTGTGCCCCTAGTCTGCCAGGGTACCTTCCTGCATTTGGATAGCACACAACAGCAACACACTATCTACAATCAACTTCTCCTAGTTGTGTTGGACCATTGGTGTAGTTCTGTGCCACCTTTTGTACTTTTTGCAATAGGCTCACACATTTCATTTGAAACAATCCTGAGGTTAACTAATGTTAGACGACCGCTGAATACAGCTTCAAAAATTGTTGGGTGACCACCATATCATTTGACATATGCTTGTGAAAATGACATATTCATTGGCGCAAGGGAATATTGTACCTTGGTTCTGTAGCCTACATGATAGCATTGGTGGACCTTGCTATAGCTACACTTTAACAGCATTACAGTATGTCATGCACCCTCATCTTGTTCTACAATAGCAAGTGATCAATAGTGCAAAGCTTGTGCTTTGATGCAGACTAAAGTTAACGAACTAGTATATACCATGCAGCTTGACTGTTGATAATTCAGCATAAGCTAAAATTTACGGTCATACGGTGAGCGAGTAATTGTGGTATCCGATGTACCTCTCAGACTGCCTGTCGGAGCCTTTGCTGCTCTTATGTCTCGGATCTCTGATGATCTTCTACCTTTGGACTAAAAACATGACTTTCTATCATCCACCAAGCTGTAAAAGAGAGTATTCGTGATCAATGTAGCAAAAGAGTACTGCCTTAAGAAAATGTTAAATCGGTATCATCTGCTCATAGGTTCTTTAGAAGGATGCCCTAAAAGATTGCTAGAAGGTGAATAGAAGCGTTAGAAACTCACCCAGTTTGCAAATGTCCAAATCAATACTCATGTGCAAGACTAGAAAAATAAGTGATATCTAGTTCGAGATCTACTTGATGTGACAACATTGGAACAAAACAGGTGAGACTGAATGAAATTAAGAGGATCTGTCATTAATCTGATGCCGTTTGGTCTGAATATGCTGATGCTTCTTTGCTGTAGCATCACATTTTTTTATGATCTTAATCAGGTCATGTAACTGCACTATTTGTTACATGTCCTACGGATCACATTTAGTATCTCTTAAGTTATACAGGATAATTTTCTAAAGTAAGGGTAACAGCAATGGGTAACATTTGGATACTCATAGGCCAGTTGGCCCCAATAGATGCCTAGAAATACTTGTCTTCTCAAGGATATATAATAAATGTTTTATGGAATTTCTGTACTGTAATTTAAAAGACTTAAGAGTTTCACAGTTCATGGAATTGCAGTACTGTAAAGAGAAAATATTCTGATTTTAATGTTGTGGAGAAAAGTAATGACCACATTGTTCATGTGGCTAGTGACTCATCTGAAAAAAATTCATAGCTTGCTAGCTAATCTTCTGTACCTTTTATTGCTTCAAGACCAATAAAGCTAGTGGAAAATTTGAAAGCTAGCAGGTTATATTATTACCAGGCTATTAGCTATTCAGGATGAAAAGAGATTCATACCCTTCGTAAGTAGTTTTTGAGGATGTCCAGTCATGCCCATAAATGGCCATGAATAATTAAAAGGGCATCTGCGAGATTAGATGTAACCGATATTAATAATATCCGCAGACAAGAGGTGCCCAGTAAACAGTACTTGTATCAATGACGCCAATGGTCCTTAAATTCTAATAAAAAAGGCTCCAGAGAGCGTTAGCTGATTGCCATCCATTCATGAAGATGGGTTGAATCTACAATTATCAATCATCAGACCAAGACTGCTAGTCACCAACTGGTCATCAGAAGTAATCATGTGAGTGATAACCATGCAACAACTGAGAGGTAGAGAGCTCTCACTACCAGAGCCTTTTTAGTACGAGTGTCACACATGAGCATGACCCTCGAAAACCTACTTTGTGAAGCCTTTTTGTTGGTCTGAGTCTAAACACTAGATTCAATTGAAACTGGTTCTATGTTGGTGTTCACCTTTTCCCTGTTGTCTCCCAGAGGCTTAGGACCCTCTGATCCTCTCCCTATTGTGTGTGGGCAACATGCATACACGCATACTCCTTGTACTGTTAAACAAAAGAGTATTTGCGTTTAATCGCATGAGACAATCACTGTGCAATTGAGAATAGAGAATTCACTAACTGAAGGTATTTTTACAAAGAGTGTCACACACAACCCCATCTACTGCAGTCTTTATTGAATCCAGAGCCCAAACACTAGATCCAATCATTCAATTGAGTATTTTCAGTTAAATACGAGTCCAGATTGTTTCATGAAAAATTGAGTTCTTTTGTCTTTCCTAACTTAAAACCAGTTTTTTCTTGCTAGAATGAGTGAATGACATTCCCAGGGGCCATGATCCTTACTCAAGAATCAACTCTTGGCTATATGATATATCTATGTAAACTCTATGGCTCGATGCAATCATATATTGAACCATAGGAATGCTCATTTTCTCACAAAGTCACGATTAATCCATACTCATGAAGGTGAATAAACAGATTAGTAATAGTGACCAGTAACAACTCTACCACACAAAAAACTCCCAAATTCTATATATCAAGTTATGGCTTTGTGAGTTCATTCATATGCAAATAGTTGAAGCGATCTATTAAAGAACCTTTAAAAAAAACTCTATATGGTGTAATTTTTGTCGAACACATACTCAGAAATAATAGGAATTTCAAACAAGGTACCTTTGGAGTTTCCAACTAAATACCCCTTGAATTACAATACTAAAAAGAAGTAATTAGATATTATTAAAAAAGTACAAAATGAGTTAACTAACTAGCAGTACAATGTAAATTGGATCTCGATCATGCAGAAGCTCACCCCTAGTTCATTAACCCTTTTATTTTGATTGTTTTAAGAATTGAAAGCAAGTGGCAATATTATGCAGAAGAAAGAAGTAAGACTGGTAAGGATTATTTCATGGATATTACAAGAAAAGAAAATACCAGCTCAAACAAAGATTGAAAATAATTTTTTTTCGTAAATTACATCACAATAACAAACATAAAGGCCTGCTATAACTATAGTCTCTTAATTGAATGAACTGTTTATGATCCTTGGAAACTGAATTCTTCTTATTTAGCCTTAGATTAATAAACTTACGAACTCTCATAACTTCAGAACCCCCCTAAAAGTGAGACTACTAGCTGCAAGTCATACACTGGGAAGTAGGAAGGACTATGGAGTTTGAACAATTGATTCCACACGCTTTACTAGCAAATTGCACACTATCTTTTGGGTTACAAACTGGGTCAATAAGTTTTACATGTAATATGGATGTGCAGCTGTGCATGCTATCTACATAGAAACATATTAATGGACACAACAAAGGGAGCTGAGTGCAATGAAAGTACAAGTTCATTACTAGATGAACATGTATGCACATAATACTGTTAACAAGATGAACACAAATAATTAACTAGATGCTATATATTTTTTCGAGAAACAAATAATGAAATCCTGCTGGTGGTGCCACTGGAGCATTTTTGATAGGCAAGGATGCCACTTGGCTTACAGGGGTCCAAAGTCCAACAATACAGACTAGATGAGGTCCAATTCTCACATGGCTCAAGCAGCAGCTCTGCTATTTCATTAAGCAAGGAGAGTTTTGGTGAAAAACAGATCCCGCCATGTCTCCAGTTCACCACCTGAAGCATGGCCTAAGGAAGAAATATACACGGGCAAAGTGTGGGTGTGGGTGTGGGGTGGTGTGTGTGTGTGGGGGTGGGGGGGGGGGGGGGGGTGGTGGGGGTGCTCCACATCAGCCACCCAAACAAAGGATCTTATTGGCTATTAAACACTAGATCTCTTAGGGCTCTTCTGTTATACGAAGGAAGACTTCGTTTGCGTTGAGCGCTTCGTTTTGGAAGGTCCGTCTATTGCGTTCCCTCCAAATGTTCCAACAGGTGTAAATGAATATTCCATTGAGTCTAATGTTCCAAGCGGCAAATGTGCATGCTTCAAACTTTGCAAGTCTAATGTGCACAGCGTCTGCTAGTCCCAAAGCCACTCTTCATAAAATTACTGCATGCAGGTAGCAAAACGTAACAAGTCTAAGTTACATTATGATTTGGTTTGAACTCCTTCTGGTATCCAGAAATTTAAATCGTGAAAGGGAAATAGTTAACTTTTCAAGCAACTTTTCTTTGAACAAAAGAAAAGAAAAGAAGTAATCACTCTTTCATTTTTGCCAACATGCAAAACATAAGTTAATTGCCACTGAAGTTATGCTCAGTCAAGCGATACGATACTCAAATCTAATTTGTTGGTTCATAATTACCAACAACGGAGTCCAAAAATTAAATTTGAATGACAGACTGAAGAAGCTAGGAATTCTAAACCAATGTAGAATCTTAAGGCTAAACATCTTGCACTTTTTTCTTCTCAAGATGAGCGTATGAAGGTGCACAGCTGAACATACCGGCTGAGCCATTGACGCTGCAGGGCATCCATCTGATGAGGTTCACCAAGTCCTCTTGGGCATCTGCTAATAAGTCATCATGCGATCTCTCTGACTCTTCTTCATTTTAGTTCATCCAAAATTGATTCATTGCACAGAGACATTCATTCAGTGAGTTCGAATTCTTCTCCTCCCTCGTACTCCTCATCCTGCTCACTGCAAGAGCCACTTTCCCTACTCCCCCTCCTCCTTGGCGGCAATGCAGCCCTCATCACAGTCGCATACTCCTCCCTGATAGCAACAAGTGGATGTGCATGCTTGTCAAGCAGCAGACTTCCACCACCATAAGCTTCCCTGAGCACAACTGTCTGCGTACCAAGCACTCTAGAGAGGTAAAAAATGCCCGGATGACGCTCAAACACCTTGGTGAACTTCTGTGGCATGGCAAGCAGCTTCCTCATGTTGCTCACGTTGTGGCGCTCCGTCCTCTTCGCCACAGTGAGGTGCAGCAGCTCATGGAACACCCCTACATTCCTCTTCTCTGAAACATCTGTGCGGCGATCGAGGCCCGAGGGATCGGCATACGGGCTGGTGTATGGCAGCGCCTGCCATTCCCTCAGCCAGTTGACGCACTTGCTTCTGAGACCAAACCCCTTCGTGAAGCTCACCGGGAAGGGGAGGCAAGTGGTGTCGCTGATACCGGCGCGCTTCTCGAGCTCGGAGACGGCAAGACCGTTGTCCCACGAGAGGAGGCGGAGCCAGACGCGCTCGTCTCCCTCGGGCTGCTCGAGAGAAAAGTGTTCCGGATAGCGGCGGAGGATGGAGGCGCGGTAGTCGCGGGGCAGGCCGAGGTCCCAGCGGAGGAGGTCGACGGTGTGGAGGGGGAGCGACCGCGGCAGGGTGAGCATGAGGAGGCGGCGGAGGCGGGACACGAGGTCGGGCTCGGATTCGATAAGGCAGTCCACCTCCCGCCGCCGGAGGTCGAGCGCCGCGTCCGTGAGCGACACGCCGCCGCCGCGGCGCAGCGCGAACAGCGTGTGGTACTTGCCTAGTAACGCGTCCACCCCATCGGCGCACCCGAACGCCTTGCGCACAGACCTGTCGTCACGGAGCTCGGGGAGAGACATGCGGTGGCCGGACCGGGAGGACACAAGGTCGAGCAGGTGGTGGGCAGCGCGCAGGTGGCGCTCGCGCGACACCGCCGCGTCGAGCGCCCGGTCCTTCACCCACTTGAGCTTCACGTTCACCAGCGTCGCGCGCTGCTCCGCCGCGAACGGCGGCGCCTTCCACCACCCCCTCCTCCTACTCCCCATCCCCATCCCCCTCGCCGGCCGCGCCAACCGCCACGCCATGGAGAGACCTCGCCGTCTCGTGCTGCTCCGCACATGAAATGGGCCTAGTTAAGGGATGCAAATGGCCCTTTAGTAGAGGTCCTGAATTTTAATAATATATCACTTAATTCGCTGTTATTTAGTTTTTTACCACTCAATTTACACATCTTTAATAAAATATTATCGGAGTCACGAATTTTTTGGTTTTTATCACTTTTTCTCCATTTCTAAAATTTATTTTGATTTTCTTTTTTACTCTCAGTTTTATGGACGAATTTGCCCCTAGTCCACATGTCAGAAAACAGAAAGAGAACAAATCGCTGAAAAAAAAGGGTCCCTCCAGACTCACGACGCCGCCCGCCGACTCCCGACGCCGCCGACGCAGCCACTGCCGCCGCCGCCGGCGACGCCCGGACCCCCGCCGCCCTGCCTCCCGTCCCCGGCGCCGCCTAGCCCGACGCCTGCGCCACCGCCCGGCCCCGGCCTGCCCCCGCCGCCATCGCCACCGCCCGGAGCCGCCGCTACCTGCGCCACCCCTAGCCCGTACAAATGAGATTCTGATTTGTATGGACCTTCAGCTGTGGCAAAGATAAAGCCGATGATGTTGAGGACGATCCATGGCCACCACCGCCGTTGTGCCAGTGGAGCCGGAAGCAGAAGCACGGGCTAGGGGTGGCGCAGGTAGCAGCGGCTCCGGGCGGTGGCGATGGCGGCAGGGGCAGGCCGGGGCAGGGAGGATCTAGGGCCCGGGTGGTGGCGCAGGCGTCGGGCAGGGGCTAGGCGTCGCCGGGGCCGGGCAGCGCCGAGGACGGGGGGCAGGGCGGCGTCGGGCCCGGGCGGCGGGAGTCCGGGCGTCGCCGGCGGCGGCGGCGGCGGCGGCGGCGGCGGGCCACGTCGGCTGCGTCGGCAGGGGGCGCAGCGGTGTCGGGAGTCGGCGGGCGGCGTCGTGAGTCTGGAGGGACCGTTTTTTTTAGCGATTTGTTTCTGTTTCTGCTTTCTGACATATGGGGCCAGGGGCAAATTCGTCCAAAAACTGAGAGTAAAAAAGAAAATTAAAAGAAATTTTAGAAATAGAGAAAAATTAAAGTAAATGGTACAAAATCAAAAGATTCGTGACCCTAATAATATTTTATCAAAGATATATAAATTAAATGATAAAAAACTAAAGTACCACGAATTGACTGGTATATTATTAAAATTCACTAGTTAGACAGGTTAGCTCGCGCCGAGGGGTTAAGCAAAGATTCCGAGCCTTGGAGGGGATAAAGGCGTCTCCGTCTCCGTCTATGGAAGACGACGAGAAGCGAACTCGCGAAGGGAAGATATTGCAGGGTGGAAGAGGAGGGGGCTTGGTGAGCGATGGCCTCGTCGTCTCCGACCGCCGTGGGGCAGGCGCGCGGGGGTAACCCGCTGGAGGAGTGGAGCGGGCGCGTGAAGGCGCTGGAGGCGGGGTTCCGCAAGTGGATGGCGGAGCAGCCCACGCACATCGAGGCCGCGGTGACCACGGCCGTGGGGGCGGTGCAGGGTGCGGCGCTGGGGGGGCTCATGGGCACGCTCACCGCCGACGGGGGGTCCCCGTTCCCGGTGCCGCAGCCGCCGCCCAACGCGAACCCGGAAGCCATGGCGTCCTTCAAGCAGGCTCAGGTTGCCAACCCTGTCACATCACATCTGAATACCCGATTTTTGTTGTTACATTTGATGAATTATTTGTGAAAACTGACTTTTGCTAACGATTTACGACGTGCCGTATCAAAATTGCAACCGGGACATAATTGGAACAATCTGCTCTTACTTTCACGGTGCAGGGAGCCAGTCTGGAAAGTGAAGTAGGTTAATGGTTATAATGTAGAAAACATATGCCCTTTGTTTGTCCACTAGTTCCAATCTACTGTATAGCATAGATCTTCCTTTGAAGGTACAATCTAGTAATCTACTAAAAGGTTCACTTGTGAACTATATAATCATGAAGTTAATTTTAGGCTAGCATTTTTCCAGTTCATCACATAGCACATGTTGGCCATACGGATGTCACATAGATGCCTCCCAGTGTTTGATTTTTTACACGTCAAGATAATGGATCTACTTGTAGGCTTTAGCTGGTGGACCATTGGTGCAAGCCCGGAATTTCGCAGTTATGACTGGTGCCAATGCAGGCATATCTTGTGTTATGAGAAGGATACGTGGTGGTGAGGATATCCAGGGCAGGTGAGTCTTTGGAATTTCATCCAGTTTGACACTACATTTAAAGGAGTACAACTTTTATAATCAATTTGGTGTTTGATACATGCTACTTAGTCTTGTAAATGCTAGGTTGCAAAAATTACTCTTTCCAGATATGAGCCATTAAAAATGGGGATAAATTGTGTATATTCAGATTTCTGAAGGAAAATATTAGTTCAAGTTAATAAATACATTTTCGTTGCTTTATGCTAGACAATTGTCCTTTTTGTATTTTTGTAGCATGGCAGCTGCTTTTGGTTCTGGTGCTCTGTTCTCCATAGTTAGTGGAATGGGAACTCCCAATCCAGTTGCAAATGCAATTACAACTGGTGCTGCTTTTGCAATATTTCAAGGTGGCTTTTTCATGGTAAGAACCTAGATGTATTTTCTGGCTACTGTTTTTTGTTGTCATTTTCCTGCTCATTCCATTTAATTACTAGCTTTTGACATCTGCTATACCCTGAAGTTGCTTCTTAACGCCTGCTTAAGATAAATTGAGTTTTGGATTGGAATGTCATTACGTGTAGAAATAAAATTTTATCTTCCTTGTGGAGATGGTAGCTTCTTACTTGGCAGACATTAACCAACCTGAAGTTTTTTTTGCTATCTTTCTAATCTAGCTTAAGCCTAGCTAGATCATGTACTTCATAGGGGTACTGCATGTATACTGAATTTTATTTTGTCAGTTGAAGTCTATGCCATGTAATCATTGAGAAAGATTTTTCATTTGAATCATGCAAAAAAAAATTCTTTGTTTTTAGTATAGTTTTTTTTTCTCAAACGCGCAGGAGAGCTGCGCATCATTATATTAAGAAGAAGGAAAAGAGTCTAAGAAGACTTAAACAACCCCATTAGGGCAAGGTTTAGTACATTGGGAAGTATAGTTATTTAAAGAATAGATAGAAATAAGATTGCGTTCAATAGGATTTGAACCTATACCAAAGGTTTAGAAGACCTCTGTCCTATCCATTAGACAATGGATGCTTTCTTTTTTCATATTTTCTTCTTTCTTTTCGTTTTTTATTGGACCAAGAGAAAAAACTGTTAAACCTAAAACGCTTTTAGGAAAGAAAAACAAATGCATATACAAATGTATGATGCATATATCATAAAGAAGGAACATGGAGTGGGTAGTGGGAATCGAACCTGCTACCCCATGGTTATGATGCTGAACATCGTAAGTATTTATGGCAACAATGGGCTTTGGCAGTGTCACCAAGCCACTTTTTCTTTCTGCCTCCAGAAAGTGAAGAGAGAGATTTGGTACGAAAGAAGCTACTTTGCTGTTTATTTAAGTACTTGGATTGGACCTTGTTAATTTTGGATGGGATATGTGATAGTAAATTATAGTGAGTTTAAATGTTAAAACCCATATTGCGATGAAACCATTTTGTTGATGTACAGCTTCTTTCTACTTTTTTTCCCCTTCGCATGTGGAATTTTATACACAATTTGTAAACATACCTTTAGTAGTGCATTTTGATTTTAGTGAAATTATTATTTGGTTATCACCAACCTTAAACCAGTTGATATAATGTTGATCCAGTATTCCTTGTAGTTAACTAGTTCTACTTGTTAATTCATTCTATTCAGATTGGGCAGAAGTTCTCAAAGCCACAGAGTGAGGATCTGTACTACTCCCATGCAAGGAGCATGTTACAAAAACTCGGCCTTGAGAAATATGAGAAGAATTTTAAGAAGGGTCTACTCACCGATCAAACCTTGCCCCTTCTTACTGACAGGCAAGTTCTTGCTTCATTTGTAATCAACACCATCTTTGAAGAAGGAAAATCTTATATGTTGATATCTACTTATGCTGCTTTAGTGCTCTGAGAGATGTGAAGATCCCCCCTGGCCCCAGACTTCTGATACTCAATCAAATTAAAAGGTTTGTGATATCTGGCCACAAGAACATGTTTAGTTTCTTTTTGTCAGGGTTTTCTTTTTTCTGGCACAAGAACCCTGCTCCAGTTAACCTCAATAGGCCCCTTCCATTCTACTTGATGCCAGTTTTATATTCAAATTTTAAGGACACATGGCTAGTTTTGGGATCCCTGCAGGGTGTTCCGAAACCCTGATCTGATGTCATTTATATATCTTTTGTAGGGATCCTGAGTTTGCAAAAGTAGGGTGAAGGCTCGCCACCCTTGGCTCGTGGCTCCTTGGATTGCGTAGATTGTATTATCTGAGGCTATGTCATCTCTGTTCTGATGATAAGCTTTCTAGGCAACGTTATTCATCATAAAGGGAATGTAGTTTATTTTGGTAGGTACTATTGGATGGTAATTAGTTTTCATCTTCCTATTGAATTTTGTACAACAATTAGTCACATGCTTGTGGTACGTTATAATATTATGCACATCCTGTTCAAAAGGCATATCGTTCGCAACAAGGCAAATTTTTATTTGCAGTAAATTTCTGAAGAGGCATCGTGGTTCTATTGTGTCAAGAAAAAGAAAGAACTGTTTCGTCAGCATCTGACCTAAAATAACCAGTTTTACATAACCCTCCCTGAATAATACATGTCATTATTCGATTTTGAGAAATCAGTAAATAGGATGAGCAACAGCAGGCTGGGAAAGTGTTGTGTGGAAAGCACCAATCCTATTACGTAAATATGCAAAAAATTGATGATCAAAGTCAATTTATGAAATTCAAAACAGCGAAATGGATAAGAGTAAAATGGTTGAACTTCAATATGTATTATTTCAGTACTAAACGTTCAGGTTCGTTTGGCAAATAGGATAGGGATATGATTATCTCCCACCCACCAAAGGGTAATATTGCATCCTTTCACCCATTTCCATTTCTCAATCCCACCTCTCATAACCCATTTGCCAAACAGGCCCTCAACTGGTCATAGATGTCATATCTTCTAAATGAAACTGATATTGAAATTGTACATGTTTGTCTATATAATAGCACCTCTTTTGCGTATGCTTTTTTTCTAAAGAACTCTCAGATATAACTTGTGTAGTGGTTTGTATGATTTCACCAGATTGACGGTTTTGTTGGAAGCTGACAGGGGACGGGCGGTTCTCGGTTTCTTCAGCTTACAGCCTCTTCTTCATGGCGATGAAGAGACGTCCGTATGGAGAGATGATTTGGCGCACTAGGGCTCCCTCTAAAGTTCGCTTCTTTATGTGGTTAGCGATTAAAGGCCGCTGCCTCACGGCTGACAACCTACTCAAGCGCGGCTGGCCTCATGAAACAACATGCTCTCTATGTCAGTGTGAGACTGCCAACATCTTTTTGTGAAGTGCAACTACACCAACAGAGTTTGGCGGCTGCTACGCGATTGGACTGCGGTTGTGTTTAATGTGTCGGGAGACCGGGATGAGGAGCTGGCAGATTGGTGGTTGCTGACAAGATATTTTTGACCGGGCTACAGGAAGGCCTTTGACACACTGTTCATGATAGTTTGCTGGTTGGTTTGGAAGAAACACAACACGAGGGTCTTCGAACAGAGGTCCAAGGCTAGAGCACCTCTTCAGTGATATCAAGGAAGAGATTTTAATTTGGAAAGCAGCCGGCATCTTCTCCCCCTCTAGCAATTAGCAATTTATGCTTCTTGTAGTTCGTTTCTTGTAACCCGAGGGTGATTGCTCCCCTGGAACGACAGCCTAATGTCGGTTATAACTTGTTTCTGTTCCCTCTATCTTAATAAAATTTGGTCGGCCCAATCTTCGACCGACCCGGCAAAATTTTGTGAATACAAGGAAAAAACAATGGCGAATCAAGAATTGCACTCCACAATTATGGTTTCAAAGTAATATATTTGATCAATTGAACAACAATATACAGTTGGGTACAAGTTTTTTAAGACATTATATGTCGGGACAAACCCCCCTGACTGTTATGTACATAATGAAATATTCCGTGTCTACCTAGAAAAGAATTAGTAATCTCGAAAGAATGAAAAATTAGACCTCTAATGTACTAGACAGGATGCAGAACTTCAGAATGTCCGTGTCGGATCAGACAACTGGACGATCTTCTCATTCAGACGGCTCAAGCAAGGTTTCCCCGCAGAATCAACATCCATCAGTATCGTGTCCCCGGGCTTGTATTCACCAAAAAGAATTGCTTCGCTGATCACATCCTCGATCAGGTGGGTGACGGCTCTCCTCAGTGGCCGCGCACCGTAGCTCTTGTCATAGCCTTCTTCGCAAATCAGGTCCTTCATTGCATCAGACACCTCTAAGCCTATTCCAAGGGCTAACAGCCTGCCCTTCACTTCTTGTAGGATGATATCAAGAATAGCTAGCATCTGCAATTATGTCAATGCGGCATTAGTTTCTCATCTGATCGGAAGCTGCAGAGTAGGTATTTGCGTTGATAATTATGTCACTTTAGTTCTGTGTCTAACTAGTTGCATAGCTAAATAAATATTTTTTCCAAGGTACTTATAGTAAACTGACTAATGGAGTCATTATCTAAGTTAACTAAGTATCTGTAAAGCATTCTTCTACAAATTCAGGGCCAAGAAAAGAAACCTACCTGAGTTTTCTCTAGGGGACGGAATACAACCATCTCATCGATTCTGTTGAGCAATTCTGGGCGGAAAAATGCCTTCAACTCTTCATTTACTAGGGATTTCATTGCAACATATGAGCTTGATTCAGTATCTTCTGTCAAGAAACCCATGCTTCGTCTTCCCTTCGAAATTGATATAGAACCAACATTTGATGTCATGACAATCAATGTGTTCTTGAATGAAACTCTGCGGCCCTGTAGTCCACACAAAGTTCTAATGTAAATAAAACATATTCAGCACATAGAGAGGCTTACGAACTACTTTAAATTTCATCCCAAAACAGTGGAAGGATATAAGTGTTGAACCATAAAAAAAATGGCAGTGGCAGAGGTGCTAACCATTTTTTAGCATTACTTTCTAGGGATAGAACATCACAAAAATTATTCAAATAACTCTACTTTCTATGGACATGTAACAAAGCAGTTGCATACCATAATCTATTGATTTAGTACCTGTGAGTCAGACAGATGCCCATCTTCAAAAATTTGGAGAAGAATGTTGAAAATATCAGGGTGAGCTTTCTCTATCTCATCAAGTAATACTACAGTAAATGGCTTTCTCCTGACAGCTTCTGTCAGAGTACCAGTTTCACCGTATCCAATGTACCCTGGAGGAGAGCCTATGAGCTTGCTCACAGTGTGCCTCTCCATATACTCGCTCATGTCTAATCTAAGCATAGCAGATTCCTGTTTACGAAGAAAACTTGTCAAGCCACATTCCATGAATCATATGCAAATGGTGTCGAAATAACCAGATTATAACATGGATAGGATGACTTACCGATCCAAAATAACTAGCTGCTAGAGCTTTAGTAAGCTCGGTTTTACCAACTCCTGTTGGACCACAGAAAAGCAGAGTGGCAATAGGTCTGTCAGGATCATTCAGGCCAACACGTGATCTCTTCACCGCTCTAGATATTGCCATCACAGCATCATCTTGGCCAATCACACGCTTTCTGAGCTCATCATCTAGTCCTACAAGAAGCTTTCTATCATCAGCAGTTAACTGCTGGACTGGTATCCCTGACCATAATGAGGCTACTCTTGCAATTTCCTCTGTTCCAACTACGATTGGTCTGCATTATTCCAATAAAGTTCCATTGTTGAGAAGACAGATAATGGAGATTATACTGCCCATTTTGTCATGAGAAAACTTACTCCTCAACTTGGAGTTCAGATATTGACTGAGTCTTGTCCTCATGCGGTGCTTCAACGGTAGCACTGCCATTCTCTTGACCAGGAGAATACTTCATCTGGTTTGATGACACCTAAGTAATTTAGGAAAGTAAAAATTATGTATTTAACACCTGATGGACCAAACAAAATCAACATATAACCAATAGAAATCCCCATTACCACTTCATGCATGGTCTGAGCAGCTCTTATCTCTTGCCAGTATTCATCTGGTGACTTTAAGAGGATAGAGGACTGCCCTTCCTTCTTCCTATTAAATGATTCCATTCGAGCTCTACTGCCAGCTTCATCAATCAGATCAATGGCCTTATCAGGGAGCTGCCTGTCAGGGATATATCTTGCTGACAGATAAACTGCTGCATTGATGGCTTCTAAAGTAAATTTGCATTTGTGATATGTTTCATATTTTTCACGAAGACCAAGTAATATCTTCACAGCATCGTCCTGTAATAAGTTCCAAGTGTGGTTAGGAAACAAATGTACAAGTAAAATTACCTAACTTCTATATGAAAATATCTGCAATACCTGACTAGGCTCCTCTACTAATACTGGCTGGAAGCGGCGAGCCAAAGCCTTATCCTTCTCAAAATGCATCCTGTGCTCATCTAGAGTTGTAGCTGCAATGCACTAAAAATACAAAGAAATATTGCCTATAAGATAGGAAGTATGGTAAAAAAAAAAAGATGTTCTTTCCTTCATAGAACAAGAGCATAGGAAATATGGTAAAAAAAAAAAGATGTTCTTTCCTACATAGAACAAGAGCGCATAGTACGAAACAGGACGAATCTAATACCTGCAATTCACCTCTAGCAAGTGGAGGCTTCAGCAAGTTGCCAATGTCAAGGCCAGCACCCTTACCCTTTCCAACAGTTCCAGATCCAATAAGATTGTGAACCTCATCAATGAAAAGAATAACATCCCCTGCATCAAAGTTGGGCAACCTTGAATGTCACAACCAAATCCAAAAGCCTTATATATCTGTGATTTAACATTCAGATTGCAATACTAGCTGACCTGCTTCCCGGACTTCACGAATTAAATTAGTAACCCTGGACTCCAGTTCACCTCTTTCTTTTGCACCAGCGATAAGTAGACCAACGTCCAATGACATTATACGCTTTGCCTGTGGTACTTTTAAATGTGAGAACTGAGGATACCATTGATTTCAAAGCTGAATTTTAAAAACATATTGCTTCTATCATCCATCATTGGCAATTCAAGCTTACCACAAGGTAAATGGGGACATCTCCATTTGCAATTCGAAGAGCCAACCCTTCAGCGATTGCAGTTTTGCCAACACCTGCCTCACCCAAAAGAATAGGATTGTTCTTTGTCCGTCGGCATATTATCTGAACTACTCTTTCAATCTCCTCCTCACGGCCAATGATAGGATCAATAAACCCGCCACTAGCTTGTGTGGTCAAATCTAAACAAAATTGATCAAGCGCGCCCTTTTCTGAAGTGGCAAACAAGACAAAGTTGCATTCAACTTCCATGGCCTATATTATCAACAATCATGCATATGAGCTTCAGTGAGCAGCAGCCCCCTGACCTTTCTTTGTATTCAAAGATCTGGAGAAGGCAGATCTTCCAGCTCCAGCAGGAGATTTCTTGGGCACTTTGAAAGATGATGCTCCTTCGGGTTCTCTGCCATCTTTCGCAAGCTCCCCTTGGAGTCGGGTGAGTGCTACTGATGCTAGCTGACTCGGATCCGCTCCCAAGCTGCAACAAATAACAAGATTTATTAATGTTGGGTGTTGGCACAAACAGTGAAAAGGACAAGAAGTTGTCCTTTTTTAGGATAACAAAATTACCATGGTAAAATAATTCCATCATGTTGTTTCCCACAAATACGGTCATTTACATTCATGTGATCTTCTCTGTAACAACTTAACTTTTCGGTGTAGCATTGAAATAACTTTTGGGTGTAGCATTGAAACTCTTATTTGGGTGTAACAACTTATCCATGGCATTTTAGATGAGCTAATGTTACTATCAGTTGACAAAATGATGCGTGTTTTTTATGAGCAACAGACAAATAATTGTAGTGATTGTCGTTGTGCTTACAAGAGACAAGTGGCACCTGAGTGGATCGATGAGAAATTGAGGTGATAATGAAAGCAGCAATTAAAAGTTCCTAACAGAATCAAAGAGGATATAATAGTAAGCTATTAGCAGCTACCTACCTCCTGAGGAGGCTGTTGGTGGTGGGATCGTCGAGGGTGAAGAGCGCGAGGGCGAGATGCTCCGGGGAGATGAAGCTGCAGCCCATGTTCCGGGAGAACTCCACGGCGACCTCGAACACCCGCTTGCAGCTCCCGGAGAAGGGTATGTCCATTTCCAGCCCCGAGCCGGACGGCGACGGCGCGCCGGGGGTCAAGTCCCTGGCGCCGATTCCGCGGCACGCCTCGCGCGCGCGCTCGATGTTGATCCCCGACGAGAGGAACCCCCCCGCCGACCTGTCCTCGGCGACGAGCCCCAGCAGCAGGTGGCGCGGTGCCACGGCGTCCTCCCCGAGCCCCTTCGCCTCCCGCTGCGACAGCACCACCGCCTTCACCGCCCGCTCCGTGAACCGCTCGAACACCGCCCTGACGACCGCGCGCCGCGCCCGCCCCCGCGGCGCTGCCTGCGCGGCGCCGCGCAGGGACGGGCGCAGCGGGTGCGCCAGCACCACCGCCCTCCCGACCCCCACGGCCCCCCATCTCGCCGCCACCGCCGCGGCCCCGGCGCCGGCGAACCTCCTCCCGGCGAGATCCCCGGTCCCGCGCACGGCCGACGACGTCGAGCAGCAGCACACCTCCATCGTTCGATCACCCGCAACCGCACCAACCAACAAACCACTACTATCTTTAGCCCTCACAGTTAATTCCGCCTCCTCCTCCTACTAACTCCCACACAATACAATACAATCAACGAACGAACAGCGCAATTAACAAGTGCTAATAAGCTGCGTGATCACGTTGTCCACGTATCTGTAATCTAAAAATGTAGCGGTCTACTACGTACGTATCTACTCCGAGCTGGAGGCGTGGTGGTGGGTGAATCTGTGCGTGAATGGAATAGCGCCGTGGACGACGAGGGGTATAAGAATACCGCGCGGCGCGGGGAGGCGGAAGGCGAAGGAAGCACGCAAGGAAGGAGGCGGCGAGGGCCGACGAAACGTTGGAAAATTGGGGGAGTTTGGGACGGGGGTAGAAAGGGATCGGCGCTTTGGTTTTTAGCTTCGAGGCGTGGGGGATCGGTTCTACCGCCGCACGCCACCACCCGCCCCGCGGTCAAAAGGCGTGGCGCTCCGTCCGACTGCGACGATCCACCACCGTGGTCTGCGCGATCCGTATTTCCGTCGCGGGCCAGATGATCGCCGCTCGGCGGGTGCGGGATGTTGGCGCGGTTCGGTTTGGCCGCTGTTTCGGCCGTTTCCGGGGGTTGCCGTGCCGTGGCGCGCGCGGGCACGACCACATGGCTTCCTCACACCTGTCGGCATCGCATCGCGCGGGGACTTTCTATGGGCTGGTGGTGTCAGGTCAGGTCAGCAGCAGCTGCCCCCATTTCGCCGGTCCACGTGAGCAGCTTCCGGTGCAACGTACAGACAGACATAGTGCTCGCCGATCGCTCACGTCGGCTCATGTGTCACGCTGTCACGACGCTTCCGCCCACGACGTGGCCGACGCATCGCGAACCGAACCGGAGCCCCGTCCTGTTCCTCCTCTCGCTCTCAGTGTCTCACCTCGCACGGCGGTCTCACCACCCGTGCGTACGCCTGTGTTGCAGCGAGCCGCGCGCGTGTGCAGACCGGAAGTTTCTTCTACACCTACACTACACGTGTGTGAAAACTGCTGCACCACATTTCCACCGTATTTGGCTGGCGGCACTGGGAGCTAGCGAGCGAAGAAGGCGCACGGGGTGGGTGGGTACACTCGAGCATATATGCGTGCTGGTACGACAATTTGGCTCTTTTCAAGGAGGTTTGTGGGCTTGTTAGCCATGCATCCTGCGTGGTGCTTACAGGTTACAGCGCTTGCTTGCTTTTGTTCTTTGAGAATCTCATCCGTAGAGGGCAAGGCTAAGAGCATCTCCAACACTAGCCCCAAAAACAGAGTCCCTACTTTCTGAGTAGGGGCTCATTCTATTTTCTGGGGCTTTGTTTTTGATACCCAACTCTAACAAGGGCCTCTAAATCTAAGCCCTTATTTCTTTTTTCTCATATTTCTATATAATCTATATATATTCTTCATATTACATCACTAAAATTTAAACTCAAATATTTATAAACCATAACAATAAACCATATTTAAATTCATGATTTCAAATAAGACAAATTAAATTCAAATTCAAATTTTTTTCAAATATAAAAATCATATAGGCATATAGAAATTGTCTATCACACCACATAGCAATAAATTACGATCAAACTACAACGAATCATTCTAGCTAGCGCCATGAAGTGTCCACAAATGCTCCACAAGATTATCTCGAAGTCTCTCATGCACTTGTTTATCCTCAATCTCCTGATGAATCTTGAGGAACTCGTCAAGTACGAGTGGATTACGCCGTTGGTACTCCTCCTCCCTCAACACCTCGTCTCCATCTTGATCATAGTCATAGCCCCCATCGTCATTTGCATCTCGCTCATTTTCAATGATTATGTTGTGCATGATAATAGCAGCTGTTAATATGTACCATAGGGTGTTCTTGTCCCAAAATCTAGCAGGACCCCTCACCATAGCAAATCGAGCTTGTAGGACACCAAATGCTCTCTCTACATCCTTTCGCACTGATTCTTGAGCTTCTGTGAAATGAATTTTCTTGTTGCCTTGTGGATTGCTATAGCTCTTAACAAAAGTTGCCCATGAAGGATAGATCCCATCTGCAAGATAGTATCCTATAGTATACTTGTTACCATTAACAATATACTCCATAGGTGGTGCAGTCCCTGAAGTTAGCCTCTGAAATAGTGGCGACCTATGCAAGACATTGATATCGTTGAGAGAGCCAGGTACTCCAAAGAAAGAATGCCAAATCCACAAATCCTCAGATGCAACAGCTTCAAGGATTATGGTTGAACCATCCACATGCCCCGAATAGTGCCCTTTCCATGCTGTTGGACAATTTTTTCATCTCCAATGCATACAATCAATGCAACCAAGCATGCCAGGCCATCCTCTTTTAGTGTTCATAGCTATTAATCTTGCAGTGTCATCAACGGTAGGTGCCCTCAAGTATTGCTCACTAAACACTGCAACCACAGCCCGCACAAAGTGGTGAAAAGCTTCTAGCATGGTACTCTCAGCAATCCTTACAACTTCATCCATTGAATCAGCTGGAAACATCATATACGAGCATGCGGAATGATCCAACCATCTTCTGCAGTGCAGTGGCTCAAGAAGGCCTACTATATTTGGCTTCTGTCTAAAATAGTTATCATGAGCTCCACCCAGCCACTATGCGCAAGAATAGCTGTTTGGACATCCTAAACCTTCTCCTGAAGAACTTTTCATTGTACACAGAGAATCTGCAAAGTAATCAGCCACAATGCGCAAATTACCACCAAACATGTCCCTTTGAACTACCTGATGACCCGGCACTGATCCACGACGCTTCTTCTTCTGCCTCTCTTCATCATCCATGTCACAAAGCATAGCTAATACAATGAGATCATCATCATCAGATTCCTCCTCTTCCTCCTACCATTGCTCAATGATATCATCATCGTCAGAGAAGACCATCTATAAAAATTACAAAATTGTGAATGTTACAATCATATTTATATTGAATATTGCATAACAATTCTTAATATCAAACAACATAAATGCTTTGACTAACAAAAGTAGTCCACAAATGATTCCACAAACATAAATGATTCCAAAAAAATAGTTCCACAAACATAATTGGTTCGATAAACATAAATAGTTCCAAAAAATTAAATGGTTCGACTAACATAAATAGAGCCACAAACATAAATAGTCCATACTACACTCAAATGTTACCACTATCTCCACCCATGCCATCACTACATCCACCAAGACCACCATTGATGCCTGCAACCTTTTGAGCTGCAATTTGTGCCCTCATTGCTAGCACATAGGTCTTTTGTTCTAGATCCATGGTGAAGATATCACAGAACATGATCTTATGTTCTTGCTCCCACATCAACTTGCGCTCCTCAAGCATAATCTTGTGCTCTTCACATGAGATCTTGCGCTCCTGGATCATCTTACTCTCCTTCCATCTCCCTTCTTTCAGTTTCTCTTTCTGCAGGATATAATCTTGTACGAGTTCCTTGCATGTTCCAGCTTCCCCTCCACTCTTCATCTTCTCCTTTGCTTGCTTCCTTCCCATTGGTCTTTTATTTGAAGTTGGCTCTGATGAATCAGGAGATTGGCTCTTGGTACCCTTTTCTTGTGCACCATTTTGGGCAGTTAATGGTGAAGAGTTTGCTAGTCCTTGGCCTCTTGTTTGTATCAAGTGTAAGGAATTTCTGACTATCCCTCACCTTGAGCCAACAATTAGTGAATTGGAATGATTTCTGCTTTGGATCCTTGCTTGCCCACATAGCTTGCGCTTCCAGCAACTACGACAAAGAGAGGTACAAATGAGTTCCAAAGTTAGCACATATTTTATTGTAAATTTAGGACAATTCACAATGCACAAATGAACTTACATGCTCCTTGTATAGTATACCGCTTGGATGCCGACGCTCAATAGTTTCAAACATTGCTTGAAACCTCTGGCGTTCCTTTTGAATGGTACTCTAACGGTGCTCAAGAGAGTTAGCACTCCTATCGGACTCAAAGTTCTTATGGGCATGAAAGTGATAAGCAATCCTTTTCCAATAAGCCTTTCCTGGTTGCTCATTGGCAGTGATAGGATCTGTGCTAATGCTCTCCCATGAGATGCACAACTGAATGTCCTCCTAATGAGTGTAGTTGCCTGCCCTCTTGGATGACTTTGCACTACTAGTTTGGGTACTACGTTGGGTACCAAAGGTTTTAGGTGGCATTGATAGTGAAATATCATCAACATTAGTATCCTCAGACATCATCCGTGTCCAATGATCACCTTCAGAAGCCATGGCAATCTATCCACCTCAAAGTTGACAAGCATTGAATCATATTGAAATTGACAGAAAACATATAGAACATGAATTAAAACAAAAAAGATTGATGCCATAAAAGTATCGTAGCAACAGTCTGTTTACCTCTTCGGAACAATATTGATTGCATCTATAAAATCGCTATGAAAAATCATCGGATTGATGAAATTAAGTTGATTTCGATCCATTCAGAATGTCTCAATTACAGTACCTTTCTGCAGGAGGCGGACGGGGAGGCGGCGTCTCGGGATGGGAAATGCCGGTTCACCTTTCTGTAGGAGGCGGCTGGGGAGGCGGCGGATGGGGCTAGGAAACATCGGAACCGGTGAGGGGGAGGGCGGCTTCGCCAGCCCTAGGCCTGGATCCGGCGGCGCTGCTTTTTCCCCGCTCGGATTGAGGCGGAGATGGAGGGCAGAAGGCGGCGGCGCGAGAGGGAGTTGGACGGGTGAGACTACGGCGCGGGGGAAAAATTGTTTCGCGGGAGAGAAAAAAACTTCCAATCGTAGAGTAGGAGCTCCCTACGTACCCGTGGGAGATGGGGCTGAGGAGGAAGATTTCGGGGCCTCCATAAAGTAGGGTCTCGAGTTGGGGCCCTGTTGGACTTCAGTTTTTTTATTTGACTTCAAAAAATAGAGTAGGGGCCCTGTTTAGAGTCCCTGTTGGAGATGCTCTAAGGTAGCGTACGTGTTGGATTTAGGCCCCGTTTGGTAGGGATTCTCACAGGCGATTCTCGGTCGAATCTACTGGAGCTGAGCCAAACAGGCAAAAATCCATCTGCTCCTCACCCGAATCGATCCACAGTGATTCTATTTTTTACGTGCGACCAGAGAATCGGGCATTGTGTGGCTTCTCGTGGGAATCCAACGAACCACATCTGAAAATCCCCACAATATTTCGCAAAAATTACCCACCTGCCACTGGGTATACCCCTCCATCCCGTCCCCATCCAACCGAGGAGTCGAGGAGACTCACCTCGCCCTAGACTTGGGGATCCAGGCGACGTCGGTGCCGTCAGGACTCCAGTGCCGCCGCCGCCGATTTCCAGTTTGCCGCGCCCGTTGGGCCCCTGCCGCGCCGACACCCTCGGGGCCGCGCCGCACCGACGCCGTCGGACCCCCGACGCGCCGACGCCCTTGGGGCCGCGCCGCACCGACGCCGTCGGACCGTCGCCGCGCCGCCGCGCTGACGCCGGTCGCCATCCGCTGCCGCTGCCGCTGCCGCCGTCGGTCTCCACTGCAGGTAGCTCTGAGAAATGGACGATATTTTTTTTAAGCCGTGCTTCAGTTCACTGTACACATTGGATGAGTAATGCCCGATATTTTGTTTACTGTGCTCTATTGTATACATTGGATAACTATATATTTTTTTAGTTGTGTACACTATGCTCGACACACTGTACACTGTGCTCAATATTTTTAGTTGGATACACTGTCACTTTACCGTATCTATTAAGGACAGTATCCATTAGTTGAAGACTAGCTTGATATATATTTTAGTGCTCATATTAGTTGGAGACCAATTCAGAGAAGAGATATATATTTTTTACTACTGTACTTGATGTTAGTACTGTTACTGCTTATATAAATTAGATCTGAAATTAGACAATATATACACACACATGGGGCACAGTGATTAATGTGAAATATATTTGCTGTGCATTTGGTGCAAATAAACCGATGGCTGTGTATTTGATGTCTTTGCATGTGTTTTATTTTATAAGTACTACAGATGGCAACAATTTTGGTAGAGAAAAACCAAGGAGCAAATAATGCTGAATGGACAGATGAGAACACTAGGATAGTCTGTGAGTTGTTCTTGGAACAAGTTAACGCAGGGAATCGCTCTAGTACCCATTTGAACAAGGTCGGATATGATAATGTAATTGCAAAATTTGAAGAGAAGACTGGCTTACGCTATCAAAAGCTTCAGTTAAAGAATAAATGGGGCAAGCTGAAGAGTGAGTATAATTTATCTTTTGTAACAACTCTCAAAAATATGTAACCATGATATTATGTAAGAACTTAAACTATGAGTGGACTATTGAAATGGATTGGCTTTTTGTGCAAATGCATTGAGCTTGTTGTGTTGTTCAACCTTATTTGAAATCTTTTTTTACAAGTAATTATATAAATATTGGTACATATATATATGAGTACTTATAATAATTATTAGTATTATATTGAGCTATAGAAAATTTGTACAAATTAAATCTCTTGCTAATACAGGGGTAGTATAGACAATTTATCTGGAAGTCCCCTATTAGAATCCAAGCTAATGTTTTTAGCCAAACACCTAATCGTACTGATTCTGATTCTCTTCAGAATCTGATTCAGCAAGAATCAGAATCAGAATCAAAGAATCACTGAATCAGGAACTCTACCAAACGGGCCCTACTCTCTAGTCTCCACAGATCCACCGCAAAGTGCCAAGTGCCAGTAACCGACTTCTAAACTAACCGTTATTAATATCGGCTTATAGATTGAGCTTTTACCTTTCTAAGTACGCTTTTGAAACTAAATCATTTTATATTATACAGAAGTCTATTTAAAAAACCAAATAAACTTATTTTTTAAATTTATAATAGTTAATACTTAATTAATTATATATTAATGATTTTTCTTATTTCACGTGTAACTAATAAGTTTTAGCTATAAGTTGAAGTGAACTGAGGCCTAATTCCGGTGTACAAGCAAACCAGCTAACATGGCTGAGTATGACAGTATCTAAATTGTAAACCATGGATGAAAACAGCTTAGTCCTTTTACACGCGCGTGATAAATTTTGTGTTTCAAATTAGACATTAATTAATTAGCAGTGCTGGACAGTGGACGTACTGAGAGAACCTCTTGACTTCTGAACCAAAATTTGGTCAGATGCCGTATAGAGACATGCATCCTGTGCCAAACCACCGGTTACCGTCCAAATCGTCGGTTACGGTATCGGTTACCGACGATTTGGTTTGAATAAATTTTATCTGAATTTAAATTTTTTTTAAAAAAATAAAAAAAATCTAAAAAAATTCTAGTAGATAGTACTTAAATTATGGGTCACTGTGGTGAAGAAAATTTGTGAAAATAAGAAAGTTTACTTTATATTTTGGAGCTCCATCAAAAATAAAAAAATAAGAGATGATTTGGGATATAATTTCTATTTTATTTAAGTGTAAAACGATAGTAAGGGTTATAAAAAAATTATGCAATATTACATTGTTTTTCCAGAGATATCCACAATTTTTTTCTGAATTTTCTATAATTTTTTAGAATTTTTACTACATTTTATAATTTTTTTTTCATAATTTTTGTTTTTAGCTTTAACATATCGCGCGGTAACCGTGACCTTACACGGTAACCATGACCGTACCTTGAGATTTAAAAATTTTAAATTCAAATTTTTGAGATGAATTTCACGTGGTTTTGGACGGTAATCGCTATATGGTGGAGAAGCGATAACCCCCACGGACCGGTATGTTAAACACTGCACGCATCATACTGAATTTACAATCAGTACTAGTACGTTAATTTATTGATGATTAGTAGTAATTCTAGCAATTTAGTTCAGGGCATTACAGTGCAGAATCAATGCATGCTTTGACTGTTTGACATAATTAATTATACTCCATAATCATTAGTGCTGCTAGTCATCTCTCTCAAAGTAAAAAAAGAGGTTCGGTCATCGTGCTGAAGCCCCTGTGAGTCTGTGACGCCCAATCACGGGCGACACGGGCGGGTGATGAACCCATCCCACGCCGTCGTCGGTCCCCGCCTCCCCTCCCCTCCTCTGCCTCGTCGTTGCTCGAGCCAGCTGCCGTGCTTCCATATAGCGGCCAGGACCACAGTGACGAGGCCTTTTCTCGGCTCCTCGATGAGGGCAGTCGCTGGATCTGAGACCTCCGCTTCCTCTAGCTGCGTTGGCGGCGAGGGATCCCTCGGTGTGCGGACAATGGCGGCGGTGACGAGGGCTCCGCCTAGCCTGCGGACAGCACCGGTGGCGGGGCTCCTCCCCGGCCGTGGGAATGGCAACGAGGACTCCTCCCTAACCTGCACATGGCGGCGGCAACAGGAGCTCCCCTCTGCCACACGCGAATTTTTACTGTTAATAATTTAATTTATTTTTTTAATTTAAAACTAAATTTTAATTTTTTTTTGTAGAAATATACTCTTGCCGCCGTGGGCCAGGGCGGCATTTAAAAACCGCCATGGCCCAGAGCGGCAAATGGCCGGGGCCCACGGCGGTGTCACCAGGCCGTGACGGCGGCCCACGGCGTCAGCGGGCCGGGGGCCACGTGGCATTGCCGTCGTGGGCCACGACGGTGAATGGCTGTAGGGAGCCGAACGCAAAAATGCATTCGTCGCTGGCGAATGCATTTTTGCATTCGGCCCCCTGCAGCCATTTGCAAATTACTAAATTTAAAATTTTTCTTGCTAATTTTCCTGTCTTATTTTCTTGCTAATTTTTAACCCCAAAAATTTTAAAAATTTATTTTTCAAAATTAGATTCTTAAATTCTATTTATTGTGCCATTGCATTTATTGGGTCGATGTTAAAAAAATCAAATATTATAGATTGTTCACGTCGTGAAGAAAACTTGTCAAACTGAGAGTATTTCTAGATTGCCTCTCGCATTTCACTCCTCGTATGTCTGGATCGGCACTCACAATCCACTCCTCCCAGTCTTTCGCCTACACGCTTCACAAAATTTAGTTTTAATCGTGGTTTAGGATATGTTTTTTGAAGTTTTTTTTATATAATCTGACGATAGTGGGCGTTTGTTGGAGGATGAAACCTCGACGGCGGGAAGTCGGGAGACCCCCCTTTTGAGATTCGGCCAGGGGAGTAATTCTCAGGCGAAGCCGGCGTCAGGTGTAGAAGAAAGATAGGCGAAGAAGACGTATAAGAGGCGGGGTTCGGACCGTCCGAAGCGAGTCCGGACCATCCGAACCGCGGTGAAGCAGAAGGGTCCGGACTGTCCGATGCGGGTCCGGACCGTCCGAAGCGTAGTAATCGCGCAGGGTGCTGGGGAAGACGATGAACAGAGGCGCACAGAGGAGACGGGAGGATTTATACAGGTTCGGGCCGCCGGAGCGTAAAACCCTACTCCTGTGTGTATGCTATGTGGGGATGATGTGGTTTGCTGTGTACAAGATGAGCTCAGCACGCGGCCGGAGCCGGAGAAGAAGAGCAGTAGGTTGAGAATGAGCTCGGGTGCTCAGAGCTGGGAGCTCCAGATCCCCCTTCAGTCCGTGGCTTGGTCCTCCTTTTATATAGCAAGGGGATCGCACAGTGCCAAGATACATGCTGATAGAGAGAGAGAGTTACATGAGAGAGCAGGTATGGCTTGTCTTATCGCTGTCTTGTCGCCATCTTGACGAGCGCGTCCGCCTGCTGCCGCCTGCTGGACGAGTCCGCCTGCCGAACCCACGCCGGAGTTGGTATACGGCGGGCGGTGGAGTCGTGAGGACGCGACGGGATGTGACGGGGCACACTGCCGAAGTCAAGCATCTCTGACTGCTTGACTTCGGCGCACGCCCTTGCCACCGAAGTCAAAAAGGCTCTGACTGCACAGCAGATGTACAGTGAATTGAGCCCTCCATAGTCAAAGAGCTTCTGACTACTCAGGGAGTGGGCCCACGGGGGGCCGTCCTGGGAGCTCACGTCTGCTCGAGCGGGCGACAGGTGGAAAGCGTCCCTCCGCGCGCGCTAGGCTCCGAGCTCCTTGGTGACCGACATGTAGGCCCCGGACCCGATCTCAACGCCCGGGTCTGAGGCTGCGGTCCTCGGGTCCGGGAGGCGAGACCCGGGACCGAGGCCGGGGGTCCCGGGCACGGGGGCGCGGCCCGAGCACCGGAATACTCCAGTTCCGTGTCCAGGGACGCCTGCTGTCGGAGGATAAACCCTCGACGGCGGGAAGTCGTGAGACCCCCTTTTGAGATTCGGCCAGGGGAGTTGTTTCTCAGGCGAAGTCGACGCCAGACGAACCGCCTGGCGCCCGGGAACAGGGGGCCCGAGCGGGAGGCGGAGAGGACCGGACCGTCGGTCCGGACCGTCCGAACCTTGAAGATCACACGGAAGAGAGACAGGAGGCGTTTAGACAGGTTCGGGCCGCTCGGAAGCGTAATACCCTACTCCTGTGTGTATGCTCTGTAGCGGTTAATATGGTTTGAGTATCTACAGGGTGTTCCCGGCGAGCTCAGGAGCTTGGTGCCGAGGAAGGCGAGAGTGTGTGGCTGCCGACACTAGACCGAGTATTCTTGCTAATCTTCCCCTTTTTCTCCCCCTCCTCCCCGTCGGCTTGGATCCTCCTTTATAGAATCGGGGGAGTCCACAGTGCCAGGACGTGGAGAGAGGTATTTTCCGGTGAGTTCCTCTGTGTCTTCGTCCGCCTGCGACACCCACGCCGGAGTTGGAAGAATGTCCTGTCGCCCCTGTCCGCCTGTGTCACCCACGCCGGAGTTGGTGCAGCACGGCGGGTAGGTCGCCTCGGAGAGCAGCCGCTGCAGGCGGCTAAAGTCGTGCGAATGTGACCGAGCATACTGTAACTGCCAGAGCGTGGAAGAAAGGAGCTCTCTCAGTCAAAAAGTCTTCTGACTGCTCAGGGTCTCGTGCGGGTGGACAGGGGTGACGCGCCCTGTCACCACGCCGTCGGCTCACCATAAATGCGGTGGTTGGTGATGGCCAGCTCGAGCCGGCTCCTCGCGCCCGGCCGCGCGCGTGGAGCGCCGAGGCCGAGCGTCCCGGCCCCGGGCAGCGCCCGCAGCCTCAGGCGCTTAGAGAACACCAGCGATGGCCAGTTGTTTTTGCACAGAAAGTGGGCCCCGGGGGCTGATATGGCCGAAGGCCTTATGTTCCCGAGAATGTGGGACCCCCATTCCCGTTTCGCCGATAGCGGCCCCTGCCTGTTGCTTCGACCGGGCTTAATCCGGGCAGGAACAGGGCCATATCTCGGGGAAACGAAAAGGCGCGGGCCCACCAGGCTTAGCAGGAACGAGGCGACGCCGTCATAATTGCGCGGGATAAGACGTGGCGAGGGGAAGATCTTCCACTTCCGGTCCGCCAATCGAGGGTCGTAATGCGGAGTCGAAGGGCGCTCCACGGGTTCTCCGAGACTATAAGCAGCAGCGGACGGTAGCCGGCTTTCTCCCATTGCTGAGTTGGGACTGCCATTGCTTAAGCTGCTTCTCGCGCCCAGAGCTCAGGCTTCCCGCGCGCGCGCTTCTCCCTGCTTGGCTCTTCCTTCTCCGCTCCCGTCGCCGTATTCACGATGCCGCGCGCCGGCCGCGTGTACGGCCGCTGGACGGCGGGGCGGTTCCGCCGTCGCGCCTGAATGACGACGCTGGATGGAGCGGGTGAAGAGGATGATGCCGGCCGCCACGCGGTGGAGGGCGCCCCGGAGGTGCGCCCTGGCGAGTCGAGGCCGGCGCCGCGAGGGCCAACGAAGTAGTTACTTCGTCGACTACGCGGTCGGCGGGCTTGTTCCGCCGTTCTCCGATTTCTTTTCTTAGGTGCTGGAGACGTACGAGGTGCAAATGATGCATCTGACCCCAACGCCGTGATGGTGCTGGGGATTTTCGCGCACATTGTGCGAGATGTTTGTGGGTTGTGATGCCCTCGGTGGATCTTTTCCGGCGTTACTTCACCATGAAGAGCGCGCCGAAGAAACAAGGCCACCGACCTGCCGGACGGGTAGGTTGTGTTGTACTTCCACGGCCGCCCGGCGTCGAGTTTCATCCCGATGGCGCTGCGAAACAAATGGGATTTATGGCGCCAGAACTGGGTTTACATCGGCGTTGATGCCAACACCGGCTCGGCTGCCGACCGAGGCGGCCCAGAAGGTGAAGAGCTGGACCGAGCCACCGCCGGAAGACGCGCGGTTGCGCCAGTGTTGGCGCGCGTCGCTGGCCTGGCGGCGCGGGGTTAAATGCGTACATGGTCGTCGGTGACTTCCTCAGCCGCGACTGGCGCGCCGATTCAAGGAGGCCCGGGCCTGTTGGCTGTACACTGGGTCAAGGATCTTCCAGGACCCATCCCGACGACCTGAGTAGGCGACGATGCCTGTTAATGGCGTCGGGATGGAGGAGGGGGCGCGGCGGACCGCGGCTCCCGAGCGCGTGAAGCCGCTTTGCAGCGACCGCTGGTCGGGTGAGGATCCAGAAGGATCTCCCGCGATTCGACGCCGTGGGCGTCGTTGTTTCACAGATCACCCCAAGATCGTCGAGGTACCGACGTCTCGGAGGAGCAGATGTGCCGCTGAGCGCCGGTCCAGTCGAAGAAGAGGGAAGCGACGCGGGCACATGGACTCGGGCGGCAAAGAAGCAGGTGTTGCTCGGTGGGCGTATCCTGGCGTACTCTCCGAGCCTGCGCGGAGCGGGAGGATCCGGGACTGCCATGGCGGCCCCGCTTGCGTGCGCGCGGGCGTTGCTCGCATGTGGCCCCAAGCACGGGAGGCGCCGGCCCCGGGGCCTGGTCACGGAGGTCCGGACGCGGGGGCATCATTGAGCTTGGCGTCGGAATGCCAGAAGCACCGCTACCGTCGCCGTCTCGGGCT